>JBAMNC010000512.1:0-508890 GCA_037902135.1 Cetoscarus ocellatus
ATGACAGAACTAAACCATTATTCTTCAATCATAATTAGATGTTTTTGTTTGTTTTCTTTATTATACTGTGAGATGTGTCAATGATCCACGGTAACACTGATTTGTATACATTATTACTTTTTCTGAGTGGCACGTGGCACAGCAGGTAGTGCATGTGCCTCACAGCAAGAAGGTTGCTGGTTTGATCCCCGTGCTTTTTCCCTTTGCATATTCTCCCCGTGCATGCGTGGGTTCTCTTCGGGGCCTCTAGCTTTACTCCTCAGACCAAAAACAAGCTCATTAGGTTGACTGATGTCTCCAAATTTCCCCTCGGTGTGGGTGAGTGTGTGAATAGTTGTCTTTTCTCTATGTGGCCCTGTGATTGGCTGGCAACTGGATCAGGGTGTACCCCGCCTCTCCCCAATGTTAGCTGAGGTAGACTGAAGCCCCCTGTGACCCCAAAAAAAATAATGTAAATATTGTTAATGTTAATAGTGTAAATTCCTTGGCCTTATTTATAGTGTCACTTCTACGTATTATACTTATTTTTCCCTCGTACAGAAGTTGATATTGCTTAGATTCTTCATGTTGTAACCAGCCTACTTAAATTTTTCATCTTTTCTTCAATTCTTCATTTTCATTTCATTTTTTTTTATTTAAATTTTACACTTTTATCTGTTTTAATGTCTTTATTTGATATGTCCTACTCCTATACTGTGTATAAGAGCAACTGAAACACCAGAATTTCCCCTTGGGGATTAATAAAGTATTTCTGATTCTGATTCTCAAAAAGGTTACGTGGGGTAGAAGATGGATGGACAGAAACAAAGTTTTATGGATTCTACCACAGTTTCTTTAAGAGGATAACAGAGCAGCAGACGAGTGGATAAGACATCCTGAAGGTGGTCATTGGGTCAACCTGCAGATGATCCTATCAGGGACTGCGGGCAATCATTTCAGACAAGTGATCACAAATTTAAATATCATCCAGTATTGATCTGTGTTCGATCGATCGAAGCACCTTTACACAGATAATACTTACAGACTTATGTAAAATTGAACCTCGAAACTTAAATAAAATAAAATATCTGGTAATATCTAAAAATAGACAAAGAGCAGTGCTCCTCTAAAATTAATAGTATGCCATATTTTTCTGCACCTGTGACTTAAATGATAAAAAAGTATGATTAAAAATGCATTTTATAATCACCTTAAACCACTGATTCACCAATTGTAAATTAAGGCTGACGCTAATGTTTAAAATAATCATTTTAACTGATAACTGTTTTAACTGCTAACTGTTTTCTAATCTTGTCTTTTGGTTTAATTTCCTCACTCAGTCATGAAAACAGTCCAATAGACCATTTTTTCAAACGTTCTCCAAATCAGCAACTGGGTGTGCCAGATGCCAGCATTAACTTACAGAACAGAAGGACGTCTGAAACTTTTATCTGTTAACCCCACATTCATTTGCTGATGTCTGTTTTAAGGGCTGACATCAGCTGATCCCGATGTTGAAGTGCATCCCTTTAAACACACCTTCTTCCTGTAGAGTTTGGTGAAGCGCTCTCTCAGCTCGATGAACGTGGGCTTCACACACGTGTTGTTGGCGAGGGCTAACAGAGAGTGAGCGTGACCCACAGGAGGGACTGAGCACAGACTCGTCTTCCAGCCCTCCTGGTTCCACGAGATGAAGGGCAGCGAAGGCTTCAGTCTGAAGGAGGAAGGACATTTTACAGTTTAGTATCAACCACAGATTGTACATCAGTACTCACTGGCCTTCATTCATCAAATATGCTAAATACCAAAAAGTAGTTGTAGGGGCATGTCTACGCACAGATCGGCATTTATCAACCTGAACCTGATTTGATTGTGGATGTAAGAAACAATCAAATCCCACGTCAGGCCTGAGCTTGTGTACGCAGGTTACATTCATGTTAGCCTCACACTGCAACAAATAAAATCTGTCTGTGAAGAAGAAGAATCATTATTTCATACTAGTGTTAATTTTGTTGACTAATTATTTTTGTCGTAGTTTTCTTCAACAACTTTTTTTCCCCGATGAAAACTAGACAGTTAAAAAAAAATCAAGTGCACATGGACAAAAACTAAAACTAAATTAACTGACATTTTCATCAACAAATAAAAACTAGTTGAAAATGTTTGACAGGGACTAAATCCAATCAGACCTAATTTGGTCATGTAGAGAGTAGGAACATTGTCAGTTCTGGTATTGTAACTGAGATGCTCTGCCAGGTAGTCTAAATAAAGGTGACTGCATTTCACACAGAAGTTCAATTTGTTTCTATTAATTAATATATTCAAACTTTACTAGCATTCAATAAAGGGTTATTAGATATTTCTTTTTATTCAAGTGTAAAACATGACTTCAGAAAGTCAAGAAAATTTTATTGACTAAAATGTTGGGAAATTTCATCAAATAAAACTAGACTAAAATTAAAACAGTTTAGATGACTAAATTATGACTAAAACTAAAAGTTATTTTAGGCAGAAAACTGTAACTAAAACTAAATTAAAAAGTGTTGTCAAAATTAACACTGTTTCATAATCAGTGTGTCTTTATACTCTGACAGTTTCAGTGCTAGGTGTGGGTTTTCAGGGTCAATGAATCATATTATGATGGTAACTATCATGGAACTATTATAGATGTAACAGCAATATGTGAGCTACCTTGGCAGAGGTTTGCGCACTCCAAGTGCTGTCTAGTTTTTGTCTTGTGAATACAACAAATTTGTGGATAAATGTGGTGCCAGTACAAGAACGGTTATGACTTCATGAGGGAGGGATCATTATCATCTTAAGTCAGTAGCAATAAATGGCATTTTCTCTACCAGGGTTCCCACTCTTTTCTAGAAATTATTTTCCAGGACTTTTCCAGGACGTGTTATTCATTCAACAGAGGAGACAGAGAGAGAAGATAAAAACCTCTCATTTGATATACAACACAGCAACACTCTTGAACTCATAGTTACTAGTTGTGGGTGCTTCCTTGGGGAAAATAAGTCCTTACTGGGGTCTGAAATGTTTCTAAATCTAGAAACAAAGTCATGGAAACACTGGGTAGAGGGACTGCTCTGGAGGAACATGTAAATTTGTTTGGCTGTTGCTAGAGGCAGAGAAACTGCAGCTCAACTGTAACAGCTGAGAATAGACACGTAGGCTATGCGCACATTTTTTATCCCGTTTGCGTTCACCAAGAAGGAAGAGAGAAACAGAGGTAAATACTTTTCCAGGACAATTCTAGCTTTTCCAGGACATTTTACTTTTTCTCTCATTTTCCATTTGTTTCCCATGACGGGAAAATTGGTCAATCATTTTCCTGTCTACATATCTATGCTTATTTTTTTACAGTAAAACCACATATAATGAAGCTGACATGATGTCAAATGGGATGTTTTGGTAATTAGGCTTTTAAAAACAATTAAAAAAAAAGACAAAAGCATTTTTTAAACACGTTTGAACCTACGATATTAGCAATAGTGATTGAAAAATTATTTATCTTTATATCAAGTATTGTTTTTTTGATTCCTCAATTATTGATAAGACAAATCATCCAGGAGACTTCTCACCCTGTACTTGAGAGAAAAGACGGTAAACATGTTGCAGCGCATGTTTGGTGTATTTGGAGCCCTAAAGAAACATTGGCAGGCTGTATTCCTGTACCTTCCTCACCCTTCTCCCTCCTTAACCTCTTTTACACCATGGTCACATACAAATATGCGCTCTCACAGCAGCTTCTGTCTCACTTTCTCTAGACTGTGCCGCAGAAAAACAAGGTCTGCAGGGAGCGAGCTGGAGGGAGGGCCGGCGAGATGTGGGTGCTGAATGGAGCAGTCATGAATCACAGCTGTCGGTGCTAAATGGGGGCACTATTCAGGAGGCAGAGAGTGAAGGTCATCTCTGGGCCCCCGTCAGGGTGGGTGCACTGAGAAGAGGGATGTTTTGATGCAGAGGACGGTGTTTCACTTACCTCTCGATGTTCCTGCGGAGGTCAGACACCTGCACGTTACCCCTGACCATGAGGGCACAGGCCAGGTAGAGGCTGTGCTTGGGGTCGGCTCGGATTAGCTGGTGGTCTTTACTGAAGGCATCGCTGAACATCTGGTCAAGTCTAGGAAGAGAATCAAGAGGAGACAGAAAAGATGATGGATGTCCTGAAAAGAGGAGCATTTGTTAGTTTAGTTTAGATCAGCCTTTCCCAAAGTTTGAGTTTGGGTTGCAAGTCCCCCTTTTTCTTATATATGATTTATTTTGGGGATTTTGAGCATAACACATGCAAATAGACCTCTTTATGAAAAGGGGTTAATATGAAGATTACATCCGTGAAACTGGGTACTGACAAAGGGACAGTTTACAGTCTTTTGCCTAAAATATCTTTTAGCTTTAGTCATAATTTAGTCATCTCAATTCTTCATTTTAGTCTAGTTTTAGTTGATGAAATTTCACAACATTTCAGTCGATGAAATCTCCTGTAAATTTAGTCGACTAAAGTATGAAGTGTAAAGGGTAAGGTTTTTTTTATGTTTCCTTGAATTTCTGAAGTCATGTTTTACACTTGGATAAAATCAAACATCTAATAACCCTTTATTGAATGATCGTAAAGTTTGAATGTATAAATGAACAGAAACCAATTTAACTGTTGAGTGAAATGCAGTCACCTTTGTTTAGGCTACCTGGCAGAGCATCTCAGTTACAATACCAGAACTGACAACAAACAGTGAACCTGCTCTACATGAATATATCAATTCATAAAGAGAGTAGCTCTGATTGGATCGCTCCCCAACTTATCCCACCACCACCAAGCTAAGGCAGCTGTGATTGGATGTCCCTCTTAACTCATTCAACCTTTCCACACAACCAAAGTAGCTGTGATTGAATATATTCCTAACCTGTCCCTACTTTCTACATGACCAAATTAAGTCTGATTGGATTAAAATGTCAGTTGTTTGGATTAAAATGTCAGTTAATTTAGTTTTAGTGTTTGTCCATGTGCACTTGTTCTTATTACTGCTACTGCTGTCTTGTTTTTGTAAGGGAGAAAAAACGCTGTTGACGAAAACTATGACAAAAATAATTAGTCAACTAAATTAACACCACTCCAGACATCTTCAGCAACTTGTCCTGAGGACATCAACAGGACATTCCAGCTTTCCTTAACCCTTCTGCATCTTCTAGAAGTGCTCCTGAAAGCCTCTGCTGTGCAGAACTGCTGAACTTCTTAAAAGACATCAGTATAAATGACGAGTCAATGCAGAAGCAACCAGGAAACTGACAGGAATTGCAAAGAACAATAGGAAGCCACACAGAAGGTTTCAGGAAAGCAAGTGTAAAAAAAGCAAGTGTACTGACCAGCTGAGGACATTCGCAAACAAGACAGGACTGAGTCAACATGCTAAAGAATCAAAAAAGATCGTGCCAAAGGTCACAGACCCTCAAAATCAGACCAGAATTTATAACCTGTCATTATTTCCTCATGTTGTCTGCATAGTTAAATCTGTCTGAAACCATCCCGATTGTCCCAGTGCATGATTTTACCACTGCTGATGTGATCCTAGAAGTATCTGCACTGTCCTGACATGATCACGAGATTCAGCACATTGCCTTATTGATTCCTGGGACACTCCCGGGTATGTCTGCAGACAATACACAGAAATTCAGAAGATTGTCCCAGGAATGGAAAGTTCACACCCTTTTTCTGGGTCTGAAAGGGATTTGCTTCCTCAACCCTTCCTGGTCTTGCCAGCGCTCTGGTGGACGTCCACCTTGAGGGTAGGTGCGAGACTGAAGCTTAGTTTTACAAACTGGACAGACATCTTGAGATGAAGCCTGCAGCATCAAGGAAATTCTCAATATTTACTGCAAATAAGAAGTGCTTAAAAATTAGCTATTTCACACTTCATTCAGAGCAACAAAAGGCTGGTAAAGTATCATATTATCACAAACAGTTTAATCTACAGTCTATACTAGAAGACAGTTTTTCCAATGGGTCAAAGATTTAGACAGAGCTTTTCATAGGGAAGACCAGGGACAGTTGTACACTTTAACACATTTTCCCTCAGGAAATCAACAACTTTTGATTTAATACATGAGCACAAATAAATAAAACTGCTTACCTCCGGGTGACAAGGCTGTTTTAATCACTTTAATAAAGTAAATTAAGAGGAAGACTTTAACAGCGCTATGGGACAACCATGAACATCTGTCATAAAGCCTTATGCGTGAAAATAAAATTACATTTTTTTTATTCAATTATTTTTTATGTAAAAGGGATGTAAAAGTTCAACACAGTTTCAGAATCCATATTTTGATCACCACCAAAATCTAGTCCCTTTTGCCATGACCAACACTCCCTGAAAAGTTAATCAAAGTCTGTCAAGAGCATTTTGAGATATCTTGCTCAAAGTCTAACAGACAGACACACAAAGAAAAAGACAAATGCCACCAAAAAGTAAACATTTGTTCTTGGTGCCATGACCAACAGTTCATGAAAATTTCCTCAAAATCTGTCGAGTACTTTTTGAGTTTTAAGTAAAAATGTGGGAAACTACCCTATCTTGCAAAGTTATCAAATCTTGAAAAAAAGAACAAAAGACGTTAATCCAAATTCAGATCACCACCAAAATCTAATCATATCTTCCTTGTGCCATGACCAACATTCCCTGAATATTTCATCAAAATCCATCAAGGACTTCTTGTAGCTATCTTGCTAACAGAAAAACAAACAAAAAAACAAATAAACAAATGCTTTTGTTTGCTTTTGTTACCTCCTTGGTGGAGGTAACAAATGGGAAAAGATAATAACAAGAGACAAAACAAAAAAAACAAATAAACCTTAAAAACAAAAATCTGAAAAAACAAGACAGTGACAGTTATAAGAATAAAAAGGCAAACAAGACAAGTAATAAAACACAAACGAGATAGGAGTCAGAGGTATCAGTAACAAAAAATACTGTTGTTTGAGTGTGTGGGCAAATAAAATGTATGTGATGTAAGGGATAGAATAATAAGGATAAATAAATAAATATGAAAAAAGATAAATAAAAAAACAAACAAAATATACAACAAACTAACTAATAAGCAATTGGGTGGAAAAAAGAAAATACAAGTAAGAAAAATATAATAGCTAAAACACTAATGTTTTCAAGACATTAAATGTAGGGCTCTGAGAATAGGAGGGGTCCAGGTTGCTACAGAATAACGACTTAGGTCTTGTTTTCCAGCTCCTGAGTTTGGTCTTTTTGGTAGTCATGATGACTATAAGTATTGGTCTGGTATTATTGGGTGGTGGGTTAATGATTGTAAGGTCTTCAAGTAATAAAATACATTTTATATTATGACTCTGTCTTGGTAAGAAAGAAATAAAGAACAGAACTAATTTAGAGACTTTATGGCCTTGAATTTGAGAAATCACACTTTTTGAGGAGCTGCAGAAACACCGAAAAATGTCTTTAATTAACATTTACAGTCATAATTCTGGTTGTTAAAAATTAACATTGTGAAGGAATTGAGTGTTATGTTTTTTTATTAACCAGAGCACACTGCAAAAGAAATGTAAAAAGGCTTTTTTAAGAAGTAAAAAATCATTAGATGTTTACAAAAGCAGCAGAATTATGTATGAACTTTATTCATTTAATATTGACCACTGTTACATTTGAAGACTAAGAAAAGCAGTCAGTTGTCTTTCCAGGAATTCAGGACACTCGAGTTCAAACCGGTAGCAAATGCATAAAAAAGGCGAGCTTTAAACTTTTATTTATTCAAGCGAGATCTGCTGAGCAGGCCAGATATATTTAAGCAACGCCCTGCTTTGCATTCATACAGGTCCATATATTCATGCTGAGAGTTTGCTCAGAGAAACCACCGCTCTTTTTAAACCAATAAGCAGCTGCTCGGAGAAAATGAGCCCTGTATGGTTCAAACACAGGACACCTTCATGGCCGTGAGTTTAGGGAGGCGGTGGGAGGAGGCTGGTGGATCAAATGCTGTTTTTCTTGTCAACGGTCTGCAGCACTAAGCTACCCACATCCCACTTGATAAAATGAAAACTAGATCTGGGACATTTGAAACTCTCTGGTGCTGATTTAACATGACCTTACTGAATAATTAAGGCTAATTAGTTAAATACATCAAATGGACTGCTGCTGTACGAAGAGGCTTTTAATAAGACGTCACCATTTAACACAGTGCTGATCCTTCAATGTTAGACTGCAAACTGTGTCAAAAAAAGGGAAAAAAAAAAAAAAACAGCAAAGATAAGGCAAAAAAGTTGAAATAAAGAAAAACCAGAAAGATTGGATGCATCTTTAAAAAGACAAGAACAAAATTAGCCTCTGTAGATATTAAGGATCCTGGCTTTAGTACATTTGGGCCTTAATTTTGTACCTTTAAGAGACTTTTGTCAAAAGGTTTCAGACAGATAACATGGTTTTCTTGTGCCACTAGAACTATTTGACAAAGGTAAAATATCTCTTATGTTGAAGTATAGCCAAACACTGGATTTATTTACTCAGATAAACTTATGTAAATGAAAATTTAGTGATATTTTTGATGATTAATGACCCAAATCCTCACCTCTCAGTCCAAATTAAAAACATTTTACTTGTTACTGCCTCTGATGACGGAACAGAGAGGGGATCAACTCTTTCCTTCTATTCTTTCTCCACATTCACAGTGGAGGCAAAACGTCACAGAATGGGCTGCTGCTTAGCCAAATTCACACCAGACACAACTTGGGCAACCTCAGCGACCACTCTCCATGCAAAGCCAATATGCAGCCTTAGTGGGGCGGGGTCAGCCCTCCCGCGATTAGACGGACGCAATCTGGGTGACTTGGTCGTGTCTTAGGAGACATATGGTGGTGGCCTTGTCTCTGCAGACGGGGGCTCTCAAGGTTGGTTTGGACGCACGACCTCGTTGTGTCGCTCGGTCGCCAAAGTTGAAAAAGTGTAACTTTTTTAGGCGATATCGCTTATGGCTGTGCTGCAACAGCGAATCAGTGCTGTGTGGGTGTGATGACACCTGTGACAGACTGTTTTTGTTCCGGTTCAGAGAGTGACAATCCATGTCCGCGTGGGAACATTAGTTAGTGAGTACATTAGTTCAGCCTAGACGGGACCGCAGAGAACTCACAAACAATGCTGCTGCAGGGCCATCAGCTGCAGGTAGGTGAGTGAAAAGGATACAGTAAGAATAATGTCAGCTAATACATCCTTTTATATATGTCACCTTCGGTGTGAATGCAGCTTTACACCCTCAAATTGTGGGAAGTGTAGATAGTTTGCCTAATATTGCCAAAAACAATGCTTTTCTCTATTTAATGTTGATAATAGGGGTGGGAATAGCCAGCGGTCCCATTACAGGATATTGTCACAATGCTTAAGTCCTTATTCGATTATACTACGATTCTTATTTTGTGATATGCTGAGTATTAGGATACTAAACATACAGAGTTCAACAATTTTTTTAGACCACCACCCAATGTAAGGTTTAAGCCACAGCTGACAGCATTAGTAATTACCAAAATCATTTTGTATGTTTCTGTAATGGTTAATACACCAGTATGTAGGAGCTCTTTAACTAAAATTATATTTTAGCGCTTCAATATAATTATATTTATTAATGAATTTTTGAATTGGCTGTTTTACAAAAAACTCCAGAAAAATAGTAAAGCACTTAATTATTTCTTGATTAAAACGTCAAATTAAGGTTAATTACTTGCAATCTTGAAAAGAAAAAAATAGTTTCAGTGTTTGAATGTTATACTTGATTAATTTCTGACTCTCAGAGAAGCCCAGTGAGCGGCTCAGATTTCTGTATAAAAAGGTGAATTCCTCACTCCTGTTCAAAATGTACGTCCAATAAAAATAACATTTTAGTTTTAAACATGTTTGAAAGATTTTTTAAATATTCATGTTTTCTTGTTTTCATGACAGGTGCTCTTTGTTAGCATCGGGCGTCCCTCTCTTTCATCACTAATGTCAACACGGTACACATGTCTGAGTTCACGTGAGCTCATACCAGAAGCTCAGCGGGTTCAAAACAACTATGAGAAAGAAAACAGCAGCAGAGACGGCGGGAGAGCAGACCTTCTGGTGGGAACACTGACGTCTGCCAGCGTGTAGAGAGGAGTGAGGCTGGGCACCAGGTAGTGCAACCGAGGGAACGGGACCAGGTTCATGGCAATCTCATTCAGATCCATGTTGAGGGATCCTTCGAAGCGAGCGGAGCTGAAAAACATAAAATATAAAGTGATAGGGCTGGGCAATATGGAGCAAAAAGCATATATTTACATGCTGAAATATTTCTATTTTCTGTAAGAAAAGAGCAAATAGTTGCGAATATATTAGAATTAATAAATTTTGAAAACTGTTAAATAAATTTTTTGAACTCTGTTTAACACCACTGCAATAACAAAAAAAGACCAAAAATTTGACATGTTTTTCATTTTAATGACCAAATATCGCAGACAAATGCCTACACACTGTTTAAATTGTACAAGAACAACAACAAAATATGTGTCAAAGTTGACAAAAATGTCCTCCCTGGAAATCCCATGCATTTCAAATTGACACAGTCTTAATTGTCTGAATACTATCAAACAAAATAGATTGAGCACTGTTGAAGGGTACCTCTTAAAGTCCAGACTGGATTGTTTGAGTATTTTAAATGCTCTGTGCTGTGCTTAAAGGGTCAGTTCGTTTTTTTTGAAGTAGGATTGCTTGATGCCCATGGCAGTAGTAAATATGAGTGTCAATAAAGGAACTTGAGAGCTTTGGACCTGGAGAAAGATCCAAGGTGCCACCAAAAGCCTCATAATTAACCCACTTATAGGTATGTTGGCTTGACAATATGCTACAGGAAGATTCTTTACAGTGTTTGACTTTTCCTCTACAAAGCCCCTGTGCTAAGGACTTTAGTTTGTAGGTCTGTGTGTTTGTGAAAGAAATAGTAAGAGTGTGTGAGAGAGAAAAGTGCAGCGGCATCAGTGACTGTGCGTCTGTACAACAGAAGGCATGGGTTTTAACCAATCAATAATCCAAAGAAAAAAAGAAAAAAAACACTTAAAGGTCATGGAATTTCAGTAAAATTTTGCAATTTCATGATGAATCCACATTTATATATTTAAAGTATCTGTATCCATATTGATGATACGGGCCCTGTATTTACTTGGTGTCAGATTGATACCAAATCCTGCAGTATCACACACCGATAGTTCATAGTGGAGCCAAACACCACAAACATTAACATCAGGGCTTGAAATGGCAGCATGAAGAGAGCTACAGACACAGACATGAAATAAGAAACAGAACAACATCCTCCAACAGTCTCTACTCTCTACTGTAGCTCTTTGATGTGAAGTTTGGTGTCTCTACAGCAACAGTCAGCACTTTGTGTTCATCATGGTGGACAAGACAACAATATGCAGTCAATATTCGGGTTAAGGTCAATATTCCAGTTTCTGAAACATTCGGAATAACCAATTTACATGCAAACAGCAAACAGGGTTATTCCTCTATACATGGTATCCCGATCAAAACTGTGACACACGGACAACATCCCGACGCACTGAGAACGTCACGACGCATGCGCGTCATTTCCGCTTTTTCTTCCTGTATCCAATAGCAACGACAACAACAGCAGCAGCACAGCGGATAATGAATGGCCCGGAGCAGCTAACAGTTAGCTTTGTTTGCGCTTTGGTGCTGGTTCTGACCCACCACCAGTACTTGACACTATTCTTTGTCAGTTTCTTCATTAATGGAAGACGAGAACATGAAGAATTAGGAAATCGAGCCGGAGCTGTGCCATGTTACAACAAGTACTTCTTGTAATCAAAAGACCAAGATTCCCTAAGAAAAGGACATGCGCAGAACACAGCTTAATGTTCCTTTCAATGAGGATATCCCGATCGGCGTATACATGACCAAATATTCAGGTTAGAAAAGGAGTAACCCAGGAGTGATTTCGGGTTTTTAAAAACTAGAATATGAGCATATTCTGGTTTTTCAAAAGGGTTATTTGTGTTTACATGGCTGTGTGCAACCGGGTTATTGCTAATATTCCGGTTATGAAAGGGTTAGCGACTGCATGTAAACATAGCCTATGAAAATACAGGATTTCTCTGTTTTGGAAACTTTTGAAAATATTAACTGTAATCTTTTTTTTTTCAAGAGATTTTATCGAACATTTTACAAGATTAACAAACAAACTACGCAATATGCCATCATTATGTGGAACCATAGGTGAAAAAGCAAAAATTAAAATAAAAATAAAAAATAAATTAAAAAAAATAGTAATAAAAAATAAATACATGAAAATTAAATACAATTAAAAAACAAATATGTAAAAGAGAAAACCCTGCCATCCTTTGATCCAGTTGACATCATGGGCATATTTACAGTAATCTGCTAATTAAAAAAAAAACATCATTATTCTAATTTGTCATTTCAATTAACCTCCCAATTCAATGGGATGCCCAGTGACCTCAAGCAGTAACACTGTCACTGCTGACTTACATCTCTATAACAGTACAATGGGTGTTTATGAGGACAACTGCATTTGAAAGCATTCAGGTCTAATATCACCCCCTCCCCAATTTTAATAGTTATTGTCTTGTCCACCACAATGAACACAACATGCTCACCATTTCTGTAGAGACACCAAACTTCACGTCAAAGAGAGCCACAGTAGAGAGTACAGACTACTCTGGTCCTGCTATAAAATGTAGTTATGTTTTCTTTTTTTAACTCTACTTTTTTTAACCCTACACTCATGGATCCACAGTTACAATCCATAATGGGTGAAATATAATTTAACCTCATTTTCGACCCTTAGAGAAAATAACAACTTCCTGCCAGTCTGTTGACCCATTGGATGTGCCCAATAGGATGTCAAAAATAGACGTAGAATGAAGAAGCATTGATGCAGGGAGTCAATAATCATTTTATCTCGCAGAGGCTGCTGCTAGACTGCAGGATCATTTTTTTTTCTAAAGAAGAAAAAAACAAGTTTAGGAAGATGAGACCATTGAAATGTATCTATTTTGGTTTACATTATGAAGACAGTTTTGCTGCAGTTGATCTCAAAAGCCATTTATAATTAATAAAAAGAGTTTACATTTTTTCTGACTGCTTGCATTTTCTTATCTAAAAAGTAGCCTGGTGTAGAAATATGGAAAATCAAGGATACTGCTCAAGGTGTTGCATAGTGATATTGAATCGTTAACTTAATAATTTAATTGAATTGTGAGACTGAGAAGATGCACAGCTCTTGTGCCCATTATCTTCCTGTCTTGTTTTCTTCATGGTAGTGCCGGATAAGGAGCAGCCCAAGGTCATAAAGATATTAGACAGACATGAGAGCGATGTAATGTGGCCCTTTGTACTAAAATCCAGGCAAGTAAAATTAGTGTAAAATAACTTGGAGTTTTAAAGGTTAAAAAGTGAAAACATTATAACTTAATGTATGTACTGAGTGTGATTAGTGGCTACATGAGCACACACTGATACTTTACCTGGTGATATTTAGCAGCAGGTTTGCCACAATGTTGTTCATGCCATCAAAAGGCTTCTCCGCCCCGCTAAGCCCACCCTGTCCTGAGATGACGGTGCTGTCTGTCTTTATCATAGAGCTGGGCTTTCCGGCGTAAGACATTTGCTTTATCTTGTTCACAATGTCCACCAGCGACTGCAGGAAGAGAAGAGAAGGGAGGAAACATCACAACAGGTGATTTCAGCAGGCATTTTTACAAAGAGAGGAGAAAAGTACAAACCTGATTCTCAACAGGTAGGACACAGTCGGCGTGCTCCGTCAGCTCCCTCATGGCCAGGATGCTGTTGTATGGAGACGTGACGACGTCGTCCTCTGCAGAGGGGTAGATGGAGGTAACGATTCGACACACCTCAGGGAACTCCTCCTCCAGGAGGCTCAGCACTCTGGTGCCCAGGCCAGATCCTGTGCCTACAATACAAAATCAGTAATGGGTCAAATGTGAGTTGCAGACATTCATTTTAATCTTTCAATAAGGTGTAGAGAAGATTTTACAAGGTGTTTCTTTAAACTGATATTTTTTTTTATATAAACAAAAGGGGTGTTAAAACTTGGGATGCAAAATATTGCAATATTGCAAATGTTTGATATCGGTATCAGCCGATATCAGCCTTAAAAGTTAAGTATTGATGTCGGCCGATCTAGAAATTTTTGCATTTATTTACAGCTGATATATCAGCTACACATATCGCTATGTATGGGCTGGAATATTGTCAAATTACACAAATGCACAATATTGATGCACCTATTCATCACTGCATGAGAGCTTTTAAAAATCAAGGGTTTCAGTTTTGCAAGAGTTAAAGGCTGTTTTTCCTGTTTTACATCTGTTCCTCGCAAAAATATACTGTAACACTGAAAGAAACAAGTCCATTTTTGTTAAGTTAGGAGCTGGTGCTCTTGACCGAAAGTATCGGTATCAGCAATAATTGAATTAAAAAAAAATCGGCATATCGGATATCGGCAAAATCCAATATGTGCATCCCTACTTAAAACCTTCAGCATCCTCTTTTTCTTCATTTTTTTCCACCTTTAAAACCATCAGACAACCCCATTTCAAGGAGGCCTTCACACCAACAAGAAGCTGGTTTAGGATTTTACTGTAACTGCTACTTACATTTGAGCTATTACAGCTGGTTAAACAACTTGAGCCAGGGATTTACTTTCTGTTAACGTAGTAGACACGAGCCCAGTTCCCAGTGCCTTTGCCCAAAAGTGCTGTAGTGAAGCTCCACTATTTTTACACCTCGAGACGTTCACATTAAATCCACAACATACGGACTGATTCATGATGCAGTACAGTTTGGATGCACATGACATGGCACATGCCCCCAGATACACACAAAAGCAGAGCCGCTCACTCGCGGCGCTCCTGTCTCCCGCTGAGTCCACATGCCTCCCTCTCTCCAGTATCACACCTCTGTTACTGCCTCTGGAGACGGAGCAAAAGGGGGTCAACTTGTTCCCCTGTTGTTCCCCAACTTGTTCCCCTGTTGGTTTTTGGACAAACAGCGCTGTCATATTTATATTCATATTGTAAATATAGTTAATGTAAATAGTGCAAATTCCTTGGCCTTATATATAGTCTCGCTTCTACTTAATTCACTTATTTTTTTCCTTCATAAAGAAGCTGATATTGCCTAAAGATTCTTCATGACGTAACCTGCCTACTCAATTTTTCCTTTCTTTTCAATTTTTAATTTCATTTTATTTATTCAAATATTAAGCTCTCGTCTATTTTAATGTCTTTATTTGATATTTCCTACTGCTATACTGTATATAAGAGCAACTGAAACAACTGAATTTCCCCTGGGAGATTAATAAAGTATTTCTGATTCTGATTTGTATATTTTGATATAAAAATATAAAAATAAAATCAAAGAAAACATCAACTCTGTAATGAGACTCAAGAGGGTGCTTGGCCCCGGTGAAGAGGACGCCGTTGTATTAATTCATGCCGCGATGATGCGCTGCATTCATGGTCTTGTGTGGATTTGGGACACTTCGTTTCTTTAGTTATAGGTGTAAAACTCAACAATCTGGCATATTTTCCAGTTTTTATTTATCAAAAATGACCAAGAGTTGTCTAGAAATACTTGTAAAAGGTATATTTGTCCTTAGCATCACTTTGTTTACAGGTATCACGAAAATAAAGTGTAGAGAAAGTGTTGAGTCATAACCTATCAAAGTGCCCACGTTTCCTGAAGGCAACATCATTTGAGGATGCTTTGCTAGGCTGTCACTCACAATCCCACACCCCTCTCAGTCGAGGCCACGCCCCCCACGCCAGAACACGGCCAAAAGTTTGAAACTGAAAAAATAAGATCTGAAGGTGAAAAAAAGAAATCTGAAACCAAAACGTTAGGATTTGAACCTGAAAATATTAATTCTGCAACTGAAAAAAATGACACATCACATGTTAAAATATATTTCAGAGTAAAAAATGAAAATAAATTATTTGATCAAAATAGTTACAGAGCGGAATTAAAAGTATGTTTAAACTGAAAAAAGTTATCTTACACTTATTTTTAATTCAATAATATGGTTTTATTTATTTTTTTAAATTCAAGAACAAACTTTAAACTTTCAGTTTCAAATTTATTTTTTCAATCTTTTCTTTTTTTCAAATTACAATACTTTTGGCCTGGATTTAGCTCCATAGAAATGCAGTCACCTTTATTTAGGCTACCCGGCAGAGCATCTCAGTTACAATACCAGAACTGACAACAAACAGTGAACCTGCTCTACGTGAATATATCAATTCATAAAGAGAGGAGCTCTGATTGGATCGCTCCACAACTTATCCCACCACCATGAAGCTAAGGCAGCTGTGATTGGATGTCCCTCTTAACTCATTCAACCTTTCCACACAACCAAAGTAGCTGTGATTGGATATATTCCTAACTTGTCTCTACTTCCTACATGAACAGATTAGGTCTGATTGGATTAAGTCTCTGTAAAAAACATTTTAGTCCAGTTTTGTTGAGGAAAATGTCAATTAATTTACGATTAGTTTTTGTCCATGTGCACTTGTTTTTATTAGTTACTGTATAGTTTTCATTTGGGGAAAAAGGTTGTTGACGAAAACTATGACGAAAATAATTAGTCAACAAAATTAACACTCATCCTCGGTACATGGAGTGTGCAAACGTAACCCCTGAGCTTCCAGTGGCACTGATCTGAAACTATTTATCTCATGTGTTTCATTATCGAGATCCATTTGGAAATAATGTAGATGTGTCATCAAACAGAGCTGGACTTGCAGACTGGAGTTTAAGTTCTCCACGCCTTACCTCCTCCCATGGAGTGAATGAGAAAGAAGCTCTGAAGACAGTCACAGTGCTCTGCTGCTTTCCTCAGCTTCTCCACAATCTGCTCCCTGTAGGCTGAGCCATACGTCATGTATCCAACTGCCCTGAGCAACAAGCAGCACAGCTTATCATGAGCACTTATGTAGAGCTGTGGCATTTATCACACAAAAAAAGAAATTTAATACTTATAATTGTTTACAAATGGCAACCTATACTTTCACAAAGAGCTATTTCTGTTGAGATCCTTCCTGTGACGTTTTTAGACAGTATCAATCCAAGTCTGCTGGTGGCTTTTACAAAAATTGCAACTTTATAAATAGGGATGGAAATCAATAAAACTTTATTCATACCAATGCCATTAACATTTCCATTATCAATTCCTGCTGATTTTCTGTTTGGGCAAAAATGTCAAACACATGACACTCCTCAAATTTACCTCCGCCAAGGAGGTTATGTTTTTGCTGAAGAATGCTTGACTGTTTGGTTTTCATTTTGTTTGTTTGCAAAATTACACAAAAACTACAATACTGATTTTGCTGAAATTTTCAGGAGATGTTGGTCATGGCCTAACTTAAAAATGATTAGATTTTGGTGGTGATCCAGATAACAGCCATTAGTGAATGATCGTTTTTGCTCAACAACTGTCTAATAATGATATCAACATGATTCCAAGTAGGGCTGAATGATTTAACATTTTCAGATCAAAATCATGATTTCAGACAACGTGATCATGTGATGGCCGATGCTACAATTTGCAGAGCTCCTGACTGACCCAGGATCTGTTGTGCCAACTATTTGCTCGTGGCAACATTGTCAAATGTCAACGCTCATGTCCAAAACCATCAAAGGTTGGCATGCTGGTTTGGCTAGGTTTTTTTTCCTTTGAAAGAATTGTTGAATTTTGTTTTTCCTATTATTACTTATTGAACAGTAGGGATTTTTTAAATATTTTATGTTTATTTTTTTGTATTTTATCTTACTTTTTTAACTTAACACAATTAAAGATTTTTTGCGCTACATTTTTTTCAGTTAAGTCAGTCATAGATGGCTCTTTTAGTTCTTCAGTTTTAATAATTACTGTTGGTAGAAGACTTTAGAATAGAATAGAACAGAATAGAATAGCCTTTATTGTCACTGTACTTTGGGAGGTACAAAGAAATTTAGGGTGCTCTCACAGAGCCACTGTGCTACACAAAGGAAGACAAAAACAACGTACCATTGAGCAAAGACAAAAAAGACAGCATAAACAGGACACGGCAAAGATAGATTACAATTTAAAACATGTACAGAGCAGCATATGGAAAAATATATATTTTTACACACACACACACACACACATATACATATATATACATATACACATTGTGTTATGTACATGTAAAATAAGTAATATAAATATAAATCTAAAGTGACTAATGCTGTTTAAAGTGACTCACAGTTCAGAGGTAGTGGGTGGTAGGATGATTGTTAAAGAATGTACATTCATGTTTCCTTTTAATAAATACATTCGTTAGCAATGCTTACCTTAAGTTTTCATCCTTGCCTTTAATGTTTGACAGTATGATGTAATTTTCTGTCATGTTTGTAAATGTTACTGTAAACATAGTGAATACTGCACTGAAGCTTGATTTGAAAAAAACGGTGAATCGAATTGAAATCGCAATATCTGACAGAAAAACTGCAATTAGATCTTTTCCTAAAATCGTTCAGCCCAAATTCCAAGTGCTGTTGTGGGTTCTTCAGGATCAAGGAATCACATTATGATGGCCTCTTTATCACGGAAATATTGCTTATAAATGTAACAGCAATATGTGAGCTACCTTGGCGGAGGTTTGTGCTCTCTCAGTGATTTCTAATTAATGCTGTGTTTCCATTTACTGAAAGTAGTGCAGTGAGCATCTTTCTGTCAAAAATGAGGACACATTATGACCACTTCTGCCCCTGTCTGCCATAACTTGCCTGTTTAATTATCATTTCTGCTAACTGCTGATGATGAGAGCGTGACGTCATCCATTTGCAAAGCATGCAGAACCAAGTGGAAGGAATTGATGAGGGAATTAATCAGTAAATAGACTCATAATATCGATTCCTTTAGTACAGTATTGATTAGAGCTGGAACTGGTGTTTCGATTCTCATCCCTTCTTATAAAACCTGACATTCTTACAAATGTGCTTCAGTTAAAAAAACCATTGCTATTTAACACTGATCTGAGAGTTTCAGAGGCCTGTGAGTTTAACAGCGACGTCCTGCGGTTAGTGTGTCTCTCACCAGTTGTTGCCCGACCCTGACACGTCTGTGAGGAGCTGCGTGCTGTCGAAAACTTCTCTCAGAGGCCCCTGCAGGATCTCATTTACTACACCCTCCTCCATGTCCACCAGCACCGCCTGTGGAGTCAAATATGCATGTGAGAGGCCAGCATGTACATTACATTGGTCTTTAATGCCAAAAACATCAGGGATCCCCTGGATTTATTCCAAAGCTTTCTTAAATAATGGATGTCAAAGCTTTCACAACACCCACCTGACTTTGACCTTCACTCTTAACTGTTACCCCTGGAAAGGCTAAATGGTAAAAACATGTCCTCTCAGGTTGTTTTCTGTGAAGAACTTACCCTGGCCTTCAGATGTTGGATCCTCCCGCCAACACCGCAGGATCTCCCTTCACTTTTCCTGGAAAAGCACAGCATATGAAGAACGTAACATACGGTTCATTGTATAAAGGAGGATAATTTACTGCTAGAAACAGGAGGAATTACCTCGAGTCAACATTTCTGAAGAAACTACTGAGGGCCTCATCATACACTCCTCTCTGATAGGGAGAATACACACAGAGGTATTGTTAGCGATGACCTTCAGGTGTCACTGTGGGTCATAAAGACGTCTGCTTCAAACAGATTATTAAAGTTAAAAAAATAAAGCTGGATGTTTTCCTGCTTTTTAGCCCCACAGGATTTCTTTTCAACTATCTTTTCCCTTTTGTCTGTGAGACACTAATTCAGTAATGCTGCCTGAGGAAATGATGGAGGAGGTTCTGGGACTGGCCACGAATCAGTCATTCGAACTGTAACGGCGAGCACACCGAGGCATTCTGAACATGTTTCTGTGACCTACAGCTTTACAGGTGTCTGTTTTGTACCTGCAATTACAGAACAAGAAAAGGTTTGTTTCAACAATTTTTAAACTTTTAAGTTGATGCTATTTTAGCTTGAAAGATCACAGATGTAAAGTAGAGGTGTCAACGGCATCAACAATTGAGAAAATATGATCAAGGCAGTTATGACAGCTCAGCAGAAAAAAAGGGAGTTGACAGAATTTTAGTGATACCAAAGCCATAATTGATCCAGTTCAGGTCTGGTACACACTAGGGCTGAAAGATTTATTGTTTTTGGATTAAAAACACAATTTCAGACAATGCAATCATGTGATCAACCAAGCTGCAGTTTTTTGCAGCCCTCCTGACTGGCCCAGGATCTGCTGTGTGTCAACTACTTTACACAAACTATTTACAAATCTGCAGGCAATTATATACAACACAAAGCCTCTGTTTAGGAGTAGAAGTTGGAGTATCCCTTAAATAATGAAAACAGATTATTTATCATCAATATTGGATGATGAATAATGTGTTATGTGCTTTTGATCATTGATTTCCTTACTATTGTCTATACCGTGAACATAGTGAATACTGCACTGAAGCTTTATTTTAAGAAAATCATGAATCAAACTGAAATCGCAATATCTGCCAGAAAAATCACAGTTAGATCTTTTCCTAAAATCGTTCAGCCCTACTGCAGAGAGGTGAAAAGCATGGAAAAGTAAGACACAGGAGTAAAAGTATGCTGCACTATTACAGAGGTCAAACGGCCTCAAACCTCCAGAAGTGGAGATGTGAATGACTTTCACTGCATGAGACAGGCTGACATTTTTTATGGTCATCAGCTGCTTTTGGTTGAGCTGATTATTTTGGGGCTGCAAATCTGAAACTTGTAGGGTGTGGGTTTAAAAAATGTAAATGTTTTTGTCTAAGTAAACATAGTGCAGCAGAACATACTGCACTGTGTTCTTCACTGCACTCATGCATTTAAAAAATACGTCAGGACTGTGTTGTTAGTTTAAGGACTGAACAATATTGAAATTGGAAAATAATAATTAGCAGTGTTTGTTCCTGTTTTTATCAAGGGAACGTTCCAAATAAATTGGTGCTTTTTATGCACATTTCTGCCACATTTTAAGATGTATTACTTAGAATCTCTGAGTTTTTTTTTTTTACTTCTGAAAAGTTTGCTTTCCTGAGTGTCTGTAATCGTCGCAGTGACGACAATTTAAGGACAGACAGTGTCTGTCTTCTTTGTTTAGATGGGGGGTTGCCAAAGTGGGGGATGGGACTCAGCAGGAGGTCAGACGACATAAAGATGGGGAGGCAAGATTGCATAAAAAGATTCATTTTGAATTTAATATTTTAAACATTGTTTGCTAAATGAAAATAGAAAATAACATCATCGGAGTTGAGTGAAATGTATGGTTACATTAAAGTGAGTTATTTTGAAAATTTCTCCAAATTTTAAGTCTATTACAAATTTTTATCTCCCTTGGTGACACTTGTGCCGAAACCAATGTTGTTTTGATAATTTTGTGACTCCCTCCTTTTGAGTTCTTTGGACATTTTGGGACTGTGATTTTCTAAAATTAAATTGAAGACCTCTAAAGACTTTTTAAGACTCTGCTGGGACTCTGAAAAAGCACATCATGGTCAAACACGTCCATACACAACCCCTGCACAGTTTACTGTTTTTAATTTACAATAAACAACCAAACAAATAATAAGATACACATTATTGATTTCAGCTGTGACTAATACAGTGGTTTTCACACTTATTTTGGCCAAGGCACACCAAAGATTGAGGCAAAATCTCAAGGCACAGTAATGCAAAATAGCCTGTTTGAAATGAGCTATGGTATCTTATTTTTTCTGTACATGTTTATTTTTTTGTAATAACCTAATAAAAATTGATCAACACCTATGCTACTCATCGAATATTTGATCTCAGATATATAGAAGTTCTTCCACAAAAATTCTTGGTGATGCATTTAAACTAGGAATGCACAATATTATCCAACCAGTATCAGTATCAACGAATTTGCCTAAAAAACTGAATATCACAATCAGCAGATATAAAATATTTTTGCTGATATGTAAAGTCGATCTTTTGACCATACAAATTGGCCCATAAACATCTCATAAATTGTCTGTAATATCTGCAAAATGTACTGCATACCATTATAATTTACCTCATCATCACCAAGGTCCACTTTTGTGAATCCAAATTATGACTTGTTAAAAATAGAAAGTTGTTTTTCTTGCCTCAATTTCTAACACACTTGGACTGTAACCATGAAAGCAGTTGGTCAGTTTCAGTAAAGTAGAGACTTTGTTGTCTTGAAGCAAAATATCAGTATCCATTACAATATCAGTATCAGTGATGATGGCTTTGGAAATATCAGCATTTTGGGAAAAATCGAATATCAAGCATCCCTAATTAAAACACATCATTACCTCAGCCAAGGGGATTATATTTTTGCTGGTGTATTTTTGTTGGTTTGTTTCTCTGTTTGCTTGTTTGTTTGTTAGCAAGATTATGCAAAAACTACTGGAGGAAATTTTGCTGAAAATTTCAGGAGATGTTGGCAATGGCCCAACTTAATATTGATTCCATTTTGGTGGTGATCCAGATAACCAACATTCGCGAACAATCGTTTTTGCTCAAAAACTGTCTAACTAATAATGATATCAATATGATTCTGAGTGCTAGGTGTTGGTTTCAGTATCAAGGAATCATATTATGATGGTAACTTTATCATGGAACTATTGCTTATAGATGTAACAGAAATATGTGAGCTGCCTTGGTGGAGGTTTGCGCTCTCTGAATGCTTTCCAGTGATGACAATCACCTACCTTTAATTTCTCTGGGATGGCCAAACTCTATTTCAGTCATGTGTCAGTTTGTTGAGTTGAAAAATTTGCTTTTGTTCTGCCACTTTTAACACTGATTTCAACTTTTTATTGCTTTTAAGAAACAGGGCCCAATTCCACTGAGGTTTAAGATGACAATCAAAAGAAATGAGGCATATAAAGTACTGATGTAGTGAGTTATAAACCACATCAGCTGCTGTACAGTTGTTGTAATGATACAGGTCATTACAGGTTATTTAGGTTAAAGGCTAAGAATCACACTTATAGGTGCTGCACATGAATTATCCATTTGTCTTGTTGTGCTGTGTGTTTTTCACTCCTTAAAAAGTATCAGTCAATCAAATATAAGTAAATAGCATTAGTGTTGCACGCCTTTAACTCACCATAATATTATAGTGACACTTACTTTATTGACATGGGCATGTTCTCTCAGAGCAAGATCCCAGAACCTGCAGCCGACCTGATTACCACACTGTCCCACTGCAGGACGATTCACAGATTAGAAAACAGGTTAGAATTCTAAATTCACATCTTTGGGCTCAATGAGCTGCTCCAGTTAACCTGATATCTGAGCGAGTTAAATTTAACATAATAAAACAAAATTATAAAACTCGCTCGTGCTGCTCTGTGGTTTTTACTCACCTTGGACGACGACTGACTGTGTCATGGCAGCGGAAACACAGAAACATCTCAATAAATCTGATTTATTTCACATAAATCCTTATTTTCTGATATTTGTCAGTTTTAACGGCTGTCAGGAAAAACTGTCTTAAAGGCTCGCGCCCTCGGTTTTGTTTTGGTCGCACGTGGATGACGTATCACCATAGTAACAGGCTCCTCCCCTCTTCTCTTCCGACGACGCCTGACTGCTGTTTGTTAAGGCAGCAGCAGCACACATATTTATATTTACTCGTCTTAAATGACCGTCTGTGAAGCTACGTTTTCATAATAACCTTTCAATAAGCAGGCTGAACGCTTTTAACAACCCCATGTCCGCTGCTTGGTCGGCTGATGATGACGTAAGACCACGTATAAACATTTCTAAAGTTTTATTTAATCCAGGTTTACTGACTTGCATGATACATGCACCTTTTGTGGGACTGAATCAGAGACAGTTTTTGTTTGTTTGTTTGTTTTTGCCCTGTCATCTAAGTTTTGTAGGTCACAGTTGGTCTGAAGGATACCAAGATTTGTAATAACAAGCCATTTGTCCTTTGCAAAAAAATCTTCTATTGCTAATCAGCAAATTTTACCTACACAACATGAGAATCTCCAAATCCTTCCAAATAATTCTGGTAGAATTTAATTTGCATACAAATACTTTGGAGATAACACATAATAAGAAAAGTGAGTATACACTGCAGTGCCTTGGTGACTTATCATTTATTGTCCTTTATACCCTTTTACATCTCTTTCTTTGTTTTGTTTTTATTTTTACTGACAAGACTTGATATATCCTACGTCATATTGATGTTTATGTGTTCTGTTATGTGCCAATTGGAGGCATTTAGGCTGTATGCTTGTATAATTTTGTATATCAAAATCTCAAATAAAGATTTTGAAGCAAAAAAGTAAGTAATCAAAATTTCAAGACAATTATCAATACTGCTTATTCCCTTGTGGAGTCATGGGCTGGAGCCTATTCCAGGTACACCCTGAACTGGTCAAACTGATGATCATTTACACACTCACCCACTGCTCAGGGCAATTTGGAGTCACCATTCAACCTCATGGGTATGTTTTTGGTCTGTGGGAGGTAGCCAGAGCGCCCGGAGAGAACCAAAGCATGCACCAGAAGAACATGCAAACTTCTTAAAGAAAGGCCCTGCCCGACCCGGGATCAAACCAGCGATGCTCTTGCTTTGAGAAACGTACACTACCTGCTGTGCCACCGTGCCACCCTGCTCAAAATCAATCCAAAATATATAACATAGACACACAAAACAAGAGATAAATAGTCTCTGGCTCAGATTTACAGATTTAGGTTGACTCCATTCAAATAAAAATTGATTGATTAAGGCCCAAAAAGCCACGTATTACATATTTTTGGGGGGCCCAAAATGGCAAAAAAAAAAAGTCACATGTTAGCATTTTAAATTTCTTTTTTTTTTTCTTAATCTGACCTGAGGGAAAAATGCTAATGACAGTTTTTTTAGGTGAAATAAGACAAAACCTTTTGTACCAGTATGTTTTCCTACCAGTTTAAGACCTGAAAAGTCATGTATTAGATTTTTTTTTTCGGGATCCAAAATGACAAGAAAAGTCATTTTTTCAAATTTGACATGAGGAAAAATGCTTATAACTAATTTTTTAGGTGAAATACGACCAAAAGTTTTGCACCAGCATTTAAAGTTATGTATAAGCATATTTTTTTCATGGCAAAAATGGCAAAAAGTCTCATGTTAGCATGTCGTTTTATTTAAACAATCTGCCCTGTGGGAAAAATGCTTTTAATCAATTTTTTTAGGTGAAGTAAGACCAAACATTTTCCACAAGCCTGTTTTCCTGCCTGTTTAAGACCCAAAAAGTCATGTTTTAGAATATTTTTTTCAGGTTCCTCGGTTTGATTTACAGGAACTTAAACTTTCACTTCCACTTTGACAGCCCTCTTCTCTGAGCCATCCTTCTTGATAAGCCTGAGTTCTGAGAAAATGCTCTGTTAAGTCTGTAAAGACTTTTCACCCTACCCACTCCGAGAAAAGATTTGCTTTGTATCTGTGTGCAAAAAAAGTCATCTTGAATTCCCTGACTCCTCGCAAGAGCTGCTTCCTCTTACTGTTGACCCTGAGATGTAACAAAGTAGATATATTTTGGAAGATTAATTCATCACTGTGTTTAAAGCAGGTAGGCTGAAAAAACACATGTCTGAAGTACGATTTCAGTTCACATTTAAAGTCTGTATCTCATAGGTTACCTGTTGATGGGAGAAAATACTACATCTTTTCTTTGGCACAGAGGAGGCAAAACATCATGGGGGTACAATTATGGCATAAAATGGCAGGTTGAGTTGTGATTGTGGAGTTCTTTCTGTCAGGATATGTAAAAAAATAAACAAGAAACACAAGGAGAAGGACCCAAATGCAGATTAACAAAAAGGCTTTATTATTATAACTAGTCTTTTACAAAATAAAGTTCAAAATGCAAAACAAAATCTCTTACCAAATTAAAACTGGAGAACAAAGAAAGAAAACCCAAGAACTTTAAAACAAAGTACAAGTCAAAATCACAAAAAAATTTCAACAAAAACAAACTAAATATAAACACAGGGAAATACTGAGGACCAATGACCTGACAAAGACAAAGGGGAACACAAAGACTAAGGGTGAATCCCAATTGTACCCTTTAGCCCTTGTCTTACCCCTTACCCCCTTGGTTTTGTACATTCACGTCAAGTGAAGTGGTGTTACAATTCTCCGTAGGGTTAAGGGGAAGGGCTACACAGCTCTTGAAACGAAGACAGACCGGGACCTCACTTGAAAGGAAGGGGGATGAGAATTTCCCATAATACACTGCGCCTGCTGACAAGAAGACAGAGTGGAGGAAGTGCTTAATTATAAGTAACTATTAAATCATCAAGTAAATATAAATCATGTTTTGAATTGTTCGTTGTATTTTAAAATTCCTCATTATAAAGAGCTAGCTTTCGCAGCTTTAGCTACAGCTATTGCCGCATCTGCCTACGACACAGCTAGCGAGCGGCTCTGGGTGATGACGTAGCGGGAATTCGAGCGGCATCTCGTTTCTTCAGGGTGTGTTTTCACCACTTCCCCTTGGCCGTCAAAACAGAGGGCCAAGGGAAAGGGGTAGACAAAGGGGTAAGACTGGGGTGAGGGCTAAGGGGTACAATTGGGATTGAGCCTAAATACACTGGGGAATCACCAGGCACAGGTGAGACAATCACAAAGGTGGAGAGAATCATCATCAGAGACAAACAGAAGGGAGGGCAGAAAACACCACATGGAACTCAGGGATTTCAAAATAAAACAGGAAACACAAGAGACAAGGGGAACAAGAGGTCTAAACAAGGAACACCAGGAAAAATATACAACATTAAACAGAACTAGCAGTATCATAACACTTTTGGTGAAAGGGGAGCACACGGATTCATCAAGGGATTGTAGCATTTGTGTAAATGTGAAACATGATGGACCGTGCTGTCAAGCTCTGAGAATGTTACATTTTAGCACGACTTGAGCCCAAATATGACATTATCATGAAATGAACGTGAATGTCTCAAGGTGTGACGATCATGGAGCTTTGTTGTGGCATATTTGCATAAATGCTCTGTGAACGTGCTTCTGAATGTATATATACACATATATATATATATGTATAAAAAAACAGTAGTGGTCCATTGTGATATACTGCATTAAATACCACTCTTCAGTCTCACAGTGCAGTTTCTTTTAGTTCAGTCAAAGCCAGAACACTAAATGTATCATAAAAGCCATTAAAAACTTGATCGGTTCATAGAAACACAGAAGAGGTTTTGAGAACTGAGTTATTTTGGTTCCACTGATCAGCTGATGACTAAGGTTATGCTTTTTAATGAAGACATTGGTTTTGTTGCCCTGCTTCTTAGTCAATATAAATTGAGCACATTTAAAATTCTTCAGAGACAAAATGACTAAAACTGGATGTTTCAGCAGGATAACGCCCCTCGCCACACTTCCAGGGCAAGAACGACATGGCTGCAGGTGCACAATATCCAGATCCTAGAGGGGCCAGCTCAGTCCCCGGATATCCCAGAGGAAAAGAAAATTTGAAAAGAGATCTCAAAAATGTTTCATTTACTTCTCCTAGACAACAATGAGATCTGTGTGACACCTAACTGAGAATAAGGTTTATAGGCTCCTGTGTCTCCTGTGTCGACCCCGAAAGGGATAAGCACTATAGAAAATGAATGATTGAATGAATCGATTGAAAATGTGTGGCCTTCTGCTTTTATATTTATATTTTTTATGAATAATCTTAAGTACTCCATTGCACGTAATTCTGTTTTAATAATGAACCACATAAAGCACATTGTAAAATCAAAACAACAGCAATTTATTAGTTACTTGACAGCAAATTAGTATTTCAACATTTCAGCTGTATCAAAATTTAACTGCCAAAACCTCAGACTATTAGTGGTGTCAATGTAATACAGTCATCTGTAGGCTATCTTCTCATTTGAAATCCAAAGTGACCTTTTTGTGACAATAGATTTGCCCACATAAAACAAAGAGGGTCACATGATTGAAGTCTTACATTATTTAAATGCCTCAGGAAGTTCAGTCTGTAGCCTGGTAATAACGTATTGGAGAACATCTCAGTGATGAAGTGAATGAGTTGGTGATGCAATGGTTAGTGTGCTCTGTCAGTGATCAAGAGGTTACAAGTTTGAACTCAGCCCTGGGTAACACATTGCTTTGTGCTCATATGTAGCTCAAGTATTGCTCATTTTCTTCTCCAAAGGAGAAATAAAGGAGCCATTAAAACACTTCATTGAGATTAGCATGGTATCTCCATCAAGTCTCAAGGATGACTCCCTCTAAGTATTCGGTCTCACTTATTTCTCCTAGTGAATTTTAGGAGAAACATTGGAGAAACAGTTTAGACAAAATAGAAACTAAAATGAGGCTGAGATGAGAATCTCAAATTTGTCTCCAAAGCCATAGAAGAGCAAGCTTTGAGCAGTAAAATTTTCCTCTGGGATAAGCTCCATTGAAAATCTTTACTGAATCATCAACAAGTCTGTTGGAAGGCGTGAACAAGAGAATTTGGAAGAATTAAAGGAAGTAATTCAAGAAGAACAAGACAAGAGAACAGAGAACAACAGAAAACATGCAGCCAGGATTAGAGCTGCTGCTAATGGCAGGAAAACTAAATATGAAGCTGAAAACCAATAGCACTCAGAATCATATTGATATCATTATGAGTTAGACAGCTACTGAGCAGAAATGATTGTTCACTAATGGCGGTTATCTGGATCAGATAGTTAATCTTGCTAATGAACAGACAGACAAACATGTGCCAGCAAAAACATAACCTCCTTGACAGAGGTCATAAGATGATGTGACAGTTTGTTACTTTTGCCAAGTAGGTTATGTCTTTGGCCCCGATTATTTTTTATTAGCAAGATAAGGCAAAAACTATGGGATGAATTTTGCTGAAATTTTTCAGATGTTGGGAATGACCCAACTTAGAAATGATTAGATTTTGGTGGTGATCTGGATATTTGTTTTGATGCAAAAACTTCAAAAAAAAATCCAAAGGTTTACATTTGGCAGAATTTTTAAAAATCATATCTCTGACATAACTTTATGGATTTGCTTCAAAATTTATAGGAAAATACAAATAATATTCCTCTATTATCAGGGTAAATTTCATCTGGTCCAGTTTGATGTCACAAAAATCTGTTTATACCAGGAAATCCCATTCATTTCTCCTTGGCTGCTGTTAGGGTTTTGCCCCGTGCACATCATTATGGGAACTGTAGTTTATTTGCAAACTGACGTCAACATTTTTCAAGCCCATGTGGCTCCGTTTCCCAGCTTCCACTGCAATGCCGGTGAAAGAGCTCTCCACATGCAGAGACATGAGCGGAGACTTGGCCGTCCAATCGGGGCATCTAGTGATCCAGTATTGTATCTTTTACAGCGGTTGTGGACCTTGGTGGAGGTCTGCACTCTCTGAGTGCTTTACTACTTTTAGAATTGTCCTGACAACTTCCTGCAAACCAACCAGGGTCTCTACTTTTTGTTTCCCATCAGCTGACACTGATGCCTCTCTACTGTCCAAACAAACAGTTAGAGGGTCATTAAAGGATAATGGTCCAGGCTTGAGAACCAATCACGGGCCTCATCCTCTCTCTCCACAAGCAGAGACATGAGCGGAGACTCGGCCGTCCAATCGGAGCATCTGGTGATCCAGAATTGTGTCTTTTACAGGGGTTGTGGAAAAGCTGTTGCTGTGACTGAGCTGCTTGGTGGAGGTCTGCGCTCTCAGAGTGCTTTTCTATTTTTAGAATTGTAACAAACAAATCATTTGCATTTGTTTGTGTCTGTCTAATGTAGCCACAGCTTTGAAACACAATAAATATTTTTCTGTTAACATTTCATGGTAATAGGAGATTGTGTTAAAAATTTAAGAGTGTCACAAAACTTTTTCCACTTCTGTGCCATTGATTTAGTTAATTTAGTTGAAGAAATGGATGTCAAATTTTGAGCTGTGCATTGAAGCACAGTATAAAAATAAAAATTCTCTTTGGACTTCAGTACAACTTTGTCCTGGTCAATACAAGATCCACCTTGAAGAGGTCTCTCAGAGTCTGCCCAAATCCAGCATGAGGCACACGCCTGACAAAATTTTCTCCGAGGTTTTCTTGTTAAAACATTAACATGAACATTTAAAGGGTCCAGATTCAACATGCATTACTGCTGGATTAAAAAAGGGTCCACGTGGGCCGAAAATACTAAAACAAGGTAGGAGGTCTCTTCCAGGTAAACTAACACTGCTGTTATGTTTGTCTCTCTCTCTCTTCTGTTTTCAGCTGTAACGCCCCTGCAGGAAGTCCTGATCAAGATAAACTCCCACATCTGCACTGCTGCATGCCCTCTGCTATAAACCTCATCAGAGCTGAACAGGAGGACACTTTGGGGACAGCATTCAGGAGGAGAACCAGAACGGGTCCAGAGTCTAAACTCTGAGGTATGTTCCCGAGCCTGTGGTCACACTACAGAAGGTGATGTTTGACTCTCTTTGTCTTCACTTTATCTTCAGTGTCTCTGCTGCCTGTAAAATCTTCTTTTATTTAAATATTCTGAATTTAACTATCTAAATAAAATCACTTTGTGGCCAGCACAGGTCACTTCAATATTGTATTCATAGAGTCTTTTAGGAATGGTATGGATGTTACATTAAATAATCTTCTGTGCAATTTATTACATGTACCTATAACAGGGTGACCAGATTTTCAGACCAAAACATTGCGGCCCTTTAATTTGACCATAAACTCACATGTATGAGCTCAGGACGCAGCTCCATTTTTAATCAGTGCACCTCTGAAGACAAGACAAAACAGGAACTACAAAAATCAAACCTTCAGAATCAGAAAACTGTTTGAATAATAGAGTTATAACATTTTTATAACTGCTATTATTAATATTAGACTTAGTCTGCAAAGTATATCTATCATTATTTCTTTAACTTCATATGTTTGTTTGTTTGTCAGATTGTTAACAGAATAACTCAAAAAGTTATGGGCATAATTTGATTAAATTTTCAGGATGGTCAGAAATGGGCCAAGGGCCAATTGATTCATTTTTTTAATGGATTGCCTCATAATGAATGTGATTGAGGAAACAATCGTCCAACCGTCTGCCAGATATGTTTTCTGGGCTCTTTCCGAGATGAACTAGTGAAATATACTGGATGGTCCATCTGGTGTGTCAGACACATCATCAGGAGGCTTTGTATTTCTGATCTGTTCTATTGAACTTAGTAATTTGTGAGTTAGAAAATATTTTTTTTACCTTTACACTGAAAAGTCACAAAGGTGGGATTGAAAGGTTTACCTCAAATCAACCTCTGGTTTACAGTTTGAAGCTGATTGTGTACCTGAAATTGAACATTGAAAGAAAGAATGAAGGAAATGAGGGCATGTAATTTTTGTTTTTTGAAGCAAGAACTGTTTAATGATCATCAACAATGGTCTAAGTTGATCACAGTTCACTATGACGTTCACTACTGCTCAAAATATTGTATCTATTAGGGACATTGTCCAGACTGTTTACAAGTAATTTTTATAGTAGTTTTAACAATTGTGGAAGCAAGGATACGGGTCTGTAATTGGAGAAAACATGTTTATCATCACTTTTATATAGTGGAATATCCTTAGCTGTTTTCATATTTTCAGGAAACACTGCTGTAGAAAATAATAAGTTGCAAATATAGGTGAAAGGCTCTATTACACCAGTGGTGGCTGCTGCTGCTGCTAAGTTTGTATGTTAGCAAGATTAAGCAAAAACTAAAGGACAAATTTTGCAAAAATTTTCAGGAGATTTTGGGAATGTCCCGACTTGAAAATGATTAGATTTTGGTGGTGATCCAGATATTTATTGGGATGCAAAAAATTCCAAGTTTCAAAAAAATCCCACTGGTCAATATTGGGCCGAATTTAAAAACAATCATATCTCTAACATCACTATATGGATTTGCTGTCTAAGTGCTTTCCTAGTTTTAGAATTCGCCTGACAACTTCCTGCATTCACAGAAACCAACCAAGGTCCCTATTTTTTGTTCCCCATCAGCTGATACTGATGCCTCTTCACTGTCATATTTCTAAAATCAAACTCAAGACCTACCTTTTTAGTCTGACATTTAGCTGATTTTTGTTTTATTCTCATTTTCTGCTGTAAGTTTTCATACTCTGTTTCAGTTTTAGAGTTAGTATTTTTTTGTTTTATTTCCTCTTTTTATTTTTTTTCTTTTATTGTATGGTTTTAAGACTGTTTTTTTTCTTTAAATAACCTTTTATGCTTGATTACCTCTGTCATATCTTATCATGGTTTTATAGGTTTAGTCTTAGGTCCTGTGTTTCCTCAGTCTTCTGTGGTTGTTTGAAGAGTCCTCACTTGGCGTCCTTGTGTGTGTGTGTGTGCATGAGTGGTTGTGTGTATTAAATGTGGGTTGGGTGGTTGGGCGGGGTTGTGTATTTTGTTTTGTATCTCCTGACACTTATCTGCTAGTGTTTTTGAATGCACAGCACTTTGTGTTACATTTTTTTGTATGAAAAGTATTTTATAAATAAGTTTGATTGATTGTTGTGTATGTCTGGCTAAAGTAAACATTTGAGCACAGCTCTGGAAAGACAGAGCAAGCTGTGGTTAGATACAGCTGCTTAGGGTTCACACTACAACAACTTGTTCTGAGCAGGGCTGAAATAGAGAGGTTTACAGGCATGTCAAAATCAAGTGAGGAAAATAGATGTTTTTTGTGTATCTGTGATCAGAGTAAACATCCCTCTCTCCTCTGACTAAATGTTTCAGGGCAGGATGATGACGCCCCAGCAGAGATGGTGTCTCCTGGCCTCCACCGGCTTTCTCCTTCTTTCCTTCACTTCTCCTGCTGCAACTGAAGTGATGGATTCAATACTGAACAATGACTGCACCGCCTTTTTTGTCAACGAGACTCCACCACAGGTCCCAGGAATCTTGATGGGGGGCCGAATCCAGAACCAGTCTCGATACAAACCCATCTGCCAGACGTACAGGAACGAGAGACGGTTTGTGACGCTCTATGACACCAAGAACAGGATTCCTGTGTTCTCTGCGTACAAGTTCAGAGGCATTAGCAGGACTAGGCTGACATACAAAGTTTGGAAGATCGAGCCACAGGTATGTTTGCATTTCTTTTCTTAAGATGACAGTCATGCCAAGGTCAGACTGCATGATTATTTCTTTAATCTATTTCATGTCAGATTAGGTGACCATGGAGCTTTAAGCTGGAGGTGCAGTTTGTGTATCAAAAGTAAATTTATGCTATAATACCACGAAAGAAAAGCTAACAGTGTGCACAAATACAGACTGGTCAGTTAGCACATTGCTAACAAATGCTAGCTGCCTATGCTACTTACCCTCATAATTATGGAGATATTTGAAATGTAGATTTTGAGGACCCCTCTCCTGTCTGCTCTTCAAAACAGTGGATTGGGCATCAGTGATGCAGTGTTAGCTTTGGTAAATCTTGCAGGCATCCTGGGAAACTTGCCATCCTTAAAGGTGCAGTGTGTAGAATTTGGCAGCATTTCGCTGAACAGAAATGGTGAAAATAGGATATAATGTTTCTATTTGTATGTAAAGTCCATCAAAATAGGAGTACAATTATCCCCATAAAACGTTTGCTTTATTTTTATTTAGTTAGAAAAAGCTTCAAAAAATTTATATTACCGTGGGCCGCGTTCATGTAGGCCAACATAACGATCCGCCATGTTGTCTACGGGTGGATTTTAGGGACAAAAAGAATGAAACACGAATCTCTCCACCGGTTCTGAAATCTACCTGGAATGCAGACGAAGAAGAGGAGAGAGGACAGCAGTGGATGTAGAGACAGTTGTTACTCTGCACTAGGGATTTAAATTGTGTGTATTTTACAGTTAAAGCTTTGGAAATGGAAGACCACATTTATTCGAAATCACTCGAGAGTCGAGAGTCCGGTCAAGTTCTGATGAAAAAACAGAAAACATTATGAAATTAAGCAGAATCGTGACAGAAAGCATCAAAAAACAAGGGTAAACATTGGTGTTGCTTTTACAAGGTGGAGAGCCTTGTTGACAAAGTTATGTTTGAAGACTGACGCTGAAGTTGCTTGTTTTCTGCTGGACAGGTAAGGGTGCAACATGCAGTTTTATAACGTTTTGTAACAGTGTTTGTTTAAATTGCAAACTTTAACAACCAACACAGACTGTAAACCACTGAGCTGCTACACAACTCCCGTATTGTGTTGGTATTGTAAATAAAACACATAATCGGTGGGCGTAGAAATAAATACTCCATTAATCATATTACAAAACTCTCATTTGTCCGGCCAAGCTTTCTGCTACATTGTACCCACTCCCTCTCTCTCTCTCTCTTCTTTACCTTATTTCGCTGAATCTGCATCAGGCTTGATCTGATTAGCATTAATGCGCTAATGTTTGTTTATGTTACTACAAGTTTACAAAACCTACAATCGACCCAACAACTGACCTATAATGTATAAAAATAATGGTTACAAATCTTGTCACTTTAGTAAATGATGCCATGTTCACGATCCCTTTTGGTCTTCACAGGCTTCTGTTGCTCAGCGATGTGACGTTTTGGTTACGGTTGGGCTCATTCTAGAATCTGAACGATATGTCGCTCAAATTTATGCCAAATTCTACACACTGCACCTTTGAGTCAATGCAAACCAAGCCACACATAAACAGTAAACAGTGAAGCTAACCCTCCGAACAACCAGACGGACTTCAGAATCAGTATCATCAGAGGTGTCAAGTAACCTTACTTAAGTAGAAAATTTGAGTATCTGTACTTTACTGGAGAAACTATTTTTCAGCCGACTTTTTACTTCTACTCCATACATTTTCACGCAATTATCTGTACTTTGTACTCCTTACATTTTGAAAATAGCCTCGTTACTCCTATTTCATTTTGGCTTGTTTTCCTGCCGGTTTGTCATCATTCAAAAACCACACAAAAAAACCCCATGTAGATACATCGCACCATCCGGACAGAGTGAATTTGATTGTGGTTGGATGAAAAGTCTAAACAAAATACCATTCAGACATCCTATTGGTGCGAGATCTATCGCACTTGCACATGACACAAATCACGTCACACTCCCTACATTATATTAGGGGTGCACTGCGTCCCCCTTAATGGCCAAGTTCATTTTATTTTCTATATAGTGCCAGATAACAAAAGAAGTCAAACTAAATAGTATAACTGGGTTTAAAAAACGGATTAATCGATTGGAATCGATTTTCCATTGAATGGCCCAATATTGATTTTTAAAATCCTTAAATTGATCTTTTAATACGTCTTTTCTCAGTGTGTCTGAGTCTCACGTGACCAGCCATTCATTTCCCATGATGCCATGTCACTTCTCGCGTGACCACACTAGAGATCTCGCAAGAGCTCGTCACTCAGCGAGGAGCGTTGTTTAACAAAACATCATGGCGGGAGCACTGAAGACACCGCCAACAATCTTTAAGGTAGATGTCTGGATGCATTTTGGATTGAAGAAACAGTATTGTATTTGCGGGTAACTTACATTTGTATATAAGTTACCCGCAAACTTCTCCACAAGCCCAGAAAATAACAAAGGCTGTCACAGCATTCATATGCAAGGACATACAAGCATATAGTATTGTTTGTAGCCACCTTGTTTACACTGCCTGCCCTGTGGTTTGATTTGACTTAAATTATTACATTTTTGTTTTGGTCAGGTTATGTTTAATAAAAAGTACATGATTACTGTAACTGCTTTGGGCTCAATTCTTAATTTAAACATTAATGTTTTTAATAATGCACAAAGTCAGAGTTAGTTTTGACTATTTACAGCATTAATTATCTGAGAATCTCTTCCATATTCAAGTAAAATTGGTGCTCTGGCTGAAATATCCTTAACTGAATCAAAATCAATCAAATCAAATTTAACCGCGAATCAAATCGAAACAGGCCCTTGAATCAATTTGGGGAATCTGAATCGATACCCAGCTCTACTAAATAGCCTTATGTTATTTATCTTATTTACAAGATAGCATGTCATTTCTGTCTCTAGCTGGTCGCGCGTTCACAATTGTCCTCTGCTCTATCGCGCATGGCAGAGTTTCACCCTGATGTGCACACACACACAGACACTTACGCGCACACAGGTGAGCACACACTCACCAGCGGAGGCCTGTTTGTGTGGTTGTGTCTCACACACAATTATACAACTCATGTATGAACCATCAAAAAACACGGTAGTCCACTTTACTTAAGACTTTTCTGGGCATGTCTCTCTCCCTGCCGTTGCTCAGGGGTCACGCTGCTAGCATGCAGCATTCAGGGGGGCTCAGAAACAGGGCATGCAGGAACAAATACTAAACTGGACAGACCATTACAAGTTCAAATAATTGTTTAGTTGCTATAATGACTGTTGTCATTTAAAGAAACACATTAACATCATGATCCCTTTTAGTAGCTGTGGCGGTGTCTGACTCCTGATCAACCCAGGGGAAACACTGATCTGTGACTATAACACTGCACAATTAACTTACAAATATTGCATATAGCAATAATATAAGCTCAGGTAACATTTTTGGAAAGGTGGGGTAGTGCACTAAAGGCCCCTGTGGCTTTGGTCTTTAACCACATTTTTGTGCCCTTACATTACTTTTACTTTTATACTTTAAGTAGTTTTGAAACCAGAACTTCTATACTTTTACTTGAGTAAAAGCTTGAGTTGATACTTCAACTTCTACAAAAGTCTTTTTAAACCCTAGTATCTATACTTCTACTTGAGTAATGAATGTGAATACTTTTGACACCTCTGAGTATCAGAAATACTTTATTAACTTCATCAAGCTTGTGGTTAAATTGTGTTAGTAGGTTTGGGTGGGCCACTGGGCGCCTGCTCAGGAGTAAATATATGATGACAAAAAACTACCTGACAGGTCATTTCTGTTTGACGTTCACAGACTTTTCTCTTTTGTTTCTCTTTTGCAGCTTGAAGACAGTAACACCAACAACATGAGGGTAGACAGATACGATCACCAGGCTGGAAACAATGACTACACAAATACTAGTAACGAATACAATAGAGGACATTTATATCCATCCTTTCACGGATTTAGTGAAGGTGACAAACATTCAACATATACCCTGACAAACATTGTCCCACAGGCTGTGTCTTTCAATGGTGGCAGCTGGAACAAAATGGAGAAGTGTGTTCAGTGTGTCCTGCATAATTATTGCATCAGCAACAACAATGATGTTGAAGCATTTGTTATTGTTGGGGCTCAGCCAAGCGCCAACAACAAGCTCAATAAGAGGGTCAACATACCTGAAGTTCTCTGGACAGCATTCTGCTGTTACAATAGCAGAGTGGACAAGTGGCTGGCGAGTGCACACTGGGGGGCCAACATTCATGAAAATTCTCAGTCTAAATATATGCAGACGAAGACTTTAGCAGAACTTGAGCAAAAATTGAGCACAATTGGATCAACATTCGAGGCCTTTCCTGGGTCCAGGTGTCCTCGACATGAAACAGTCACTAAGTTCTACCCAGAACTGAATGCTAATGACAGACAATGTCAGTGCCCAAGTGAAGCAACAACCACATCAGCCCCCAACACGACCACAGGCATTCCCTCAACTACTAGCGTTTCCAGTTTGAGCACCACTTTGCAGACAACTGAGGAAACAGCAACAACTTTTTCACCAATAACCACTCCCTCTGTAGCCACAACCACCACAACTACAGGCACTTCATCCACAACAACTTCCACCCCAAAAACTACAACCAGGACAACAAAGAAAAAACAGGATGATTCAAAGAATAAAGAGAACCATGAGCAACAAGAAAACCAGGGGGCGCCAGACAGAGGGGGTGAGGGTAATGCAGGAGGTGCTGATTTCAGAGATATTCTAGAAGTTTTAAAAAGAGTTCGAAAAATTGTAGCACCAATAGTAACTGGAGGTGCAGTTGCAAAAGTAGTTGTAGATGCAGTCGCAGGTGCAGGTGGAGGTAGTGTAGGTGTAGTCGCAGTGGGAGCCGGAGGTGTGGGAGCAGGAGCAAGTGGAGGTAGTGTAGGTGGGGTTGCAGTTGGAGCTGGAGGTGCAGGTGCTGGAGCTGGTGGAGGTAGTGTGGGTGTAGGCCCAGTAGGAGCTGGAGGTGCAGGAGCAGGAGCAGGTGGAGGTAGTGTAGGTGTAGTCCCAGTGGGAGCCGGAGGTGTGGGAGCAGGAGCAAGTGGAGGTAGTGTAGGTGGGGTTGCAGTTGGAGCTGGAGGTGCAGGTGCTGGAGCTGCTGGAGGTAGTGTGGGTGGGGTTGCATTGGGAGCCGGAGGTGCAGGTGCTGGAGCTGGTGGAGGTAGTGTAGGTGTAGTCCCAGTAGGAGCTGGAGGTGCAGGAGCAGGAGCAGGTGGAGGTAGTGTGGGTGGGCTTGCAGTGGGAGCTGGAGGTACAGGTGCAGGAGCAGGTGGAGGTAGTGTTGGTGGGGTTGCATTGGGAGCTGGAGGTGCAGGAGCAGGTAGCAGTAGTGTTGGTGTAGGACTGGGAGTTGGAGGTGCAATCATAGGTGGGGCTGCAGTCATTGGAGGTGTAGTTGCAGGAGCAAGTGGAGGTCAGAAAAATGGTACTGTAACATCTCAAACTCCCACTCGAGCATCTAATCCATTTGTTCCTTCAGACTTCAATGCTTCTGCCAAGGATGGTATCAAACCAACTGTTACTTCCTCCACTTACACCAATGAGCCATCAGTAAGATTAACATCTGCTGCCATGACATTAACAACCACTTCAACTAATGACACACCCATGACCATCATTCCTTCAACCATCACACTCCTAAGTAACACCACAGATCTGACATCAACAACTAATCCAACAGCTACTGATCCACCATGTAACATGACCAGCCACACATCAACAACAACCAATCCAACAACTACTGATCCACTATTTACCAGTACCAACCACACATCAACAACAACCAATCCAACAACTACTGATCCACAATTTAACAGTACCAACCAGATGTCAGCGACTTTTCAAACAACTACTGATCCACAATTTAACAGTACCAACCAGACGTCAGCAACAACCAATCCAACAACTACTGATCTGCCATTTAATATGACCAACCAGACATTAACAACAACCAGTCAAACATCGACTGATCCACTATTTAACAGTACCAACCAGACATCAGCAACAACCAATCCAACAATTACTGATCCACAATATAATATAACCAACCAGATATCAACAACAACCAATTCAACAACTACTGATCCACTATTTACCAGTACCAACCACACATCAACAACAACCAATCCAACAACTACTGATCCACAATTTAACAGTACCAACCAGATGTCAGCAACTTTTCAAACAACTACTGATCCACAATTTAACAGTACCAACCAGACGTCAGCAACAACCAATCCAACAACTACTGATCTGCCATTTAATATGACCAACCAGACATTAACAACAACCAGTCAAACATCGACTGATCCACTATTTAACAGTACCAACCAGACATCAGCAACAACCAATCCAGCAATTACTGATCCACAATATATTATAACCAACCAGATATCAACAACAACCAATCCAACAACTACTGATCCACTATTTACCAGTACCAACCACACATCAACAACAACCAATCCAACAACTACTGATCCACAATTTAACAGTACCAACCAGACGTCAGCAACAACCAATCCAACAACTACTGATCTGCCATATAATATGACCAACCAGACATTAACAACAACCAGTCAAACATCGACTGATCCACTATTTAACAGTACCAACCAGACATCAGCAACAACCAATCCAACAATTACTGATCCACAATATAATATAACCAACCAGATATCAACAACAACCAATTCAACAACTACTGATCCACTATTTAACAGTACCAACCACACATCAACAACAACCAATCCAACAACTACTGATCCACAATTTAACAGTACCAACCAGATGTCAGCAACTTTTCAAACAACTACTGATCCACAATTTAACAGTACCAACCAGACGTCAGCAACAACCAATCCAACAACTACTGATCTGCCATTTAATATGACCAACCAGACATTAACAACAACCAGTCAAACATCGACTGATCCACTATTTAACAGTACCAACCAGACATCAGCAACAACCAATCCAACAATTACTGATCCACAATATAATATAACCAACCAGATATCAACAACAACCAATCCAACAACTACTGATCCACTATTTACCAGTACCAACCACACATCAACAACAACCAATCCAACAACTACTGATCCACAATTTAACAGTACCAACCAGACGTCAGCAACAACCAATCCAACAACTACTGATCTGCCATATAATATGACCAACCAGACATTAACAACAACCAGTCAAACATCGACTGATCCACTATTTAACAGTACCAACCAGACATCAGCAACAACCAATCCAACAATTACTGATCCACAATATAATATAACCAACCAGATATCAACAACAACCAATTCAACAACTACTGATCCACTATTTAACAGTACCAACCACACATCAACAACAACCAATCCAACAACTACTGATCCACAATTTAACAGTACCAACCAGATGTCAGCAACTTTTCAAACAACTACTGATCCACAATTTAACAGTACCAACCAGACGTCAGCAACAACCAATCCAACAACTACTGATCTGCCATTTAATATGACAAACCAGACATTAACAACAACCAGTCAAACATCGACTGATCCACTATTTAACAGTACCAACCAGACATCAGCAACAACCAATCCAACAATTACTGATCCACAATATAATATAACCAACCAGATATCAACAACAACCAATCCAACAACTACTGATCCACTATTTACCAGTACCAACCACACATCAACAACAACCAATCCAACAACTACTGATCCACAATTTAACAGTACCAACCAGACGTCAGCAACAACCAATCCAACAACTACTGATCTGCCATTTAATATGACCAACCAGACATTAACAACAACCAGTCAAACATCGACTGATCCACTATTTAACAGTACCAACCAGACATCAGCAACAACCAATCCAACAATTACTGATCCACAATATAATATAACCAACCAGATATCAACAACAACCAATTCAACAACTACGGATCCACTATTTACCAGTACCAACCACACATCAACAACAACCAATGCAACAACTACTGATCTGCCATTTGACATGGCCAACCAGATGTCAACAAAAACGAATGAAACAACTACTGGAGGTAGTGTGGGTGGGGTTGCATTGGGAGCCGGAGGTGCAGGTGCTGGAGCTGGTGGAGGTAGTGTAGGTGTAGTCCCAGTAGGAGCTGGAGGTGCAGGAGCAGGAGCAGGTGGAGGTAGTGTAGGTGTAGTCGCAGTGGGAGCCGGAGGTGTGGGAGCAGGAGCAAGTGGAGGTAGTGTAGGTGGGGTTGCAGTTGGAGCTGGAGGTGCAGGTGCTGGAGCTGGTGGAGGTAGTGTGGGTGTAGGCCCAGTAGGAGCTGGAGGTGCAGGAGCAGGAGCAGGTGGAGGTAGTGTAGGTGTAGTCCCAGTGGGAGCCGGAGGTGTGGGAGCAGGAGCAAGTGGTGGTAGTGTAGGTGGGGTTGCAGTTGGAGCTGGAGGTGCAGGTGCTGGAGCTGCTGGAGGTAGTGTGGGTGGGGTTGCATTGGGAGCCGGAGGTGCAGGTGCTGGAGCTGGTGGAGGTAGTGTAGGTGTAGTCCCAGTAGGAGCTGGAGGTGCAGGAGCAGGAGCAGGTGGAGGTAGTGTGGGTGGGCTTGCAGTGGGAGCTGGAGGTACAGGTGCAGGAGCAGGCGGAGGTAGTGTTGGTGGGGTTGCATTGGGAGCTGGAGGTGCAGGAGCAGGTAGCAGTAGTGTTGGTGTAGGACTGGGAGTTGGAGGTGCAATCATAGGTGGGGCTGCAGTCATTGGAGGTGTAGTTGCAGGAGCAAGTGGAGGTCAGAAAAATGGTACTGTAACATCTCAAACTCCCACTCGAGCATCTAATCCATTTGTTCCTTCAGACTTCAATGCTTCTGCCAAGGATGGTATCAAACCAACTGTTACTTCCTCCACTTACACCAATGAGCCATCAGTAAGATTAACATCTGCTGCCATGACATTAACAACCACTTCAACTAATGACACACCCATGACCATCATTCCTTCAACCATCACACTCCTAAGTAACACCACAGATCTGACATCAACAACTAATCCAACAGCTACTGATCCACCATGTAACATGACCAGCCACACATCAACAACAACCAATCCAACAACTACTGATCCACTATTTACCAGTACCAACCACACATCAACAACAACCAATCCAACAACTACTGATCCACAATTTAACAGTACCAACCAGATGTCAGCAACTTTTCAAACAACTACTGATCCACAATTTAACAGTACCAACCAGACGTCAGCAACAACCAATCCAACAACTACTGATCTGCCATTTAATATGACCAACCAGACATTAACAACAACCAGTCAAACATCGACTGATCCACTATTTAACAGTACCAACCAGACATCAGCAACAACCAATCCAACAATTACTGATCCACAATATAATATAACCAACCAGATATCAACAACAACCAATTCAACAACTACTGATCCACAGTTTAACAGTACAAACCAGACACCAATAACAACCAATGCAACAACTACTGATCTGCCATTTGACATGGCCAACCAGATGTCAACAAAAACGAATGAAACAACTACTGATACACCATTTAACATGACCAACCAGACATCAACAACAACCAATCCAACAATTACTGATCCGCCATTTAACATTACCAAATGGACATCAATGACAACTTCTAAAACAACTACTGATCAACCATTTAACAATACCAACCAGAAATCAACAACTATACCAGTAACTACTGATCTGCCATTTAACCTGACCAACCAGACATCAACAACAACCAATCCAATAACTACTTATCCACCATTTAACATGACCAGGCAGACGTCAGCAACTATTCCAAAAACTATTGATCCACCATTTAACAGTACCAAACAGTCGTCAACAACAACCAATCCAACAACTACTGATCCATGCCCTACAACAACCGAGTGGACATTTTTTGCATATAATCAGCAACAACTATTCCACCAACAACTGATCCATCACTTAACATGACCAAATAGACGTCAACAACAACTAATCCAACAACTACTGATCCAACATTGAACATGACCAACCGGACGTCAACAATTTTCCAACTACTGATCCACTACTTACAATTACCAACCACACATCAACAACAACCAATCCAATGGTGTTGAACTACCATCAGAACCTGCCATGTGTTCCTTTACCAACTGTTCCGACTTGTTGTAAGACAAATCAAGGATCTACAACAACCATGCCAACAACTTTTAATCTTGCAGTTCGTACCCATTCAGTTACAAACCACAAGCATTAGCATACCTGCTGATAGCAAGACAAAGAAAACCACACAGACGTCTCCGACTACCACAATATCTCTTACAAACACGATATTCCAGATTTGGACAACCAGTCTTCCAACCCACTGGTTCAAAACGCAAATATTTTTCAAAACATCAAGACCACTCAGACATCTGCTAAACCCAAAACCAACCAACTGCGGAACCGTTAACAAAGAAAACCACCCAGATGTTGTTGGCCACCCCAAATCCTGCACTAAAATGATTCCCTAAATGTAAATGATTATTTCAATACTTTAATAATCGAATTCCCCAAAACTCTATGACCATTCCCACAGCCAACTGGTTAAAAAAGCAACAATGACCATTCAGTCATCTACAAATCCTGAAAACAATTGAGTCTTAATCCCAAACTGAACCACAACAACTATTCCAACGACTTCTGAACCACCATCTAACATGGCCAATTAGACGTTTGCAACAGTCATTTTAGCAACTTCTGATCCATAAACACATCCTTGTGGTCATGAACAACAGGTGTTTCTTAAACTAGCGAACCCCAATTAAAGAAAACCATTCATAGCATTCCAGTTACAGCAGTTGGTAACTTAGCTGAAAGGGGTTGGCGTCCCTTGCCTCTGGAGCCTCTCAGCGTAGGGTTTGCAGCTTGAACACCTACAAATGAAATAGAGTAAATGTTGCTGCTGGTGCAAGCGAGGCCTGTAAGTGGTGCCGTCCATTCATCATGAGAAATGTGAACAAACATGGCATCTGCTGTTTTCTGTGTCCTCTTGTTGCTCACAATGGTCGTGGAGGAGCGGAAGCCAAAACATGCTCAGTAGCTTCTGCAGCATCAACACAATACCGTATTCTACCATTGTTTTTGTTGTTGTCGGGGCTCGAAGTTTAAGGGAGGGGTGGAGCTGTGGCGCCATTGTTTCTGAAAATGTCCATATTCGTTGCCCACATGAAAACGCAAGGCCCGAGCAACCAAGCCATGTGGACGTCCCCTAAATTAATGCACAATAACAACTGATTTTAGAGGATAGAGGAGAGCAAAACCAAAAATATCAGTAAAGGTGGCCAAATAACAGAATGTGATGATTTAGTAATAATGTTTTCATTCATATGAATTAATTAACTCAATTACTAACAGACTGAAATGAATTTAGTCTTTCCAACAGGCTGTCCTTCGGTTGGGCTTTAATTGTACCTAACTTGTTTCGTCTGGCTTCAGCATTAATCAGCCTCCATTTTACTGTCTACTATAACATTTACACATTTAGTCATAGGGATCATGTTTCATTACAACTGCATGGAAGTTAAAATCATTTTGAGCTTTATCAATTCCTGCTACCTGTCTAACTTCATATGCATTAGCTTACACTGTGTGATGTACATTGTAATGTGTCAGGATCTGCTGTCCTCTGTGAAATAAATGATCGGATTGAATTAAACTTAGCAACAGATTTAATGACACTGTTCATGATCACAGTTTGTTCTTTAATGACCTTGAATTCTTCACAATCAAAAATCAATGTAATAAAAATGGTCTATTTTTCAGATTGACATATTTTGAACATTTTTCAATAAAGGAAATTCAGAAGACAATGCCTGTGTCCAGACTGTTTATTTAACAGAAAATTAAAAGGTCATATTCTTTGCTCCTTATCATTAAGTTAAACTGGTACTAGCTGCCCCATGCACATATTTCTTAAGATAAATGATTTTGGCATATTTTATAAACCCCTCATTTCAAGCCGTGTTCAGACAAAGGCTGTGTCAGTGTAGGATGCACAATACTATCTGTGCAATGTTGTCAAAGGCAGATTATGGCTTAAAAATGTATAACTGGGCTCAGCAAATGTAAACACTTTTGCTGATACAACAGCCACTTAATATCAGCATATCCTTTATGTTTATTTGTTATATCATCAAACATATAAATGTAAAATAATACAAAAATATCTTATTCCCTCTGAATGTCCACAGTTAAAAAACAACAGGTCCTTTTGTCAGAGAATCAAATTTAGTTTTTCTTGTTTAACTTCAGTGAGAAAACATAAGCAGACTTTAATAAAAACAGGAACACAACATTTTTATCAGAGAAGGACCTTTGGCCTCTTAACAACAAAATGTGTTATATTAGTCCTCTGGTATTGATGATAAGTTTAGAAACACAAACAAGTCTAATATCAATAAAAAAAAAAAAAAAACTTTTTTTTTTTCTTTTTACATATTTCTGACTCTGTTTCCTCAAATTCAAGGCTTGGCTCTAAAATAATACAGCTTTCAAAATCGAACAAATTTGCATTTCTCCCTCACAAGTGTAGGACTTTTGAAAGTCAAAAGACGGATGGATGGACAAACTGAAGAGTATGAAAACAGTTTTAAACTGTATTTGTTTACAACATTATGAACAATTGAACATCAGCCTTAATGCTTAATTTATTTATTTTTTTTAGCATTTTATACAAGAATGGGTGGATGATTGAAGAATAAGCAGTAAGAATCATCACTAAATCAAGTTACAGAGAACCAACAAATCCACTCTTCATCAAACTAAAAACACTAAAATATCAGGACCTGGTTGACTTCAAGACAATCCAAATCATGTACAAAGTTAAAAATAATCAGTTGCCAAAAACTTTTCAAAAGTTTATCCCTCTTAGGAAGGGTATACATAATCTCAAAGGATTACACATGTTCAAAAAACAAGCACCTATATGAGACTACACTGCATATCAACAAAAGGAGTTCATCTGAGGAACAGCTGCAGTAAAGAAATAAAAACATGTACAACAATAGGTAGGTTCAAAAACATATTCAAACATACCAGACTATGGTATGTTGTAAAAGACAAACGTGTGCTTTGAAACAGTGTGTAAATAAAATTAGATTGATTTGTACTGTGGGTAGTGTTTAGATGTTCTGTTACATTTCTGCTGTTAGCTGTATTATTTGATGTTTCTTTGAGTGCCTGAGACTTAAATTTTTTTTACATCATTTTTGGAAAAAAAGGGGTAGGACTAGACAAGTTATGTACTTCATCCTATACACCCTTTTTGAACAGAAAAAAAGGAGCACTCATTGTGAAAATTCTGTACTGATCTTGATCTATTGTATCGTTCTGTTTTGTCTTCCAATGTATACAGATATATTTTCTCATTTTAAAAATGTTCAAAATAAAAAAAACAACAACACAGGACCATTTAGAGTTGTTGAATAGTTTATCTGATGACTAGGCAGAGGCAGGCTAACACTACCCATTGATACCCGGTGTTTAATCTAAGCTAATTGGTGGCTTTTGAGGGCCCAAGCATGCTCAGAAAATCTTGAAATTTTGCAGGAGTATTCAGAACTTGCAAAATTGCAATATGTAACAGTTTCTCTAATTTTTTTTTTTTAAAGATTGTTTTTCTGGCATTTTGTCCCTTTATTGATAGAAAGAGCAGGTGAGGACACTCTGCAAACAGGCCGCAGGCTGGATTTAAACCCAGGCTGGGAGAGGTTTGTATATGGCTCATGCCTGGTCCCTTATCACTCAGCCAAACCAGCAAACCCCCTCTCTCATATTTTTTTAGGCTTGTGGGCACACAGACCCCAACGACTTTTGAAGGAACAGGCCCTGGAGCTACTTTGGGATGGAAATCTGGAGTTTTGTGCATATGTCTGGTTCCTTACTGCTTTGTAAAAGTCTTTAATTGTCATTGTAATTAAAATAATGACAGAAAAGCCAGCAATTTTGTTCAAAGACTATTGTTACATTGTGAAGAATAAATGTCAGCTCAGAAAAGTGAGCACCAGGTGAATTAAACTGATTTGTCATCATGATGCTTTCAAATGTTTCATCAAGAAAAATAAAATTCACAATCCAGCAGTAAAAATGTCCTGAGTGATGAAGTTGTTGATAATCTTTGTTTGGCATTAGCAGATAAATAAACGGACAGACTCACAGGATGCTTGACTTTCTGCCGCTGGAGGCCGCTGCAGCGTAAGCCCTGCGTCATGACGTCACTTTGCCCCTCTTAAAAACCCCTGTGAACGCTCGTGAGAATCGCCGGGTGCGGTGGCGCGCGCCTGTAATCCAAGTTACCGGGAGGCTGAGGCTGGAGGATCGTTTGAGCTCAGGAGCTCTGAGCTGCAGCGGACTGTGCTGATCGGGTGTCCGCACTAAGTTCGGGATCGATATGGTGCTCCGGGGGGAGCCCGGGACCACCAGGTCGCCTAAGGAGGGGTGAACCGGCCCAGGTCGGAAACGGAGCAGGTCAAAGCCCCCGTGCCAAACAGTAGTGGGATCGCGCCTGTGAATAGACGCTGTGGTGCAGCCTGAGCAACACAATGAGACACAGTCTTTTACACAATTCACATTATACACACACACCTCACGGCACGCACATTTTTTTAAATGTTATTTTTCGATATCTTTTTTGAAAAAGAACAAAGTATACAAGAAAAGTTTACAGAGACAGAAACATTAATCTGTGTAGCCAGGGGTTAAATCATGAGCACACATTTAGAGCAGAGCATAGGTTCAAGGTTTTGTTGTCAGATTTATCCACGAGCTGTCTGTGATGTTCAACATCTTTGGGGAAAAAATCAAGTTGGGTTTTTGTTTCTTACTGCAGCAGGCACTGCATTTGAGGATGAAAAATGTGGCACATACTGAAGAGTATAAAGAAAAGTCTAAGACTAAGACTTACACTTATACTTTAATACTAAAACTTGTACTTTAGTATTCTTTTTATTTCTTTCTAAGTACAAAGTACTTATAGTAGATCTTGATCCAGGTACAGAATAAGGTCAAGTCATTGTGCTTACATTTAATTTAAAATAATTTTTCACCACACACATTTGCTTTGAGGTATTACCCCTGTAGTAAACTTACATGTTCAAGATCATATAGTGCTGGACTTTAAAAGTTAACATTAAATAGCCTAGTATGTGTACTCAATTACATCTTTTTGTACCTTATCAAACAGAAACAGAAACATTTGACTTGACATTATCGATCAAGTTCTAGTTCCTTTTAAAAGGGTTTGGCATGTTATGTCCACAGCGTCATCTGTTTCAACAAGAAGACATTTTGTTTTAATCATATCAGGCCAGACAGCATTAACAGTTTGTTTTTTTAACCTCATAGATGAAAGTACATTGTACATTGATCTGTGAATATTTACATACAGGCCTATCTGATTTAGTAAGTACCTCAACTAAAACACAACATAGTTTGGCAAATGAATAAAAAGCAGAAATTTGATGTGAACACGTTTGTTTAAAAAAGTCATTAATTAAACAAAATGCACGATCACTCAAACATACAGCACTGTTGTATCTCTTCTTTAGTCTGTCATAGTTTTGACTGTGATATAGAACTTTTTTGTTTAATCTGTGCATGAAGGGGAACTACAAGCAAGTAGAACTTCAGTATACGTAAAGTATAACAAGTAAACTAGTAAAATAGCAAAAGAATGGTATTTTTTAGTTCATAAAAGTATACCTAAATATACTTAAATAAACTAAAATGTGGACTAGAAGTATATACCTTGTACAGTAATAGTATATAGATAAGTGTACTTATTGTATACCTGAAAGTTTACTTTTGTAAATTTAAAATGACCGTAGAAAGTAAACTTAAAGTATACTTTTATAAACTTGAAATGTCGTTGGAGTACTTGTAGTATGTGGTGGTAGCTGAGGAACTGATACTGTCAGGCATATGCCAATGTGAAGATGTGACATTTCCCTGTAACAATAAAGGCTTTCTATCTGTTTATTAATCTACTGGTGAACAACACTGCAGTTTGACCCACTTTTAAAACTGTGATGATTGAGATTTGAGAGGCAGCCTGGTCCCCTGAAAAGATCTGCTCACATAGTCTGCAGTTTCAATATTTAATGAACTTTAACATACAAATAATCAAGTTCAAACTGAAAATCTGGTGAGCCACTTTCATGAAAACTACCTGTTAAATTCAAGTTATGATCAAAACTTTAGAGAAAAAATTAACTCCTGATAGAAAAGCTGAAAGTGCCTGATGGAGAAATCTGCCACAGCAGCACCACTGACGTTGCTCAGTTTGTGAGTTTGTTTGGACAGATGTTGAGATCTCACTCTGCTGTGGCTTTAAACTGTGACATGAGGGAAGTGCCCCTCTTAGGAGAGATTGTACACCTCTCTCCTGATCGTGTTGTCCTCAAATAGACAAGGATGATTGTTAAAATTACAACATTTTGTGGTTTTGATACATCAGTTTTAAGAGTGTAGTTTCATGTTTCCTCCAGGTGTGGTCACTGTAGGACTGGAAAGAAGGTGTGCAGGTTTTTGTGTGAAGAGAATAAAGAGGCAGTTTTTTTTAATTAACTCATACTTGTGAAAACAGATATAACAAGCACAACACTTACAGTAGAAATACTTTTTTTTCAATTTCTTTTTATTTTATTTTCATTTTAACATTATACATCCAGCTATGAAAGGAGTTGTATAACATAAAACATTTAAACAATAGTCACAAATACCCCAGCCTGTTGATAAGTAAACCACATTCTTCTATTTCTGTCTACTGCTTAAGTATTTTTTATACATCTTAACCATTTCCCTCAGTCTTTTGTGAAGTATACTTCTCATAGTTTCATATAGGAAAGCTTTTCCATTACAAGAATGTCTATATTAGAAATACATTTTAAGATTGAGCAAATACACTTGTCTGCTAAGAACAATATATGAGATAAAAAACCAAAAAAATCCCAATGAAAGCCATGAAAGCAAAGTAATTAAGATAATTATTCAAAGACAGACGTACAAAATCATATGTTAATTACAACTGTCTGGGGTCTGATTAAAGAGAAACCAGACAGATGTTCACACAGGCACTGAGCATTTTTTATAATTTAATACATTTCAAAGAGAAAAGAAAAAGGGAAAGTTCAGTTCAAATAGGCCTGGAAAATAGGGATAACATTCATGGATTCACATTGAAGCATATAATAGTTTGCAAGAAACATTAGATTATTTAAGAGAAATTCCACTTTTAGGTCCTCCAAAACAATACTATATCTAATATTACTGTAAGTTAGGGCAGGCAGAGACAAAATTATTTCTAAGATCCAATTATGGAACTTTTTCAGAATAAATCAGACACACTGCAAGAAAAAAATGTTTCTGGATTTCATGTTTGCAGAATGTGAAATCATTTAAATCAATATTTTATTTAAGGTGCATAAATTCCCTGACAGGGTAAATCTCATTCATTGTTTTAAAGAGCACCTTTTTTTTAGATTGAGTTGTTCTAGAAGACTTCAAATACTTACATGTGATTTTCTTAAAATAGCAGGAACAGTGAAGAAAACAACATTCAGGAGTATGTGTGTAAAAAGACTGAGTGTTGCTGTGTTGCTCAGGCTTTAAATATCTGTTTGAATACATGATACCACTTGTTTTATTTAAAAAAAGGACAGAAATGTTTTCCATAAAGTGAAAAATGTTTGTGTGTTACGGTCTTTGATTTGTCAAAAAATATACCACCAACATTGATTTTACTATATCAGTATATTTTATGTGGTGTCAGATTTGCTGGGGACCCTGGAGCCAAAAATTAAATGTACTCGTAAAAAAAGATTGTAAAGCATCACATTTAACTCTTTAACGCCTGTTGTGTCATATATGATACATAGCCTACTTTTATGATGCCTCTATCTAATCAATATGATCAACAAATTACTACAAAAACATCTGAATACAATCAGATAAATGATAAAAATGTCCTCAAGTGGATTATCAGTTGCCAAAAACACCCAATGTATCAAATGAGATACAAAGAATGTATGTGTTAAATTTTATGGAAAGTTAGATTTCATAGGATTTCAGTAGAAAGTAAAATAAACATTTCAGCTCCAAAAAATAAGAATTTTCTGACTACAATTTGTGTTTTCAGGCATCAAAAGGTTAATTTTTTTCCAGGTTTTTCTGCACTCTTAAACCACTTTAACTTCACTCAAAACTTCCAAATATTCAATAATTTTCATGATTTTAACCCTTTAAATGTCAGTTTAAATGTGTTATGCGACTTGTTTTATTAAACACAGAAAAACCCAACACAAAACATGAGGTTAGAATATATTCTTATTTTAATAGTACGTGGTTATATAAAATTATGGTAAATAAGTCATTCATAGAAATATTTAAATATTGGGTTAAACTTGAATATCATATGCATTAGAGGCCATTATATTTGAGCTTTAACACCTGATTTACAGAAACTCACTTCAGGGTTTTATGTTTGGTAGTCCGCGTGTTTCCTTTGTGAATTAATAAAAAAAAAAAAATATAATAATATAAAAAAATCTGTTAGCATTTTAGGTTAGTGTCTGAACATCAGTGTTAAAAAAGTTGAGTACAAAGTGTGTAAAAGACAGTGTCTCATTGTGTTGCTCAGGCTGCACCACAGCGTCTATTCACAGGCGCAATCCCACTACTGTTTGGCACGGGGGCTTTGACCTGCTCCGTTTCCGACCTGGGCCGGTTCACCCCTCCTTAGGCGACCTGGTGGTCCCGGGCTCCCCCCGGAGCACCATATCGATCCCGAACTTAGTGCGGACACCCGATCAGCACAGTCCGCTGCAGCTCAGAGCTCCTGAGCTCAAACCATCCACCAGCCTCAGCCTCCCGGTAACTTGGATTACAGGCGCGCGCCACCGCACCCGGCGATTCTCACGAGCGTTCACAGGGGTTTTTAAGAGGGGCAAAGTGACGTCATGACGCAGGGCTTACGCTGCAGCGGCCTCCAGCGGCGGAAAGTCAAGCATCCTGTGAGTCTGTCCATTTATTTATCTGCTAATGCCAAACAAAGGTTAACAACTTCATCACTCAGGACATTTTTACTGCTGGATTGTGAATTTTATTTTTCTTGATGAAACATTTGAGCGCATCATGATGACAAATCTGTTTAATTCACCTGGTGCTCACTTTTCTGAGCTGACACTGAACATCAATCAATTAATCAATCAATCAGTCTTTATTTGTGTCACGCCAAATCATGGCAAATGTTATTTCAAGACACTTTACACAAGAGCAGGTTGATGCCATACTTTACTTCTTTTTCATATACCATTTATTTTATTTTATTTCTAACATTATTACTTTATTAATTCCAGACTCAACATGGATCCACCATGACTAAAGCTCTTTGTCACAATTGGAGACAGTCACAGAGGTCAGGTCAAACCTTCTGTTTAGCATCAGGACATCTTGAGCAGAACCAGACTCATGTTGAACAGCCATCTGCTGAAGCCTGTGGGGGGTGACTTTGAGAGTTAGATGTATAATGATAGAGAGGTGGGCAGACACAAAGGTACTAAAATGAGAACCCATGATAAAGTTATAGATGCCCTGACCATGAATTTGTCCTCATCATCTTTCCCTTTGAGACTCCTCCTCTCTCTATGGTTATGAAGGTATTTATTATGGAAAGAGAGATCATTCTTCTAACATTAACAATTACAGCTGTGATGATTATGAAGTGAAGAGGACTGATGTTGATTAATAAAGTAAATATCAAAGTAATCAGACAGTGTGTCATCGTGTAAGACAGAAAACTGTCCAGCAGATTTGATCACTGGATCAACAGGCTTAACTAACAGGACTTATGGAGACTTCCTTTTATCCAGGCTGAGGGTTTAAAGTACACTTTTGTTTAATTCAGCCACTTTAGCGTAAATACCATTTGTTAGTGCACCAGTGGTAAACCAAAGTAATTAAAGTCACATTTTTGATCAGCTCAAACCTTAATGATTAGTTTTGAAAGACAGGATCTGTTTGTATCTCCATCAAGGTGTCAGAGGAGGTTAGAAGGATTTTTGAGTCACTGAAGTTGTTGCTTTAAATAGAAATTAACAGTGTACAGAACTGAAAGAGTACATCTTTAAATGATACACTGCTGATAACTACATGATTTTATAAATTCCTAAGGCACATACAGACTTCCTCGAGGCACACTACTGTGCACATCACTCAGGACCCACTGATCTAAGGAGATCTTCTGTGTCGCCTGATTTGTCATTATGTTTGTAGCAGAGGTCAGAAATCATGTTTGTCCTCGACTCAATTTATCTAAGTTACTTTAAGGACAATAATCAGACAGGATCAGGGAATTAAAACCACAGACATGATCAGACGCTGTACTGACTGGTTGGGTCGATGTGGGCTCCATATTGGAGGGTCAAACCCACCTGTAAGTGATGAAAACATGTAAACCATACAAGTACTGAAATATCAGAAATAATAAATCTTCAGCCAATATGTTAAGAGAATTTAAAGTTTATCTGGCTGAAAACAATGACAGAGTTTTCTTGTATGTAGACACTTTGTTTTGTTTTATTAACCATTGTGCATCCCTCTATTTTACTACCCTTTAGCTCTCAAAAGAAATGACGTACATGAAGAAAAACACTGTGATAAAGTCATATCAATTTTTCTGCAAGAATTTTTCAAACCACTTCAGCTCTGCTCAAAACTACCAAATTCTTAGTTATTTCCAGGATTGGAATTCTTAGATTTGTCAAGAAAATACGACTAACATTGACTTCATTAAGTCAGTATTTTTTTCATGTGGTGTCAGATTTGACATTTTGCCCCTGCTGGTTACCGTTGAGCCAAAAATTAAATATACACACATATAAAAAAAAAAAATCTGCTTTTTTTGCACAATTTTTATAAACTACTTTAGCTTTGCTCTAAACTATCAAATATTCAATAATTTTCATGATTTTAATGCTTTTAATGTCAGTTTAAATGTGTTATGCGACTTGTTTCATTAAAAACAAACAAAAAAAACCCCACAAAACATGAGGTACAGGAATACATTCCTATTCTAATATGTGGTTATGTAAAATAATGGTAAAAATGTAATTAATAGAAATACTTAAATATTGGGTAAAACTGGAACGCTATATGCATTAGAGGCCATTATATTTGAGCTTTAACACATGATTTACAGTAAGGGTTTGATGTTTGGTAGTCTGCGGGTTTCCTTTGTGAACTTTCAGTGATTAAAAACAGCAAATATAAAAAATAATTGTTTACATTTTAGGTTAGTGTCTGAACATCAGTGTTAAAAAAGTTGAGTACAAAGTGTGTAAAAGACTGTGTCCTCATTGTGTTGCTCAGGCTGCACCACAGCGTCTATTCACAGGCGCGATCCCACTACTGTTTGGCACGGGGGCTTTGACCTGCTCCGTTTCCGACCTGGGCCGGTTCACCCCTCCTTAGACGACCTGGTGGTCCCGGGCTCCCCCCGGAGCACCATATCGATCCCGAACTTAGTGCGGACACCCGATCAGCACAGTCCGCTGCAGCTCAGAGCTCCTGAGCTCAAACGATCCTCCAGCCTCAGCCTCCCGGTAACTTGGATTACAGGCGCGCGCCACCGCACCCGGCGATTCTCACGAGCGTTCACAGGGGTTTTTAAGAGGGGCAAAGTGACGTCATGACGCAGGGCTTACGCTGCAGCGGCCTCCAGCGGCAGAAAGTCAAGCATCCTGTGAGTCTGTCCGTTTATTTATCTGCTAATGCCAAACAAAGATTACCAACAACTTCATCACTCAGGACATTTTTACTGCTGGATTGTGAATTTTATTTTTCTTGATGAAACATTTGAAAGCATCATGATGACAATTCAGTCTAATTCGCCTGGTGCTCACTTTTCTGAGCTCACATTTATTTTTCACAATGTAACAATAGTCTTTGAACAAAATTGTTGGCTTTTCCTGTCATTATTTTCATTACAATAACAATTAAATTATTATTTTAATTACAATGACAATTAAAGACTTTTACAAAGCAGTAAGGAACCAGACATATGCACAAAACTCCAGATTTCCATCCCAAAGTAGCTCCAGGGCCTGTTCTTTCAAAAGTTGTTGGGGGCTGTGTGCCCACAAGCCTAAAAAAATATGAGAGAGGGGGTTTGCTGGTTTGGCTGAGTGATAAGGGACCAGGCATGAGCCATATACAAACCTCTCCCAGCCTGGGTTTAAATCCAGCCTGTGGCCTGTTTGCAGAGTGTCCTCACCTGCTCTTTTCACTGTCATTCTATCAATAAAGGGACAAAATGCCAGAAAAACAATTTAAAAAAATGAATAAATAAAATTAGAGAAACTGTTACATATTGCAATTTTTGCAAGTTCTGAATACTCCTGCAAAATGTCAAGATTTTTTGAGCATGCTTGGGCCCTCAAAAGTTCTTACAATGTGGTAAAATCTTTCTGGAAAATGAAAATGAATATGGTCGTCAACACCCACGGTGCTTTGGTGCTAATTATAAGCTCCTGATAACCTTGACTTGCCTCAAGGCCACCAGTGTGCCCGAAAAATAATTTGGTCATCGCTGATTTAATGTGATTTATTTTAATGTGATCCTGTACGTGTTCTTTTTTAATTCTAGTTCAATTCCTTTGGTCTTATTTTGGTTTGTGGTCTTTTGTGTTACCTGATTTCTGATCATGTTTATAGCAGGAGTCAGTATGTTTGGCCTTTTAGTAAGTCAATATATGGAACAAAACCAGCATTTTCTGTCCAATTTTGTTCTAATTTTAATGTAAACTGCTGTTTCTGTTTCATACTACCTCTGCTGACATTTATTTCAGTTTGTTTTTTTATGAGAATTTATTTGAATTAAGAGACACAACACTATTATGCATTGTGTCTCTTTGCAATCATATGCATGTCGTCAAAGCTGATTATTGGGATCTTTAAACGGTACCACCAATACATCTAAGTATTGCAGTAGTTATTTTTTATTGTACACAACTGATGGTTTTCAAAATTTTCAGCTCACATCCCCAAATATTGCATAAGCAGGGACAGGGAATCCTGAAGCCCTGAAAACATTGCATTTGAAACCCAAACACTCATTTCAGTGAAAACCTCTCCAAACAAACATGGTTTTATAACAAATTTAACTCATTTATTGTGTATACCTATACATGTATTAGTAAATCATATTGCCCAAATTCATTATGAATTCTCTTTGTTTAAAAAAAAAATAGTTTGCAACCCCTCTTCCCTGTATCATAGGGTCCCATAGGGGTTACCAATACCCACTTTGGGGACCACCGGCTTGCTCTACACCTTCATTCTAAAAAAGTGACAAAAAGAGCTTAAAAAATATAATTTTGTGTTTTAAGGCCACTTTTGCACTGTTCAGAATCTGTTCCTTAAAGTAACATTAAGAGTAGTGATTTGTTAACGAGTTTTAATGTCACTCTTGATATGTAGGTAAATTTTTGTTACAGCTATTCTCTCCATTCAAAGATGACAAAATAGCTTAAAAATACACGTTATATCAAATCTTGATAGTTATTGACCTGTTTTTGATGCCATACTGTTTATAGAGACATACAAAACTCGTAATGCCAGGTGATGTGACATTTGCTTTGTTTGTACTTATAAAAACTATAAGATATTGCTGAAAAAATATATTTGTTGTTACTTAGATGCAAGAAAGTGAGCAAGACAGTTAACTATGAGCCTCTTTCTGGTCTTAGGGTCATATAAGCATCTAAAAAGTTTTAAAATCTTAAACTAATACCAAAGATGTCTGAATAAAACCTTAATATTCCCTTCTTTGTATTTTAACCAAGGATAGCCAGATAATTTATGAAAACAGAGCAAAAATGTAAGGACATTTGTGTTTGGTGGTTTATTTCATTGTTGCAACAATTTTTTTGGAAACAAATCTCATATTATTTGAAAACATGTTTATTTACCTTTTAAATTATGCTATATTTGTAAGGAAATGCATTTAAAGGATGGGCAGCAGCACTGATGATATGGGTTGCACATATTAAAATTTCACCAAATCTGCACTGTCAATGCCAAACATCTTAACTTCTACTGACTCTTTTTTTTTGGTTTTGTTTGGTGGATGATCGGATGATCAGTAGTGTGTGGAAGGACCACACACAGCCACAACAATCTGGTTCCTCCTTATGATGATCACCAGGCAGTTGCACCACCTGGCCATATTTTGACAGATGGTTGACATTACTGTCAATAATGACAGACCTCTATCATGTGACAGAAGTGCAGTGTGAGGCTTTGCATTGTACAGCTCAAAATACTTACAGCTGTTTCCTCAACTTCTATTGCTGATAGGATGTTGCTGGCTCCAGAGGAGAGAGCAACAGTAAGGAGTAATCGTAGCAATGATTAAATAAAACAGCAGACAGCAGGAGATAAAAAAACTAAAATCTCTAAAAAGGTTATCTATAAAAGGATTAAAAGTGTAAAAAAGGTGAAGTATAATAAGATAAAATCTCAATTAAAGGTAAGTAAAGGCATTAATATGTTAACATAACACAGAAGATGAAAATAAAAGAAGGACTTAAAAGTAGTAGGAGGTCAAATGATAATAGCAATACTGACAGAGAAAAGCTAAAAGGACCATAAAGAACAAGATAGAAAAAAAAAGCGATAAAGATAAAAAAAATTAATGTATGTGAATCATAATCAGTTGTTCTGGTTTTTCCCATTTTTTTTTCAAAAGGTTGTGTGTAAGATTTTAAAGAGATTAGCTAATTAATTTTTCGTAATGTATTTTAAAGGTTGAAAATGAAATATTTTGAAAACTGGAAAAGTTTAAATTTATACCATAAATGGACAACGTATCTCCGGTGATACAGAGTGCGAAATTGAAAATAAAGTTAATAGTTTGAAAAAAATCATGGGAGTGTGTTATTATAGCCTAGATACATAGGATAATGGTAATAGATTAATTTTCCAAAATATGAATACGTGCTTGACCATTTAAGGGTTAAACACTCGGAGGTTTTTGTCCCCGTCGCTCTCCGTCCTACGTCACTGTATGTTGACGTGTGGCTAAGAGACCTGCTGTGACGTTAGCCTGTTAGCAGAGCCGTCTCCAAGTTACACTAAATAAATGGTTAATTAAACTTCCGTCTGACTGTATCACAGATAAATAAAGTGAAATAATGGCGGCGGACTGGGAGGAGATCCGGCGGCTCGCTGCAGACTTCCAGAGAGCTCAGTTTGCCGACACAGTCCAAAGGTAACGGGTAATACAGCAGCTGTTAGCGGCTAAGCTAATGCTAACTGACAGTTAACTTTCATTCAGCAACAGAGGGGCGAGAAGGGAGATTATTCCTCTCTTAACAACTTTATAAGCAGCTACAGAGAAAATGCAATTGTGACGTTTGTGTTTGTCTCCTCAGGCTCTCAGAGAGGAACTGCATTGAGATTATAACAAAGCTGGTGCAGGAGAAGAAGCTGGACGTGGTGCACACTCTGGACGGGAAAGAGTACATCACTCCTGCACAGATCAGCAGAGAAATCAGAGACGAGCTTTATGTCCATGGAGGTCAGATTAACATGCTGAACACACAGACAGAAAGAGTACATCACTCCTGCACAGATCAGCAGAGAAATCAGGGACGAGCTTTATGTCCATGGAGGTCAGATTAACATGCTGAACACACAGACAGAAAGAGTACATCACTCCTGCACAGATCAGCAGAGAAATCAGGGACGAGCTTTATGTCCATGGAGGTCAGATTAACATGCTGAACAGACAAACATGTCCCTGTTTCTGTGATTCTGAATACGTAAAAATGCATTTAACTCATGTCTATAATTACACAATTCTTGTACAAACTACATGCTTATGTGCAGTGATTCTCAACTGGTGGGTCATGGACCCTTTTTTCAGTTGGTCGTGAGTAGAGCTGAATGATTTTAGGAAAAGATCTACTTGCGATTTTTCTGGCAGATATTGTGATTTCAGTTCTTTTCATGATTTTCTTCAAATCAAGCCTCAGTGCAATATTCACTATGTTTACAGTATAAACAACAGTAAGGAAATCAATGATCAAAAGCACATAACACATTATTCATCATCTAAAATTGATGATTGATGAAATAATCTGTTTTCAATATTTAAGAGATACTCCAACTTCCCCTCCTAAACTAAGGCTTTGTATTGTTGACCTGCTTACCAGCACCTCCATAAATGTAAATTACCTGCAAATTTGTAAAATAATATGTGTAAAATAGTTGACAGAGCAGATCCTGGGTCAGTCAAGAGTGCTGCAAAAAATTGCAGCGTTTGTATTGTCTGAAAAAGTGATTTCGGTCAGAAAACAAATCTTTCAGCCATAGTCTTGAGCGTGAACATTTATTTTGAAGGTTTTTTTATGTACTGAAGTTCTGTCTATTCACGCTCCTTAATAATAGATATTGATGGTACCCTGTAATGCTAATTGACGCATGTTTTAATAGGACAGTGCTTTATAGTCAATAACTAAGTACTCAGCTAAAGCTTCATATTTTTGAGATGTTTTTGAAACATCTTCTAGTTGCTAGACTTTTTTATTTTATGTTTGTGCTTGAAATGTGTAGTCCGTTAAACAAGGCTGAAGTTACTGAAATGTTCTGTTTGACAGCCTCATGATCAATGGTTTACAGAGCTGTTCAATATTTCTACACTGATGCAGGATAATAACAGCCACAGTGACATTTATATTCTTGAAACTATGTGTCCCTAAGATGCACTTTTAGGTTGTAATTAAAATGTGACTAATTGAGTGTAAAAGGGTATATTTCCAGCTCTACCATCTCCACATGCAGGTCATTTGGTTTATCATTGAACTTGTTTCTCCAACGTTGGCATACTGTGATATTCTGGACTATCTCAGGTTCAGACTGCAGTGTCCTTTGATTAAATACATTTGAGAAGTTGGAAAATTTTCCTTAATTTGGGTCGCAGCTCGTCTTGTGTTGAATATGTGCTTTTATTTTGTTTCACAGGACGAATCAACATCGTGGACCTGCAGCAGGTGTGTATTACAGACTGAAAAGTTACTCCTGAGCTCTGCCTGTCTCCAGCTTTGTCCTGCATAGGACCAAAAACAAAATGAAACAGGCTAGTAGATAGGGAAGGGAATAGAAAACCAATTGTAGTTACGGACTGATAGCAAATGAAGGTGTTCATGCTCTCATCTGAGGGTGTTGGCATGAATCAGTCAATCAAACAATTAATTTTTATTTGTACAGTGCCAGTTCATAAGTGTTATCTTAACTTACACTCACTTTACAATAGAGCAGGCTGAAGACAAACTCTTCGTTTTATAGATACATATGCATAGATACAAATACATATAAAGATATGTATGTGTATATACATACATTCATCCAGGGATGTTTCCATCCAGGCAGAGACAAAGGGACTAAAACCAGAATTTATGATAGCAACAAACCCAGGGACACCCACATCATAAATCTGTCCTCATCACATTTGTCTCTGCTGAATATAGATTCAATCAATCTTTATCTGTAAAGCACCATATTTGTAAAATACAAATTTATTAAAGGTAAGCCCCTTGAGATGTGGCATCTCATTTTCAAGAGGGACTTCATGTCTATGTGGTTGTAAAGGTATTTAATCAATAACAACCATGGATAGTGGGATCATTCTAATTCAACATTAACCTCTCTAATGATCATAAACTGGAGAGGACTGATGCTGATTAATATAGCAGCATCTACCTGAACTGCTATTAAAATGGGTTTAACTGGTCTAAAAGTATGAATTTATGTTAATTTATGTTATTTCTGTTGATGGTTGGTGCAGGATAGAGCACTTGGAGTTGAGCAGGTCCACAGCAGGTCATCTATGATTGATTGTCAAGGTCACACTAATATATGTGTGCTGTTTGCAGGAACTACCATGTATTTGATTTTGTTGATCTCTCTGAAGTTAACATCAGGGACTGTAAGGATAATGGAATGGGGCTAAAGGAAAGGCCAGATATTTGTAACTGTGATTATTGAAGCTTCGTGAATGAAAACAAAGATGTCAGACGTAACCATTGGAGTAGGAATGAGAATTAAAAAACAATTCCAGACCAAAGAGTTTTAGTTCAGGCTTTTTTGAAGTGGTGTTGCTAGAGGCAAAGGGCGCCAGCAAATATGAGGGCCAATGAAGGAACTTTTGAGCTTTGTCCCAGAGAGGATATCCAGGCGGCCTGCAGCTGGTACATAGCAGTACTTGGTGCCACTTACATCCTCACAATTAACCAACTTATATCTTATCAATGACATTAAATACAACTGCACTTAATTTTCATTATGGGGTAAAAATGGAAGCTGTGAATCTGCTTCTAGATGTGCACTGTCTCCACAGAGTGAGGATTTTGAGTATTCAACATCTCATGTGTTACACCATGACAGACTTATCTCTTGATATGAATTATTTATTATTTTCTATCTTTGATTTCCTCTCTTGTAGATCATCAATGTGGATTGGGTCCATGTGGAAAGCAGAGCAAATGACATCGCAAAATCTGACAGAGGGGTTCAGCTCGTACTGGGACAACTTATTGATGAGTGAGTGACTCTTAAAGCACAGGCGTGCTTCTGTCTGATGTTCTTTTCAAACAAAAAATATTTATTTGTTGTTTTTTAGGGAGATAATAACATATAGGCGGTTGATAAACAAGAACATTACCCACCTCATACCATGTAAAAAAAGAAAAGACAGGGACAGACTGTTGTGCACTTTGTTGAGAAAAGTTGTGGTCGTCCTTTCAGACAAATATTTTACATTTAAAGAGTGAAAACCAATAATAAGTTAAAAATCAAAAAGGCATTTAAGGTGTCGTGAAGGTTCTTAACAGCTGAGATATTGGTCAAGGAAGGGCTGCCATATTTGATTGAACCTGAATGTTTTCCCACCATCTCAAGTTGAATTTTCTCCAAATATAAAGTTCTAGAAAGCTCCATGAGCTGGGCCTCAGAGCTGGGAGACTTCTCTTTGTTTACTTTAAAATGGATTTCTGTGCGATTATCATTCTGTATCAGGTTGACAAATATTTCCAGTGGTTCAGAGCATCCAGCTGTGGAGACCACCCTAAAGCCTGCTTTATGTTTGACATGTCCGTGAGTTTTTGAGTGTCTGCACGGCGAGTGTGGCGTCTCGTGTTTGGACTCAGTCCCCCCCGTGGAGGTCCACGTGGCTAATTTTCGACTGGTCTTGCACATCCACAGACATGCACAACAAGACCGGAAATACACTGATTTGTTGTTTGTCAACAGCCAGTAGAAGAAGAAGAAGAGGAAATGGCGAAATTTGAGGAGCTACTGCTGACAGAAATGAGGAAATATAAACTTCTGTTTGACTCTTCAATGAAAGAACACGATAACGAGTAAACACAGCAGCTCCTCCTTGTGGTTTTCCATTTTGACAGCAGACTTCTTCTTCTTTGGTGTAACCAGTAACAACAAACTATGTTCTTCCATGACTTCCTGTAAACTATGCAATAGAGGTGTGTTTTTTGAGGACAATGCCCCCTACAGTTTGGGAGAATATTTGTTTGTGGCAACGTGAGAGCCGCACAGAGCTTCTATACTGCAAACGTTTCTGCATCATGATGCCGTGGCAGTTGGTGGCTGCGTGTCCATCTGTGCAGAAAGCATAACTGAGCTTTAAAATGGTTGTTACTGGGTTTGGAAGAGATTAGGGGTGTCAAAAATAATGTTTTAGTCGATGCTTGGTGATACAGATGTTAATAAGGGTGCAGAGACAGTCAATAATCTTCAGATCTTGCAGAGGCAGTTTTGTTTCTGAGGAAGTAAAGAAAACAAGTGTAGGAAGATGAGACCAAGAAATGTATGTATTGTTGTTATGCCCCGTCTAGGGGTGGCCAAGACAGAACATTAAGTGTCCCCGTTTCCACCGAGTCCCAAGCAGCCACAGGAGTCTGCCAGCAAGTTTTTAAACTGAAAGGCGGTATATTTATTTACAGGACAATCAGATAACAATTCAACTTAATTTACCTCGAGACCCCCGAGGCGCTTCTACTACCTTTACATAACATCAAAATTTAACACAAGAACTCTCAGACGCTAAAGCTGACGTGGCCGTTTGGATCACGGTCGAGCCGGGGGTTCCCTCCTCGCCGTGGTGACGTCATGAAGCTGTTTAAATAGGGCCTTTCCCTCCTCCACAGCCAATCACCGGTGTTCCTGTGGAGATCTCCGTCCACTTGGAGGCAGGGGCAGCACACCTGATCAGACACGCACACTGACTCACACACGCACACACTCAGTCACACTTAGGGCGCAGGAGAACCCTTCCAACACCGTTAAGCAAATACGGAAAAACACAATACAAGGCCAAACTATGACCAGGGTCATAATAATTGTGGTTTACAATGAGGAGACATTTTTGCTGCAGTTGACCTCAAAAGCCATTTCTAATTACTAAAAGAAGGTCATATTTATCTGACTGCTGGTATTTTTTATCTAAAAAGTACCCTGGTGCTATTTATTTTCAGGATAATTTAAGTTTTTTACCTGCACCTATTCAGGTGTAAAAAAAACTGCCAATCGAATTTGGTAAATGGACATTTGAAATTAGCATTTCTAAGATTAAATGGAAAGTTTTAGCTAAAAACATCATTCAGTGCCTCATAAGCTTGTTGATTTGTTGTCTGCAGCACGTATCTGGACCGTTTGGCTGAGGAGGTGAACGACAAACTCCAGGAAGCAGGTTTGATTAGTATTTCAGAGCTGTGCAAAAGCTATGACCTCCCTGGAGATTTCTTATCAGAGGTGAGCCACACAGCAGCTCTTATTCTGTACCAGCATGTGCTAATCTCAGAGAAACTCTCACATATTCTGTCATGTTTGTATGAAGAAAGCAGCTTTGTTTGATGCCTCGCTGTAGTAATTGTTGATAAAAGTATTTTACTTTTTTCCTCAGGAGCTGTCGAAGCGCCTCGGGAGGCTCATCCAAGGAGAAATGGACCAGTACAACAGCGGAGCCATTTTTACTCCAGCTTTTGTCGCCCGTCATAAAGCGAGGATACGAGGGCTTTTCAGCGCCATCACCAGGTAAGAAGTAATATGTTTTCTGTATAAATGAACCTTAAAATTTGTCAGCTACAGGATCTTGCAGAGTTTTGGAACATCATTGACTCCATTTGTTTTCTAAAAGCAAAAATTTCTGAAACAGTTTGACTTTACAAGCAGAATCCTTCTTCAGGCCACCTGCAGCAGGTAGCAAAATGTTTACAGCTGCGTGTTTTAGCACAGGCCAGCGTGAGCTTATTGCCGTCCAACGCACTGGTCAGCATAGAGATACGGATGTATTTGACTCACTAAAGCAGCCGTGCATGATCTGCCATGTAACTGAACCCATTAAATGACCAACTCAAGAGAAAATATCTTGATAACTGTTCCGCAGTTGTGACGCAATATCTTCAATGCCACAGGAGACCTAAAGCAGCAGAGGTAGATGACATAAGTTTACTTCCTCTGTAGTTTGATAAGTTTGGCAGGTTAACTTGGCCCAACTTGTAGGCTGTGCAAATGTGCTACAATAACTTGATACCTTTAGTACAATGTCTGTTGTCTGTTTATGTCAGGGGTTCTCAAATACTTTCTGTCACCCTACATCAAGTCCGCGTTTCTTTCAATTTTTAAATAAAAACCTAAGTCTGTAGTCATCCTTTCGAGATCTACCGAATTAATAATTTCCTCGTTGAACATTAATCCAAAAAAAAGGATACAATTAAAATGATGTTTCACATTAATTTTTACATGAATCCAACCAGTCAGAATGTAATGCGCCCCTCTATTTGAGAAACACTGGTTTGAGGTAAATATCAATAAAGTAACTTTTAATGCAACAGTTTGATTTCTTTAAAGAGTTAACTCTTGGTAGTTTGAGGCAACTTAGCATCTGAAGCATCTAAAGGTGACTCTTAAATTCTAATCCATCAAATGGATAATTTTTCTGTCTTTATTTTTTTTTAACCTTTATTTAACCTGATAAGTTCCATTGAGATCAGGATCTAATTCACAAGGGCGACCTGGCCAAAAGTTTAGCAGCACACGTCATAATAAATACAAATTCAAGAACAGCAAAGGCAATAAATTACAAACAATAAATATGGAAAAAAATCAACAATTTAACAGTGGACAGTACGACAGTTTTGAGGACAGTAACAGTTAAAAACAGGCATTGTTCATCGGATTCTTGCTGCCTGGTGAGTAAAATAGAATTAAAGCTTTGACTGAAACCTGTTGTGATATTTTCAGGTCTTGTTGTCAAACTGCTTCCCCTCGTGTTTCTTATACTCTTTCAGACTGGCCAAAAAACCCGTTTAAACCCGGTAACAATCGGCTCCTGTCTGCAGTTTGAAAGGGTTTAATCAGCATTTCGACCCGGGTCGACTGACCCTGAAGCGACACAGGTTTTTATCGGCTCGCCTCTGATCGGCTTCAGTGGGAACATCTCTGCTAATTTACGTCATGACGTCGGCGTAACCTTTTGAACGTCCCCGTACAAAAGTACAAAGTACAGAAAACCGTGTCTACAGCCTCCATGCTCCTTTCCATTGTTTACATGGACGTGCTTCGCTGATGTCATCAATGTGATGACATCAGCTTGACGCACCAGAGGAAAAAAAACAGCCACGCAGCTCGTCTGCTGCCGATTACACCCGGGTCTGCTGGCAGTGGGAAATGAGTCACTTGCCGATTGTTAATGGGTTAACCCGCATTGAAAAAACCTGCATTGACCCGCTAATTTTAGTGTGAAAGTGGTATTATAAAAGATCACTGACATAGCCAGAGTTACTTTGCTACTGTAAACTGATTTGGACTCCATGCAGTATCAAAGTCTCCTAACTTTGTGAACACAGTTTTCCTCAAATGGGAGATTTTTCCGATCTAAAGGATGATTTAAGGACGTCACTCTGCTCACTGCCTCATCTGTCAAACACCCTCCTCCTGCTGAACTGAGTTATGAGAGGAGCTTAAACCAAGTTTGCTCAATAAAGACCTGAAGGTGTTTCAGTATGAGCTAACCTCAGAGTTTAATAAAGAGAGATTTAGGAGAGATTGTGAAACAGTTCTTACATGACATTTAATGTCTAATAAATCATGTTGTTTTGCAATTTAGAGTTAATGCTCTCTTGCTTAACTTTATTTTTCAGACCAACACCCGTCAGCAGCATGATTGGAGCGTTTGGATTCCAGGAGCATCTTCTCTACTGTAAGGAAACCCCTGGGGTCTCCACCTCATGCTGAAACACACCGTTATTCGCTGGGATGGCTTATTATAGCCAGCACACTGCAAAAACTCAATCCTGAGCAAGTTTATATTCTGAATTATTGGAAAAATCTTGTTACACCCAGTATTACACAGGTTGAAATGAGAAGTCCAAATAAACAGTATTCATCAGTGTTTATTAATTATCTTTTTATATAGGGATGTCAGGTGTTAAACTCGTGATTATATTGACCAAAATCTTTTAAGAAAACATGACATAAAATTTTACAAGTCACCAGTCTTAGGCCTTGTTGGATAGGATACTTATGCCTGGATTTTTATTTGATTTATTTTTATTTTTATTTATTTTTCCCCCTCTCTCTGTATTGTAATTATTTATTACAAATTTTGTGTGAGGGCCCAGTCTCAGGACAACTGTTGATGTGATGTACATTGTTTGTTAATTCTGACAGTGAAAGTTAAAAAAATATAAATATGTAATATATATGTACTAGTCAAAAATAAGCTGATGCTTTGATTGTGCTTTAGTGAAATACAAGTAAATAAAGGCACAGGGAGGTGGAGAGACAGTCAGCCATTACTTTACACTTTAAGATGAGAAATTTGACATTAATATGCTTAGATCATAAATTTTGAATAGCCACATTTAGTCATAGAGTAAGTGTACAGTTTTTAAATTAAACTTAAAGTCAAATGTTTTCTGTTTTAATATAAATTCCTGTATTTTGTGCAGATAAAGTCTAAGCTGAATTAAGTATCAGTTTACACTCTGCTCTGGAGTTAAAATGTCTTAAATATACAAAATGGAAGTAGAAATATGATATTTCTATTGATGTAATAAAATACAAAGTTGCATAAATGACTCTAAGTGCTTGATCATATATTTTTCATTTTGGTCTCAATTTCAGCCGTCCTGGAAGAGCTGGTGAATTCTGGACGACTCAAAGGAAGTGTGGTCGGAGGTCGACAGGACAAAGCCGTTTATATCCCCGATATTTACGCCAAAACTCAGAACGCCTGGGTGGACTCCTTCCTCCAGCAGAACGGATATCTAGGTACCAGTCATAGAAATTATTGTCATTCATTTGTTCAGAATGCCTGTATGATTTTCCTGCTTTCCTTTTCTGAGTTTTTAAATCTTTATTTATAATACTATAATTTTTATATGTTATATCTTGTGTATGCTAATTGGAAATTCCATGACGGCAGTGTGACAAATGCTGCGTTTTGTTTAAGCCGGAGGTCCAACTGGAGATCTTAGAGTGAAGTTATATCCGGTCAAAACACATTACACTTTCAACTGTGAGTACAAGTCAGAAAGCACTGTCACATTAATAAAACTTACATTAAAGATTAACAACTATTCCTGTAACTTAAGCACTAAAACACTTTTTCCTAAGATCATAACTAGTGGGACTTAAATGAAGTTTTCACATTTTGTGGCGTTTTTAATAAATCAACACCAACCCACTGGAGCACCAGCTGCGGTTAGCATTGTTAGCTCATAACTACGGTGGCCAACAAGGGCAAACGGCCTTCAACGGCTTGATGCAGTTCAGTAAGAGGAAAACACCTGCAAGAGCAGAAACGAAGCATAACCGAGTACAACAACAGAAGAGCTCCAGGCAAGGAGAGGGGTCTGGAGCCAGGGAAAGTGTGTGGGGAGAGGGCCTTAATTTCCGACTTCTGACATGAATGAAACGCACCATTACTGTAAGCTTTGGAAAAATCTGGTCTGCTTTCCATGTTTGATATTTCTGGGGGCAAGAAAGGCGAGAACACCACACCTGAAGTCACTGTTGGCGATGCAGAAGCTGGCGTTATTTTTTTTTTCGATTAGGCCTTTAAAACTCTAAGTGTTTAGAAATCCTGGTAAGCAAGCACTCGTGGACTCCACCAAAGAAAGGCATTGCTGTGACACTCTGTATTGTGAAATTCATTTGCCCAAAATTGCAACTAAGCCATATTTTTCTTTCAAGCAAGCTTAATAAAATACACAGTGTCTTCTTCATGTGTTAATGCCATTACAAACTCATTTAAATCCGCTGAAGTTAAGTGAAGGCACAGTAAATGTAGTAGAAGTAGCGTACGCTGGTTGATTGTTTGGGTCTTTTTTGGTCATCTGGTTTTCCCACTGATGTTTTTCGGTTTATGTACTTCCATTTTTACATCCTTAAATGTTTTTTGTTCTTGTGAATGAGTTGGAGTGATTATGCTTTAATATATTTTACCTGGCTGCAAAGCAAATTTCCCTGAGGGGGCAGTACAGTTAAAGTTTAAAGGGATAGACCAACATTTTTTTTGCCTCACTCCTGAGCCCATGACAAGCAGATAGGCATCATTCTTTTGACTGTATGTGCAGTAACACTGAAGAGATGGGCAGAGCTTGCCCACCGCTAATTAGCTTAGCTCAAACACTGGGAGTCAATGGGTAGTGTTAGCCTGCCTCTGCCTGCAGTCATCAGAGAATCTCTTCAGCAACCCTAAATGGTCCTGTGTGCTTGTTGTGACTCGTTTTTTTTTTTACCAAGTTAGGTTACTGTATGTTATCAATTTTTTGACTAAGATTAGCACTTTGTGTAAGTTTTGAAAGAAATACAATCGAAACTTAGCCACAGGGTGCATGCACAAACCACCGCAGACATGCTTTGTTTTGTTGACCTACTGACAAACACGTCCGCACTGGCTCCACATGCTCCCTGAGGTTTCGTTTCACTTGTATGTTTTTTGAAAATTATATAAAGTGCTAATCTTAGTCTAAGAATAGATACCCTAACAAAAAAAAGTTGGCTTATCCCTTCAATATCTTTTACCTGGCTGCAAAGCAAATTTCCCTGAGGGAGCAATAAAGTTGAAGTTAACTGGCTTCACCAATCACAGGTTCACTGTGGGCTCCAGGATTATGGGTAGTGTATTTTGTTCACTCAAGATTGATTAACCAGAGATCTCCAGAGCACCCAGGTCCCGGATGTTATCAGGAATTCTCTTTGGACATTGTCATCATGGTTTCTATAGCTGTTTGTGTTCAAGTCTGAGTGTGTCCCTCCTGCAGAGTTTGATGCCTTGGTCAGACTGGGGATCCCAGACCCCTCCAGCTACATCAAGAAACGCTTCAAATCCAACAAGCTGCTGTTCCTGAGGGCGGCCTGTGTGGGCCAGACTCTGGTGGACCAAGTGGAGGCGTCTGTGGAGGAAGCTGTCAACTCTTCCACATGGACTGACATACAGGTACACTCACAGCACTGTTCTGTCATCACAGAAGACACTTTTTGAGTGAAGATGTTCCTGTTTTTTTATTCTTGTTTCATTCTCTTCCAGCCCATTCTGCCCAGCTGCCTGTCAGAGGAGGACGTGGGGATCCTGATAAACCAGGCGATGAGAAACACGAACGTTCAGACCTCCGCCAGAGTGCTGGGAGGGACGGTGGTCATCAGCGAGAAGTTCATCAGTAACTGTCTGTCTGTGTTTGATGAAGCCATGCAGCAGAAAGCTCAGAAGGTAAAAACTCGTGGACAGAGCGGGCATAAGATGTCCAAATGAAGTAGGAAATAGTTTTAAAATTGTCCTTCCTTTGTTTTCTGTCTCTCAGGAGGTGAAAAACAATCCAGTATTTCTGATATCTGAAGAAGACATGAAACAAGCTTCCATGCTGACAGAAAGCTCAGCCCCATCTAAGAAGGAGAAGAGGGAAGCAGAGCGCAGGAAGAAGGCCACAGGTCAGCTAACTCCTTCTGTTTTCTCATTCAAGACCAAAACTCTAAACTAGCATACAGTTAAATCCAGAGGGGACAGATCGGCTTTTGGGGCCCTTTTCTGCCATAGAAGGATGTTTTAGGTTTTGTTTAGGCCAAAGGGGAGGCAAAGCAACAAGCACGTGAAATGGTCTGTTCTGAGCAGGGCTGAAACAGTGGGGTTTATATACATGTCAGAATCAGATATCTGAGTGGATTTCAAATACAGCTGCACAGTATTATCCGAAAAATATCAGTAGACAGATAATTGCCTAAAAAGTTGGATATCAGTATCAACAGATATGAACATTTTTGCTGATATCTACAGCAGTGTTAATTTTGTTGACAAATTATTTTCGTCATACACTGCCTGGCCAAAAAAAAAAGTCACCACCTGGATTTAACTAAGCAAATTGGTGCGAGCCTCCGGTTGGATAATTACTGCACGTGTGATTATCTTTCAGCTGGCAACAACTTATTTAACCCCAGCTGATGCAATGAGTAGCTTCTCATTTCTGAAACAACCATGTGGAAAGACACATCCTGTGGTCATGGAAAAGATGTTAGTCTGTCCAAGAAGGGTCAAATCATTGCCGTGCATCAAGCAGAGAAAACATCTAAGGAGGTTGCAGAAACTACTAAACTTGGGTTAAGAACTGTCCAACACATTATTAAAAACTGGAAGGAAAGTGGGGAAGCATCGTCTTCAAGAAAGAAATGTGGTCGAAAAAAATCCTGAATGATCGTGATCGGTGATCACTTAAACGTTTGACCAAATCAAATAGAAGAAAAACAACAGTAAAACTCAGGGGTATGTTTAATAGTGAAAGTAAGAGCATTTCCACACACACAATGTGAAGGGAACTCAAGGGATTGGGACTGAACAGCTGTGTAGCCTCAAGAAAACCACTGATCAGTAAGGCTTACTGGAAAAAAAAGGCTTCAGTTTGCTAGGGAGCATAAAGATTGGACTCTGGAGGACTGGAAGAAGGTCATGTGGTCTGATGAGTCCAGATTTACCCTGTTCCAGAGTGATGGGAGCATCAGGGTAAGAAGAGAGGCAGGTGAAGTGATGCACCCATCATGCCTTGTGCCTACTGTCCAAGCCTGTGGGGGCAGTGCTATGATCTGTGACAAATCTTGTGACATTGCAGAAGCTTATTGAAACAATGCCACAGCAAATTTGTGCTGTAATCAAAGCTGAAGGCAGTTCAATGAAATATTAGAGTGTGTGACCCTGTTTTTTGGTGGCGACTTTTTTTTTTGGCCGGGCAGTGTAGTTTTCGTCAACAACCTTTTGTTTCACTGACAGAAACTAGACAGTAACTTATAAAAACAAGTGCACATGAACAAAAACTAAAAGTAAATTAACTGACATTTTCATCAACAAATAAAAACTAGACTAAAATGTTTGACAGTGACTTAATCCATTCAGACCTAATTTCGTTAGGGACAAGTTAGGAACATATCACTGTTTTTTTGTCAGTTCTGGTATTGTAACTGAGATGCTCTGCCAGGTAGCCTAAAATGGTGTTCCACTTATTTTATTCACTGTTAAAGAAGACGGATGTAGGATTTTGCCCAACTAGTTGATAATGTGTTTTATTGGTACCAAGTTTTCATGGTTATACCAGATGGACATTTTTGCCATTATCCCCTGAATAGTCTCTCAAAATTGATCATATCCAGAAATTTTAGACTAGGTCTTAAAAAAGAGAATGTATTCATTAATTTGTGAGGTTATTTTCACATTTTAACCTTATTAAATTTAACTAAACCATGGGAACACACACAAAAAAATGTGTCACGCCATTGCCCCATTAACAGTAGATTTTGTCGACTAAAATGTTGTGAAATTTCTTCAACTAAAACAATTTAGATGACTAAATTACAACTAAAACTAAACGATATTTTAGGAAAAAGACTATAACTTAAACTAAATTAAAAGGTGCTGTCAAAATAAACACTGATTGACAGCTGTTTTTGTCGTATGTATTGGCCTTATATGTCCCTTGTGTTGGCTGTAATATTAGCACAATGTACGAATGTTACCAATGTTCTTTTATTTTTCATCACTGAGGGTCAACTTTTATAATATGAAAGTGTAATTTATCAAAGAATAAAATGTTATTGTTTTCCTCACTTTGAAAGAATCAGGTCAGTTTTGTAAAGTGGAGGCTTTTTTTCTCTTGACAAAAAATATTAATACCTGTATCCACAATAATGAGCTCTGAAATATCTGCATATATTGTGCATCCCTAATTTTATTTAGGAAAGTTAATACAAGTTTTCTAGGGACATCTAAGACCAGTGTAAACACGTTAAAAAGGAGTAAATATGGGACCTTTAGAGTCCTCCCCACTGCTCCCCACAGTTTTTAGTTTTAAGAGCTCTCCTTTGGGCAAAGATGCTTTGTGATTCACCTCTACCTTACAGACCAATTTTCAAGTTACATTTCTTTAACATTAATGCAAGACCTTGTCTGCCAATGTCTGTTATTTAGGATAGTTCTTGATTTTTAATGTTTTTGAGAAAGAAAAGGCTCAAACTTTGATGAAAAGAGTGCCCATATCCTGCGGAAACACTCTTTTTTTCTGGCAATATTACGTGATATTACATCATTGTAGGGCATCACATTCTCTGCCTCAATAATAAGCGTAGAGTTGTGGGTCTCTCAGTCTGAGCACTTGTTTTATTATTTTGTTTTAATATTCCTCCTAGGTGTTGACCAAGAGTGATTTTTTTTTAAAGGCTAGTACTGGTTATTGGTGGCTCTATAGACTGATATTTTAACTAATATTCATTTACAATTATATAAATCTCTCTGTCAAAACTTATGATTTAAATGACTTAGTTTAAGTGAAAAAAATACATGTAATTAAGACATGTCATGAAGGATCTGGTCTGAAAAATATCCTATTGAGTTTGGGGCAGCAGTATCTCAGTCCAGAAGGACTTGGGTTGGGGAACGAAGGGTGGCTGGGTGGCTGGTTCGAGTCCTGACCAAAGCATGTTTGGAATTTGGTTAAGGTACCTGCTGACTTCAGGGCACTGCTGAAGTGGCATTGAGCAAGGCATTTACCCCAGAACAACTGCTCGGAAGTGCTTCTTCAGGAGCAGCAAAACATCACTCTGACCTCTATCTATTTATGCATGATCGTAGGACCTGTTTGAGTATTTCAGCCTATGTGTGTGTAGCATGTTTCAACAACAGAGTGTAAAGAATTGAACTTCCCCGTGAGGGATTAATAAAGTATTGTCTTCCTTATCTTCTCTTGTGGGAGCAGCTCAGTATTTCAGATGTTTTGAGAGTCTTTGCTCAGCCTCTGCTGTAACACAACCCAGCATGAGACACTGACTCCTGCCTCTGACTGCATAAAGACTTTGATATGTGACTGAATTTTGTTGGATTATAAATCATCTGTCCACCATTTTGTCTCCCAGAGGGCAGCGGCAGCGTGAAAGCAGGCGGAGGTGGAAACGCCAGAGAGATCCGGATCCGTAAAACCAAGAAGAAAGGGAGGAAGGACGAGGACAGCGACGAGGAGACAGGACCCTCACAGCAAAGTAAGAGCAAAGGCTTTAGGTCTTTTTTTATCCTCTGAGGGGCACGACGTCTCTGTTTGCACATAAAAGTTATTCAGTGAGCTGTTTTACTGTAGCACCAGTATAACGGCTGGTTGGTTAAAAATCAGTCCCTTGGGTTGTTAAGTCGTTTTTGATTACTGCAGTATCCCTCTGAGGCTAATTATCTCTTTTTTTACCTCTGCTTAGATCGCAGTAAACAGACCCCTGCCCACTTTATGGCCCAGGAGGAGATCGTAGCCGTTTTAGAGGAGAAAGTGAGCGACTGCCCTGAAGAAATCCTCTCTGAGCTGGCAGAGCATTTAGTCAGGTAACAGTGACTCTTCACTTGTCTCTCTGCTAACACTTAGAGAAGAGGAAGCTCATTGTCTCACTGCTCAAATCCCTGCAGACCTCTAAATAAGGCGTATCAGGAGGTGCTGCGGACCGTGTTCATGTCCTCCACCAGCTCTCCATCAGGGGCCAACAAGAAGAAGAGCATGAAGGAGCTCCAGGAGGAGATCACCAACCTGTACAACAACATCCGACTCTTTGAAAAGGGTGCAAAGTTCTTCTCTGGTAAATCCTGCTCCTGTTTCTACTGAAAGTGGGAAAAGCAGGTGATTAACAGTTAGACCGGCACATGCGAGGAGAACATGAGCTGTGCGATAACAATGCTCAGCAACACTAATGGTGTGAACTGTAGTGATTAAACAGAAGAGTGCAAGGGCGTAGGTTTGATTTTAGACATTGGTGGGGACATAAAAGTGCTCCAAGGCAGCACCCCTGAAAGTTTATGTTTTTTACGTTTATGAGTGTTATTTCACGTCATGTGGAGCTGATCGAACAAGCAAACTATCGTAGTCAGAAAAAAACTATTGTAAATACTACACCTCTAGCCTCTCCTCTTCCATCTCTACTATCTGTCCCCTGACAAGAATACATTGATGCATGACATATGAACAGTCAGACAATTTGGGATACAACAATCATAAATGTTGATGGTATGCTTATAGTCTGAGGAGAAAACACAGTTTCACAATTATTACAGATAAGTGAAATTTATTCCCCAACAATATGAATGTATAAAATCATGTTTGTAATCCGAGGTTTTATGGTATTTTTCCCCACAAACTTTTATTGTTGGTCTTAAATGGTTGCTGCCTTTCAACACACAAATAATACATGGATAATAAATAAGATACCAAAACATGAATCTCTTTGGCATTAAATATAAGCTTTTTTTTTGTTGTAACGTTATATACCCTTTGAGTAACTTACAATTTGACTTCTAAAGAAGTCTCTTATGTCCACTTTTCTTTTCTTCGACTTGCTTGCTGTACCTAATTACCAAACACATACGCACGCACGCACATGCACGCACACAGATACAAATGTTAATGTATCTGTCAAGATGACGTCACGTGACCCAAGCTGAACAAATGCCCAACATGTTATAGCGACCATAACAGTGGGCGAGTCCAGGCGCGTTTTACAGGCTAGCGGCCTCCTCTCGTATCTACTGGTACCAGATGGAGGGACAGCAGGGATGGCCAATCACACGTTAGCAAGAAACTCTATAATAATGATGACGATATTTGATGAAAGTGACGTGCTTTGTTTTATTGACCTACTTACAAGCACATCTGCGGTGGTTTGCGCATGCGCCCTGTGGTTTAGTTTCACATGTATTTCTTTCAAAAATTAAATCGTGCTAATCTTAGTCTGGAACACAGATAACATAACATAACGCAGTAAGAATAAAGTGCACAACAAGCACACAGGACGGTTTAGAGGTGCTTATCTGATGACTGTAGGCAGAGGCAGGCTAACTATACCCATTGACTCCCAGTGTTTGTGCTAAGCTAATTAGCAGTAGGCTAGGTTGACGTATCCCTTTAAAATGCTTCCAGTGTAAAACTGGCCTTAAGCAAGCTCAAACTTCTGACCTTTATCCTAACATTCATGAGTTCAGAGCTGATTTAATGTTGTTTTTGTGTCTTACAGATGAAACTCAGGTCCACATCTCCAAACACATCCTGAAGACGGTGTGCACGGACGTCACCAACATCCTGGTGAACTTCCTGGCTGCTGACCTGTTGATGTCCGTGGAGAATCCCAGCACCATCACCACTGAGGTGAGACATAAAGCAGATCCTCCTCTGTGTCTGTGTGCCCTCAGGTGGGCAGAGATCGCCTCACACAGAGTTAAAGTTAATTAAGACACAATATGTGGACACTCTGGGGGATTTGACAGAGCTTGGACCTCATTACAGGCGTCTCTGATGTGCTTCTGCAGGTCAGGGTGAAGATTTTGGGAAAACTGTCCGAGGACACCAAAGGGCCTCTAATGAAGCTACACAACAGTCTGAATGGAAAAGTGAGTGTTTCCTGTTGGTTACATCATCTGCTGGTGTCCTGTAGACTCAGAGCGAAGGACTCCGGCTCATTCTTTGTTCTTCACAGACTATTGAAGACTTCCTGACAAACATCGAGAGCTGTGCTGAGGTCTGCGGCTTCATGCTGAAGAAGGGGGACAAGAAAAAGGAGAGGTAATGATGTGCTGAATTTTATTTTGGGTGTCTCTTTGCTTCCTCTTGGTTGGTGTACTAAGTCAGCACCAGGAGTTTAAACCTTAGGCCCCTTTTATTTCCAGACTTGGTCCAAAAAAAAGGTTTTGTAAATGCTCCAGTTGATTTCTTAAGCCAGCATCAGTAAAGCAGAGTGTAATGGATGTGCTGAGAATAATGACTGTGGCAAAAATCAGCATGAGGTGATGTGTTTGTAACAAAAGCCCTCATTTTAGTGAAGCTTGTCTTGTGATCTAGAAAGAGGACTCTGATGATGCATAAGTACCCTTAAGGATGACTCTGCAGTCACACTGGGGTCAGTGACCAGGTTGTGCTGGACACCACATGGCAGCATCTGTCTTGTTGCACTTACTAATGTTCTTCCCTCTGGTTTAAATTCTTAAAGGGATACACCAACTTTTTTTTTCTTGTCTTGCCTCACTCCTGAGTCCATGACAAACAGATAGAAATCATTCTTTTGACTGTGTGTGCAGTAACAAGGAAGAGACGTGCAGAGCTCGCCCACTGCTAATTAGCTTAGCTCAAACACTGGGAGTCGGTGGGTAGAGTTAGCCTTGCCTCTGCCTACAGTCATCAGATAAACTTGTCAGCAACACTAAACGGTCCTGTGTGCTTGTTATGAGTCCTTTTTTACCTTGTTATGTTACATTGTCTTTTTTTAGAGTAAGATTAGCACTTTATGTAATTTTTTAAAAGAAATACAAATAAAACTAAACTGCAGGGCGCATGCACAAACCAATGGGGATGTGCTTTGTTTTCTTGACCTATTTACAAGCATGTCTGCAGTGGTTTGTGCATGCACCCTGTGGTTTAGTTATGTATGTTTTTCTTTCAAAGATTACATAAGGTGCTAATCTTAATCTAAAATTAGACAATGTAATATATAATTGGAAAATAAATTTAAAAAATGAGTCACAACAAGCACAAAGAACCATTTAGAATAGCTGTAGAGGTTATCTAATGACTGTAGACGGAGGCAGGTTAACACCATCAATTGACTCCAAGTGTTTGAGCTAAGCTAATTAGCGGTGGGCGAGCTCTGCCCGTCTCTTCTTTGTTACTGCACGCACAGTCGAAAGAACGGTGTCTATCTGCTTGTCATGGACTCATGAGTGAGGCAAGACAAGAAAAAAAAGCTGGCGTATCCCTTTAAATATGATGCACTTACTCTCAGATGTATGTCACTTTGGACAAAACCATCTGCTGAATTTAAAATTGTAACATGTACCCTTCAGGAAAATCTTGAACACTTGGTACTGGCTCCAAAGTGGAACCCACAGCCCTCCAATATTTCACTATAATTTAATGAGGTTTTCACACCTGCAGCTTGACTGTGTTTATTTCCTTTGGATTGTTTCATATCCACACAGCAGTATTTTGAGGGGAGCAGAGTCAAGGCCAAGTCACACAAAAGGCTCATTCTGGCCTTGCATCATTACGTAACAGCCAACGTTGCTATGACTACAAGTCATGGTCTGCATGGTAAGGAAGCTAGCAGGCTAAGCTAACAACAAAATGACTCTCTGATTTATGGCAGGGGTTAAATGTCCTGTGTAAGAATATACAGATGAGAATAATTTTTAATGTGAGGCACGCCTTATGAGTTGAGAGTGAAAAAACTCAGTCCTCGAAGAAGAGGGCCTTTCAACACTCACCAGTGTCTGCAGTGGACCATAATGGACACCAGATAGCATGGTAACTTATTACAACACAACACCTGCTGAAGTACCTGCAGAGAAACTGTCAGTGATGCAGAAAAGCAGAGAGCAGCTTTAAAAAGGATACATTCTCCTGTTTGAATGAGCCGGACTTAAGTCTGTGAACTAAACAAGTTTCAGCAGCTTGTCTCAGTATTTTAGCATCATGCTTAAAGGATGAAAGATGGCTGCCCCTAAAAGGGTACCTGGAGTTTTACAGAAGGGATCCAGTCCTGAGGAGGAAGCAGATAGAGCTGATGGAGATGGAAGCAGCTGTAACTGAGGGTAGCAAAGCTAAGCAGAGGTCAGCTCTTGCTGGCGTTGACAGGCATGTTGGCTCAAACGTCTGCATAGCATGACTTAGCTCGATGGGGCTTGACGTTTCCCTCTGTGTAATTCAGAAGTTCCCAGAACATCAGTGTGAATGCTGCTTTTATAGCGTATGGTTGTACCCTTAGACTTGCCTCAAAAACTGTGGTGGCATCCTCACGAAAAACAGAGGCAATAGAGCTGCCTGCCTCTTTATGGATTCTGGTTACAGTTATTGGATGAATTATGTTTTGAAGACGTTTGTAAGCAGCAAAACAACATTTGTTATTAAGCAGAGGAGAGTTTTGGATGTCATCCAGCATCCAGGAGCTAACAACAGGGGAGGCATTTCCGTGTTAATACCCCCAAATGTCAAAACCCCTTTAGTGATACTCTGAGCATTCAGAGGTCAGCAGTGTCTCCACGTCATGTGTAGTCTCAGCTCAGCTGACTTGGAACCCTGCTGGTGACGATATGAAACACTGTGCCACGTTCTGGGTACAATTCCAAAGTAACAGAGTCTAGTCGAGTCGAGCAGATACCTCACAGTGGAAAAGCCCCGTTAGTCTGTAAAGTAGGTCTTGGGTTAAAATGCTGTAGGTTTGTCCCCAGAGAAGCAACTTTTATATTGTGGTTTGAGTTTAAATGTGTGTCCCTCTCACAGACAGGCTCTGTTCGTGCACCGTCAGGCTCTCATGGAGCAGCTGAAGGACACGGAGGATCCCGCTCTGGTCCTCCATCTGACCAGCGTGCTGCTCTTTCAGGCCAGCACTCAGTGTATGCTGCACGCCCCGGGACGCTGTGTCCCACAGATCATCGGCACCCTCACTGGAAAGATACCCACGGTATGAAGGACACTCAGAGTATTAGGACACAAATCATTAAACTGTGAAGGATGTCCATGTACCTGATTTTGGGATCTTGAAACCTTTATATCTAAGAAAGCCCAGCCCTTATGGTCGTAATACTCATTAATTTGTGCTTAAATGTCATCTTAAAGGAATACACCACTTTTTCAGTCCATGACAAGCAGATAGACTCCATTCTGTCAACTGTGTGTGCAGTAACAAAGAGACGGACTGAGCTCTCACACTGTTAGTTAGCTTAGCTCAAACACTTGGAGTTAACTGGGTAGCATTAGCCTGCCTCTGCCTACAGTCACCAGATAAACTCTTCAGCAACTCTAAACGGTCCTGTGTGCTTGTGTGCACATTTTTTACTACGTTACAATATGATATGTATTTTTAGACTAAAATTAGCATTTGAAAGAAATGTAAACGAAACTAAACCGCAGGGCGCATGCGCAAACCACCGCGGACGTGCTTGTAAGTAGGTCAGCAAAACAAAGCATGTATGCGGTGTTTTGTGCATGCGGGCTGTGGTTTAGTTTCGTATATTTTGAAAATTACATAAAGAGTAATCTTAGTCTAAAAACAGATAACGTAACATAAGGTGGTAAAAAAAGAGTCACAACAAGCACACAGGACCTTTTACAGTTGCAGAAGAGTTAATCTGACGACTTTAGGCAGAGGCAGGCTAACAATACCAATTGACTCCCAGTGTTTGAGCTAAGCCAATTAGCAGTGGGTGAGCTCTGCCTTGTTACTGCACATACAGTCTAAAGAATGGTGTCTATCTGCTTGTCATGGACTCAGGAGTGAGGTGAGACATGAAACAAAAAAATATTGGTGTATCCCTTTAATGTACTAATAGCTGAAGGCAAACACAGGACTGTTCACACCACAGCTGTGTGTCGCCTCCATCTGCTGCCTAAACGTTCGTTGGGTTTGTTTAATGTCTCTGTGTTTTGTTTTAGGAGCAGCAGCAGCTGCTGTCGGCCTACCAGAGCCTGGTGGTGAAGCAGCTGGTGAGCCAGAGTCAGAGCAAGAAGCAGGAGGAGGCCGGGGACGAGGCACAGACGGAAGAGCAGGACGACGAGGAGGGAGGGAGCGTCAGGACGCAGCTCATGAGCCTGACCCCACAAATAAAAGACCTGGTCCTGTCCCAGAAGAAACCGTCCGTCTCAGAGGAGTGAACGTGTCACAGATTCAAAGGATGAATGTCTGAACTGATCAATGAGGAGTTTTTTATGGTCTTAAATGTTCATACAAACACTTTTAACTCTGTTTGATCAGCTGTGTTTTTGTGATTGATCCATGTGGACTTAATTCTTAATTATTGAAGGTAAATTCCTGTGTGGGATGTCCCCCTGTAAACTGTATTAACATGACAATCCTCAATGAGGGTCTGATATTCATGGATTAATAAAACTCTCCTCTTACCCCTCATACGCTTGAGTTATTTTTTTATTTATATGAAATCAGTTTGTGAACAGATGTTAGGTGTACATGGTGGCCCGAATCTCTGTAAAAACGTACAAGAGGCAAAGACTTTAAGGGCAGACAGAAGATTAGTTCACTAACCAACCACAGGGATTAAAGGGATAGTTCAGTGTTTTTGAAGTTGAGTTGACAGCAGGTACTTGACAACAGTCAACGAAGTGGCTGAAGGGCTTCCAGCAGAGCTGTACCTTTAAGGAAAATGAGCTGAGACCACCGGTAAGGTACACTGTTGTTAACGGGTAGTTATTTCACATAGTTGTATGATTTTATGTCAAATGTGAGCCACAAAACCATGTTGAGTGTAGTGTAAGAAAGATTGAAAGTTACCAACTAAAGGCCCTTCTATGCTCAACGTTAAATACGGATCTGGATACGGACGGAGCATTCTGTCCGTGCTCTGCGTTCATTTCATTCGTATTTCTGCAAAGCTTACGGATACAGGCCAAACGGAGCAGTACCACTGGAAAACGTTGGGCAGTGTTGCTGTTGCTACCCAGTACATAGCTCTAGTGAGACACGAAGCAGAAATAATAATGGCAGAACTTTTTGAAGAGAAACTCTGCGAGTTAGTTAGAAATTACAAACAGTCGTATGATGTTACTTCGCCTGGACAACGGGATAAACAAATGCAAAAAACAAAATAAAAAACAGCTGGGAAGAGCCTGGAGAGCAACTAAATATCAGTTGGTCGGTAGCGAAGGAGAAGTGGAGGTCTGTGTGAGACAGATTTGTTGGAGCCCCCCCCCGGTGGATGTATTGGTTAACAGCAATGCCAACGGAAAGGACGCAGTGTGGAAGTATGTGAGCAGTGACGGTAATGTTGTTTGAAAAGGACGTGTACATTTTCATACATAAAGGGAGCATAGATGGGCCTTAAGAGTGATAAGTCATAAAGTGACCTTTTTAGCATGAGTAAACAGAAGAAGAAATTCTTCAGAATGGGATTCAGTGGGCTGAAAGAGAGAGGAGACAAACTTCTGTGGAAACTGAGGAGCAGCAGAGGTCTGGAGTTACCTGTAGGTGTATGTGTGTAAGCTGCAAGCCTTCACCTACAAACCTTCCTGTTGTTAGGTCTGAATCAGAGGTGAACAGACTTATCTGCCATCAGGTGAAAGAACAGAGCTGTTTGTGCATCGTAAATTAGTGCTGAACAGATATGATGCTAATTTAATCATCTGAATTATTTTATTGACAGGAATGAATTTATATGCTAAAGTAAAATATGAGGATTTTATATATTATTTATTATCTATTTATTATGACTGTATTTTGTGTTTCTCTGGGAGGCTTATATGAAGAATGGGGCTGTGCATCCAGGTACTTGCAGAGATTTTTTTTCTATAAATGTTGACTCAAGATTGCAAAATGGTGCTACAACTAATGTTCATATTTTGTATTGTTTGTATGAATAATGAAAGCTGGTAAAGAATGAGAATCTTGTTTCCGTGTTGTGATCTTTTTTGTGAAGAAGGGGCAGGACTAGATAACTTCCTGCTTCATTCTGTCCCTTCTCTAACTGTACATATGTATATGATTTGATTTGGGTTAGTTTATTTTATTTTATTTTTTTTTACGTTTGAGATAAATAAAAATCCAAATCAAATCATTTAGTCCAGGGGTGTCCAAACTTTTTACATCGAAGGCTGCATAAAGAGGAATACACGGACGACTGAGCCAGTTGCTGCACCTCACTTTTAGTGTATTTAAGTTAAAGTTTTAGGGTTTAGGGGTGGGTTATCACCTGTCAAGGGGCCCTTGTAACCTATCACTGGATTCACACCTACTCAGGGTGAGGTTGACCCTCTGAGCAGCAGAGATGGGAGACACTGACGGCTTATCTTTACTGTCACACACAAAACAAGAGTAAACTGGAAGAATAATGGTGCTTGAAGATGAATATTGCAATATACTTTGTGAATGAAAAGTAAATATGACAGAAAAAGTGCATGATTGATGGTATTTGCTGCTGTGATCAAAATGTCTTTATTCATTCAACTGTTTCAGGGGCCGAATCAAAATGGGCAGCGGGCCGCATTTGGCTCCCGGGCCATAGTTTGGACACCCCTGATCTAGCCCATTCAAATTCATAACAAACCAAGGTGGGATTTAAATATTAATTATCAGAGTAAATTGGGTCATTTTAGCAGAATCCTGGAGGAGGCTTTATTGAAAATTTTCCCAGATACACAGAAGAAAAATATTTGGGGCCTCAACACACGAGTGATGAAGTGCTGCAAAGATTTAGTCAAAGCCAAAGGTCAAACAAAATGACTCCCTAAAGTGATCACAGGAGGCCTCTTCATAACATAACACAGATAAAGAGTTGAGAAGATGATTTTTGATGTTGTAAATATTCTCTAAGACTGTTAGGGGGTTCATCTCTCCTGTGGACACTAGAGGGCGGTGAACACTGAGACCACATCACTGAGGACCTTTGAGGAGCCTGTGGTCCAGACTGAGGGCCAGAAAAAGACCTGGGACCATATTCTTAAAGATTCTGAGAATCCTCTCAGAGAGCTCCTAAACTAACCTTAAAATTCCTAGGAAGGAGTCTTAGCTTAGGAGTGACTCCAGAACATTCTCAGAGAACTCTGAGCAAGAAAGGGACAGAAACTCTTATCTCAGTGAGGAGGTGTGGTTGACCCCGTTGCTAGGTATGAGTCATCATTTCAAAAGCTGTGATTGGTTGATGCTAAAAGCTAGATTAAAAAAATGTACTTTTGGTGATAATGGGCAAAGGATGGACCCTCAAATCAATAAACTTAATCACAGAATCTAATCTTAAGAAGACTATGAAATTGTAAATAATATTTCACATAAAAGAAAATATCTGTTAAATGAATAGTAAGCTATACTTTAAAGTTATCCAACAAAATGTGTGAAAACTTAGGATCACATGCACAGTATTCACATAGTGATAGTTACATTTATTTCACTTTTTTGTAATTTACATTCATTTCAGGTGGTATTGTATTGTGGCGTTGGGTTGGAGAAGTAAGTGCATCTCTAATGAGATCAACCACAAACATGATTCCTGCACGATCCAATCTGTAGCGTTTCATTAATTCACTGTCATCCAGTGCTTGGAGAATATGTCTCCTGCCTCTTCCTTCCACCATTTTGTCCTCTGCTAAACCGCTCAAAAGTCCTCTACCCTGTTCTTAACAGATCTCACCTTAGGAGCCCTCTTAAGAGCTAGGATTCTTTAGGAATAGCTTTTATCTTTACTAGGATTGACTCTTCACTTTTAGGGGAAATTCTGGAAAAAAAATCATGATTCTAAGAATTTTCTTAGAATTTGGCCACAAGGAACAACACTTTGCACTAAGAATCTTTAGGAATACGGCCCCTGATGTCTTCTATAGTTAAACTCAGGACACATTTAGACCAAACCAACGCTATGGCAACAACACTGATGATAAAGAGCAGACGTGTCAAGGAAACTCAAACTCTAAATGTTCGTATGAGCAAATTTTCAAATCTCAAGTTAGGGACACTTTAATTTTACGATGAACCATCACATGAAGGTTTTTCACTGGTGCACCTTTGACACTAACAAAGCAGCAGATATATACTTCACTCTGTGCACAAGATGGCATCTGTAAACTTCCAGGATATGAGTGTGCAGGCAAGTAGCATACAATATCAAGCACTGAGAGTGTGTCGTGGTGCGAAGGAAAGCACTCCAGTGACAGCTGTACAAGTGGAGATGGGTGAAACGCTCTTAGAGATCAGAATAGAGCAAATAGCACTGACATACTGGACACAGTTAAGAGGACATGGAGAAAGCCACCCAGCTCAGAATATACCTAAACAAAGCCAAGAGAAAGGAAAAAGAAAGGTACAAAGTTTTAGATGGATAACGGAAAACAGGGTTAAAGAGAGTAGGATAACAAGCATAAATATGAGTAAAACAGTTCTGCCCTCTATTGTTCCACCTTGGACACTGGAAGAGGCAAATGCTGATTTAAGATTACTGAAGAGAGAAAAGGGGAAATGTGTGAGTGTGAATGAAGTGAACAATTACATAAGTAGTAAATACAGTCAGTTTATTCAAGTATACACAGATGCATCCAAATCAGAGTGAAACAGGGTAGGCATAGCATTTGCAGTTCCAGATTTAAATCTTATAATACATTGAAGAGTCAGAAATGAGTTAGCAGTATACACAGGAGAACTACTGGCCATTTATGGCATTGGACTGGGTGCAAGAAGTCAGACCAAGTAAAGTGCTGATAGCATGAGATTCCAGCAGTGCATTGGTCAGTATTCAACATAGTCAGTCAGACACAAGACAAGATATAATACTGGTGATATCACATATGTGACAGGGAATAAAGACAGAAGGAGTAGAGGTCAGCTTCATTTGGGTTCCAGCACACACAGCAGTAGAGGGGAGTGAATTATCAGATAAATATGCCAAGAATGCAACAAGTAAAAGAGCAAATATCAGTGGTTGTGACACACAGTAAAGCAGGGATTAAAAGTTTAGTCCAGTCAGAGATGAAGCAGAAATGGCAGAGGCAATGGGACAGAGAGAGTAGAGGTCGACAGTTTTATATTGTACAAAAGATTGTTGGAGAAATGAGAGAAAGTCACAGGAGTAGCAAAGAGGAAGACATCATATCACACATGAGATATGGTCATACAGGTATGAAAAGCACATTATTTTTAATACATAAACGTGAAACAGGAAATTGCGAACATTGTGGGAGAAGAAACAGTGGAGCATATCATCTTCCAGTGTCCAAAGTAGGGGAGACCGGGGACAGTTGCAACACTTCTTGCATTTGACTCTGTTACTCAGACATAGTTTGGATTAGACAAACCAAATTTTTATACAATAAACTTACATCTGTCTGTTAATAGTCAAAACCATTTAAAGATGATTACAGAAAGTACTTTCTTCATAATTTGCATTTTGGAAGCAAGGAGTCAGATGTTGCAACTGTTCCCGGGCCAGGGACAGTTGCACCACTGTTTGGGGATGGTTGCAACATGTTATAAATACAATATATTTAAGGATTATAAGACATTATATTCCAGTGTTAATGAAAGGATTATTATTATAAAAAATGTAAGTTAGAATATATTACAGTGTTATTATGTTGAAATGCTCATTCAGCATTTCAACATATAATTCTTCTACTTAATTTATTTATCAGCTTTGATCTGGTGACAATTATAGATTAGTTAAGATCAATACCTCTAATTTGCAGATGTCAAAGATTCAAATATATAACATACAGTAGGCTTTTATGACATAGGAAGAATGGAACAATTTATGAGGCAATTAATGTAAATCATTAATTACTTAATTAATCCTAATTAATTTAATTCCCCCACCGTAGGACTCATCTTTCTTCTTTTTGTTATTTTATTGAGCCTATTGTCAGTATATGCATTCATAATGCAAATTTGAGAAAACTGGCCCTCCAAAAACAATGTGGAAAAACACAACTGTAGAAGACGCATCTTGGTCTGTTTTTATATTAATGCATTGAACGGGGATAGTTGCAACAGTTGCAACTGTCCCCGCACCTGTCAGCTGTGATAAAACCACAGGTGCTAGCTAAACAATATGACTTGATGCATGCTAACTAATATTAGTTAAAAGTTAACGTATCACTTGTTAAAGTCATATAAGTTGGAGCTGAATCACAAAAACAGTGACAACAGTTCAATGAAAACAAAGTTCAAGAAAAAAAATACTGTCATACCTCAAAAGCAGTTTTCTGACAATAAATCCTAGCGCAGCTCTCAAATCTTCTCTCTTTTTCTCTGCAGGAGGGAGCAGCCAACTGAGCATGTGCAGTGTGAGTGACATCACACTGGCTTTCTTCTGATTGGAGAAAAATGACATGTTGCAACCATACCCTGTTGCAACTGTCCCCGGTCTCCCCTACTAAACACAGAGCTGAAGGGTGCGCTTGAATAGTCCTTTTTCGGTAAGGAACCTTCCTTACTGAAGAAATGACAGAAGCATTTCAGCGTCAGCCATGATAAGAACTGTTTAATTGTCCAAAAGTTAAGGGAAGGAAGGTCGTTGTTTCCTTTATTATCTCCCTTAGCATAGGAAACACTCGACCATCCTTTACGAAAGGAAAGGAGAAAGGAGTGGCCCATAATGCCTTGGCACTCGCTGAAGGTTTACGGAAACGTACGAAATTATGGGACTATGAAGATATGTATATAATACTGCGTAAAAGTTTTTGGCAGGTGTAGAGAAAAAGATATGGGGGAAAGTCAGCGCTTTAACAAATATAACCTTTAGTTAATTTATTTTTTAATCATTTTTAAATTGGTGGATAGATAATTATAATTTATAAAGCACTTAATTTAAAGCATTTCTTTTTCTCCATAACCGCCTACAATGTTGATGAATATTAAACATACAATGGTGGTACTTGTTTCCTATATTAATATTATATATTAATTACCACAGTTCCATCTATCTTAATTTATGAAGTCTTTTCATAAATGGGGTCTCTAATAATGTTTATGGAAAAAACAATCCGTAAAAGAAGGACAAATGAGGCATTTTACAACACTTCAATATAATAAAAAAAAACGTAAACAACGTGCACAGTGATATATGTGAATGAAACAGGAGGAATAGTGCTTCTGAAACATTCTGGTGTATTATCAGACTTTAGGTCATAAGTGCCTGTCAAAGATGACAACATTTAACCTCACAGCTGTGAGCAGAAAACACACACTGCGTGACCAAAGGACAAAACACCTGTCACAGGTAAATCCTCTGATCATGGATTGTTAATGTTAACAGGTGAAGCCGACACAACATAACACTGTGAGGTAAAGCAGATGAAAAAGACGCTTCTAGTAGTCCATTTTCAGAACATTGTAGTTCGCCATGACTTACCGACGTCACAAGAAGTCATCATCACATAAATTTGACACTAAAGTGAAAGTGCAGTTGAATTTCTCTTTTAAAGCAGTTCTCCTTTCCTCTCCTCTTATTACCTCCTTTCCTTCACCCTGTGACGTTTTCCATCGGGGTTAAGGGAAAATGGATAGGAAAGGATTTAGGAAGGACTTTTCAAACGCAGCCGTACACTCAGAGCAGCATTTCATAGAAATAAGACACCATTTAACGTAACAGAAGGGATTCAGGGGATGTTGTGCTCGGGTCGGTTTTTAGGTTTCTAGAAGCAACGGGGCTTATAAATAGAGTTTAAGACGTCGTACGTTCTACTCCACAGTCCAGTCCAGGAGGTGGCGGTAATGCGCACACAAGTTGTTTGCCAACCGCCACAAAACCAAAAAAGAAGAAGAAGTATGCGGGCGAGTACTTCCGGTTTTCTTCCGTGGATTATTTGGTATTGATAGCAAATACAGCAAAGAAAGATGAGTACATTTCGGATAAAAGAACGACGATTAGGCTTCCAGACGGTGAGGAAATCGGCACTGCATTGCTGCGTACCGCTCTGCAGCAACTCGTCCCGCTATAACGCAGAGATCAGTTTCCACTCCTTCCCACTGGACGCTGCCTTAAGAGCTCGGTGGCTAATCAACATCCGCCGAGACGACTTCAGCCCGACGAGAAATACCCGTGTGTGCAGCAGGCATTTCTCTCCGGGAGACTTACTGATGACTCCTGGGGGTCTTCGGAGATTAACAAAGGGAGCCACACCGACTCTCTTCGCCTGGAATAACTACACTGTACTGACACAGAGACCCACCGTGTGGGAGCGTCGGCTTAGCCCCCATCGGGACCTACCCTCAGACTCAGACCGGGATCATGACTGTTGTCTCACACCAGCAACCGCTGCGGCAGATAATTTGGCTGAAGAGAACGAAGCTCTGCGGAAGAAGATCACCGAGCTCAAAAAACAACTGGAAATGCTTCACCTACGGAGGCGATTCGGTGTTCAGCGCTTTGCAGGGTCGGACGACGACATCCGTTTCTACACCAGGTTGGTTTACCTGCAGTCAGCCAGCCGTGGTTCGCGTTTCTTTGGTCAAATCAGCCTCACGGTTTTTTTCTAGTGCGTGAATCTACGAACATTTACGGTAATCGTTTGAATCTGAAGAGCTGCTGGTAGTGACTGTGGGTCAGACTGCAGTCTCAGACTCATGATAGTTACGATACTTTTACAGTAATTATTCCCGTTAATAAACTGAAGGTATCACGAAGGTATGCTTCGGGATTTCAATGTAAAGGACACCGTGAAAAAACAATATTTCAATCAGTAGTCCAGCATTCGTTCACTGCTGAACTTAGTACTTCCTGGACTACCTGTATGAATAATATGAAGTACTTTTACTGTGTACTTTTCGAGTAATCCTCTGTCAAAGTCCTGAACAGAGGACAAGTTTAAGTATATTTCGCCCAACTTCCATTCAGGGTTTCCACATGTCCTGGAAAATCTGGAAAACCTGGAAAATGATTGACCAATTTTCCAGTCATGGAAAACATATGGAAAATGAAGAAAAAAGTAAAATGTCCTGGAAAATTATTTATCTTCCTTCTCCTTTGTTGGTGAACAAAATCAAATAAAGGTAATGAAGTAAAAATGTACTTGGCAACAGATACACACTTAACCATAAAATATGAGCAGATAAAATAATGCAAGTTAAGGAATAAAAAATAAAAAAAAACTCAAAACAATGTTGACAAAAAGAAATAATTAAAAATGGCAAAATGCAATTTAGGCTTCTTAAAAAGTAAATCAACAAAATCTAGTTATAAAAAAGCAGAGTACATAAAGATAAAAAATAAGTATAAACCATAAATTTATGATAGTAAGACACTATATAACAGCCAGAATAAAAAGATAGCTAGCAGACAATGTTCATGTCCAAGAGTTAGAAAACGTCCTGGAAAAGTCCTGGAAAATGATCTCTAGAAAAGAACCCTGATGATTCACTCACTGCTGAATTTAGTACTTCCTGGACTACATGTATGCATGATATGAAGTACTTTTACCATGTACTTTTGAGTAATCCTGTGTCAAAATTCTTAACAGAGGACATGATTAAGTATATTTCAGCCAACTTTGATGTGGAATAAAACAACTTATTTTCCATAACTAGTCCATGATTCATGTACAGTTAAACTTAGTACATCCCAGACTACTTGCATGAATACTATGAAGTACTTTTACCGTGTGCTTTTCCAGTAATCCTGTGTCAAATCCTGAACAGAAGCAAACGCAAACCACGGTTGGCTTGACTGCAGTCTGGTTTTTAAGGCTCTTGAAATTTTTTCTAATTCCTTATAACTGCATTTGGCAATAAAGATAATTCTGATTTATTTTATGTATGCAGGTTTGCTTCATATAAGCATTTCATGGCATTCTGGACATTAGTGGAGCCTGCAGCCAACACGAAGATGGTGCACTTCACAAACCCTGAGGCTGCATCTGCCAGCACCCCTGAGCCCTGTCGTCCAACAACGGTATGCAGCACACACGTGATGTAGCCTGGATATCGAAAAGTGGCATATGGTATGCTGGTACTCCAACGGCATTAAAATGGCACCTGAGGGGTATTTCACAAAACTCAGACAGGGGATTAAGCCAGGATTGTTATCTAGTTATCCTGGATGAATTTAGCTGTGATTTGGTTTCATGAAAGCGGAGGCACATAAGTTATCATGAAGATTTATTTTGTGCAGCTAGCCTGCTCCTAATCAGGCTAACAGGCAGGCTTAATAAATCCTGCTGTTCAGTCAGCAGCTCTCTCATCTGAAATTAGCCTTTTTCTTACAGTTATAGTCATGATAATGACTATAAGAGATATTGGGATGATGGTAATAATACATCTCATTCAAAAATACTTTTCAAAGAACTCAGGGACTCTTTGAAATGAGAATGAAAAAGAAAAATAGGATTTAAACTAAAGGAAACACAAATCATGAGTAACAAGCAAGTTATTAATTTATCCCATATTTTCATGTATTTTGTTTTACTTTTTGTCTAATTACTACAGATTAGTTTTGTTTAGATATTTAAAACGAGGATACACATTCTGAAGACTTTCAGTCATATTGTAATTAGAATAGTATTATTAATAGGCTTCTATAAGTATGATAAATTGAATACAGTTCAATAACATTAGATTAGATTAGATAGATACTTTATTGATCCCGAGGGAAATTCAAGCATCCAGTAGCAGGTTACAAGACGAACATGACATAAGACAATTTACAGGTTGAACATGCCCTTTCCTTGACTAGGTGATATACTTAACTTGTTGCTAAGTTCAAAGAAAAATGAAACAAAAAAAGTCAAATCTTACTTGAAAAGGAGCAAAATCAATAATATGATCTGCCCTCATTTTACAATAATTTACAAAGTACAATATAAAACATCCTCACTTCCCTCTATTAGAAAATGAGATTAGATTTACACTTTAACAAAAAAAAAAAAAAAACTTCTCACCACTCTACAAAGCAGAACAAAACACCTCGTGTTCATATTTCATTATATCTGCTTAACATGCTGTTTTTTAATTCTCATTATGTTCTCATTATTTATTACTAAACAAATCTTTAAATTTTTGCCATAGCTTTGGGTCTTTCGGGCATTTTTTGCTTCTAACACTCATAAAATAACAATTATCTTCAGATAAGAGCTCCTTTTGAAGATTTATCAGAGGATATTAGTTTCAGCCATGTTTTTGTGTTACCGAACAGCATGTTAAAATAGTCTGCAGTTTAGAAGAAAACAGGTCATACAGTGAGACAAATGTATGGTCTTCAAAAGTTTTAAATCTTTTAAAGACTGATTATGTTATACATAAATACATTTTGTATGCTTGAATTGGTCCAAATGCCAGAAAGTTCTTTTTAGTATAAAGTTTCATTCACCATGTATTGTCTAATCTCATCTGAAGAGTGTTTTTCCCCGCTGTTTGGAGCTTATATATATTATCTGCCACCCTTTCTCGCTCCTTATTGCAGCGGCTGTATTTCTTTTTTATGGAAATTTAATGTGTTTGACTTCCTGATAAGTTTCCATCTGAAGCTGTTTTTTCATTTGAAAAATGAAAGCTGTTTTGATCAGTAAATCTATGATCTACCTCGCGGTCTTTTGAAGAAAGCCGTGAAGGAGCAGTTATCTGAAATAGTTTCATCTGGCTTGACCGAGCTGCTCCTTCTCATCCTGGATTGGCCTTCATGAAACACATTAAGCCAGTGTGTTAGAAGGGACTTGGTCAAGTCTGACTTTAGTTGGTTATCCTGGGTGTCTTAATTCCACTTTGGTGAAATACCCCTCTGCTGTGCCAGTTTGACTAACATTGAGTGGTGGGCTAGTATCTAGCGTCACCTGCTGGTGGGATAAGGTTTGTAATTTAGGAGTACCAGCAGAACGCTGTACCATCTGAGAACAGGGACTTACCGCTGCAGCTGTAGCGATTTTCCATCTGCCACTTCTTAATGTCTGTGTTGCTGGAGAAATGTGTGTAATAATTTCAATTCATAACCAGTGGTACGGTCTTTTACTTAAATAAACATAGTTATACTTCAGTGTAAAAATACTCTGTTTTCATTCAGATTTACTGAACCAAATGAACTGGGTTTTCATTTTTGATGCATCAGTGTGTTTGTCACTCACTCATTTGAACTACTGTACACACGGACAGTCAGTTTATTTTGTGTACATGTGCAGGGTAATTGACCCTCTAAAAATTGTATCGTATTGGGAAAAAAATCATAATGTGACATGCTGAAGGTAAGCTTATGTACCTCAAAGTTGTACTTGAGTAAATGTAGTTAGACGTATACATTCACTACCATGTGAAACAGTATCAAGTTATGACGCTTGTTTATTTTTACAGAAACTTCCACTCATTGACGAGTTGATGCTCTTCCTGATGCACCTGTCGGTGGGCCTGCCTATCAGGGACTTAGCAGAACGCTTTGACATTCACCGCACTACAGCCAGCAGGATTATTGCTACTTGGACACAGTTCCTCTACAGCCTGCTTGGAAGTCAATGTCTTTGGATTCCACCTGAAGCTGTAAGAGCTCACCTTCCACCTGAGTTCTCTGCTTTCTCAGACACACAAGTAATTCTTCACTGCACTGAAATATTCTGCCAGACTCCGTCGTCTCTTCTGTTACAAAGTGAGGTGTTTTCCACCCACAGATCTCACTGTACATTCAAGGCCATGATTGGCACGGCACCCCATGGGGCCATCACATTTGTGTCCGGCTTGTATGCTGGATCCATGAGTGACCGTGAGATCTTTAAGCTGTCTGGCATAGCAAACCTACTCACACCAGACATGGCAATTATGGTAGACAAAGACTTGCTTGAGGACAATCTGGTGCCATGCAAAGCGTACGGCCTTGCCTTTCTGTCTAAAGACACCCAAATGAGGAAGGAGAATCTCAATCAGACACAATCAATTGCACGTCTGAGGGTCCACGTGGAGAGATGTATCAGGAGGGTGAAGGAGAACAAACTTTTTGACAAGCCCATACAGCTGTCTGTGTGTGGAAGCATCGAGGAGCTGTTCAGTGTGGCTTGTTACCTGGTCAACTACCAGAGTGGGCCACTGGTAAAGGCATGAGCAGTTGGACGGTGATTTACAACTGTTTTATTGTAGAACAGTAATTAAGTACAAGTTTGTTGTACTTGTACCAAATCTGTTGATTTTACATGGTTTTGATTTTTAATACCTGCGATAAACTTAAGGATGAAGTGTTTCTAAATTGAGTTTCAAATTCTCGCTGTATGGATGTTTGTCTATGTTCTTTAGTGCGTGACCTTATTTTACTGAAAACATTGATGAAATATTTTGCTTATTCTGTAAATTGTAAATAATTCAGAATAAATGTATTTGCTATTACCATGGATCAATTAATAGCCCGTTATTTCAATTTGCAAACTAAATTCTAAACACATATTACCAGATGGGCAGTTACACATTACGAACAAGGTAAGCTTGGATTCTGCAGTGTTTCTTCAGTCAGTCTTCATTTGTATAGCACCAGTTCATGACAAGTGGTATCTCAAGACACCTTACAATAGAACACGCTTGAGCCAAACTCTTCATTCTATAGACACACATATATACAAATACATATAATGAATATATATACAAATTTTATGTACACATACATCCAGAGATGTATCCATCCAGGCAGAGACAAAGGGACTAAAATCACATTTGTCTCTGCTGACTGCAGGCTCAATCAATCAATTTTTATTTGTATAGCACCATCTTTGTTAAATTTACATTTATTAAAGGTAAGCCCCTCGAGATGTGGCTTCTCATTTTCAAGAGGGTCCTCATGTCTATAGGGTTGTAAAGATAGTTACTATGTAGAATCAATAACAGCTGTGAATAGAGAGGTCAATCTAATATTAATATCTATAATGAATACAATCTGACAAGGACTGATGTTGATTAATATAGCAGCATCTAGTTGAACTTACACAAAATGGGTTCAACTGGTCTAAACGTATGAATTTATGTTAAATGATGTCATTTCTGTCATCAAGGCATAGTTTCAAAAGGAAAACATGGCATCAAATGAGAATTTTATTTCATTTCATTTTCACTGTGTGGTAAAAATAAAAGAAAAAGTAATCACCCTTCTCACTAATGGTTTTAAGGACATCGTAGTCCCTGTAGATCTGCTGTGTGAGAATATCGTCCTCTGCAAACACAACAAAATCACACTATTCCATACCTGTCACTTAAAGCTAAGACCACAGAAATCAACAATGTATTTGATAAATAATTTCATTAGAACAGTTTTGTATCACAAATTATTCTGATTATTTTTATTAATATCTATCCATCAGTTATCTGTACTTCTTATCCCTTTCTGGGTCACAGGGGGCTGGAGCCGATCCCAACTGACACTGGGTGAGAGGTGGGGCACACCCTGAACTGGCGATGTCGTGTGTGGCTGTGCTGCAACAGCCGATCAGCGTTGTGTGGGTGTGTGATGGTACCCGTGACAGTTTTTATTCCGGTTCACAGAGTAACAATCCATGTCCGTGTGGGAACATTAGTTAGTGAGTACATTAGTTCCACCTAGACGGACCGCAGAGAACTCACAGACGATGCTGCTGCAGGGCCATCAGCTGCAGGGTTTGTGGTTGGTAGGTGAGTGAAAAGGATACAGTTTGAATAATGTCAGCTTATACATCCTTTTATATGCTATGATATGATCACGGTGAAACTCGAGCGGATGTGAACAACGGGCAACGGTGACCAAAATGAGGTATTTATGGACACGTGATGCGACTTCAGTGGGCGACGCGATTATGGTCGCAAAGTCATGTTCAGTGTGAATACACCTTCATACTCATACCTAAGAGCAATTTGGAGCCACCAATCAACCGAATGAGCATGTTTTTGGTCTGTGGGAGGAAGCTGGAGTCCTTGGAAAGAAACGACGCATGCACAGGGAGAACATGCAAGCTCCACACAGGTCAGTTTGCAGTTTCAATGCAATTTTGATGCCAAATTTTAAGCTGCATGACGTCCTTTGTAGTCGGCAGATTTCAGCCCCACTGTGAGTTGATTACTGAGCAGTGTACACGGAGACCCAACCACAGATTACAGCCCGACAACCATCCTGAGCAGATGATGGATTTCTGACATTTTGACATTTTGGCTGCACAACGTCATTCAGTCCTACAGTGAGAGAAACGGCAAGACTTAATTTCTTCCTGAACTGTCAGACAGACGTCTCCAGAGTAAGAACGTCCATGTGATGCGTCCTCCCCTCTCATCGGGAAATAAGGAGCAGGAAGAAATTTAAGGTTCTCTGTCTTTGTTTGAATTTGAGCAAAAGTGATCACTGATATGATGGATGAAACTGTGACTTTTGTCAATGTTCTGTACCAATTCCACCAGAACAGTGTGAGCACTCAGGTTGTTTTGACCACCAGATCACTCAGTGTGAGCACGTCCGTCATGCAGCTGGTTTTGGACCATAAACAATTCAATCAATCAATCAATCAGTCGTTATTTGCATACAGTGTCTATTCTCTGGAGCTCAATCCAGGCCAAAAGTGTTGTAATTTGAAAATAAAAAAAGACCGAAAAACTAGAAATTGAAACTAAACTTTCAATGTTTGTTCTTGATTTTTTTAAACAATAAAAACACTAAATTCAATTAAATGTTTAAATATGCTTTTGATTCAGCTATGTAATTATTTTAATAACATATTTTATTGTCATTTTTTACTCTGAAATTTATTTTAACATGTGATGTGTCACAGAAAAAAAATACAACACAACTGGAATGGATTTAGCTCCATACAATTCATAACATAAGTTTTATCTCCAGACACTTTACAATAGAGCAGGATGAGGCCGTACTCTTCATTTGGTAGACACACAGATATGCAATGACACATATAAAATACACATACATAAACACATTTATACATACACATGCATCAAATGCCAACATACATGTTCTTCCCCTGTGCATGCGTGGGTTCTCTCCGGGCACTCCAGCTTCCTCCCACAGACCAAAAACATGGTTGATTTGAATTAGGTTGATCGGTGGCTCCAACTTGCCCTTAGGTTTGAGCTTGAGTGGTTGTTTCTCTATGTGGCCCTGTGATTGGCTGGCAACTGGTCCATTGTCAGTTGGGATAGACTGTAGTCCCCTGTGACCCCAAAATAATACAATAAAATACAACTTTATTTATATAGCGCTTTAAAAACAACCTCAGTGAGCCAAAGTGCTTTACAGGTAAATAAGTAAGAGAATATAAAGTAAATTAAAATACATTAAATTTAAAAAGTGAATTAAAATACACAAAATGAATTTAAAAACTAAGAATTAAAATAAAAATAATAAAATACATAGACACACAATGCCATCATCTCATGCAGTGTCAAAGGCCAAAGAAAACAGGTGGGTTTTAAGGAGGGATTTAACAAAAAGAGAATAGATGATGGATGGATGGAAAGCTTTTGAGCATCTTTGACTCATGATCCTGATCTGCCCCTTAAATCTTTTTTGTTTTTTACCTCAGAAGAGTCAGAAATCTGTCTGTGTTCAGATTAAATGAGAAACGTCTTAAAAACTCGTCAGTGAAACAGCAGAAAAATCACTGAGGACGGTTAAGTTGAGAATATGTTGAACAGTTAGAGCAGATCAAACTCCTCTGTGAAACTCTCCTAAAATCCAGTAAGTCCTGTCACAGCTCTGACTCTGATGTCTGAGGACAGAGGGAATCCTGAAACTCTCTGAGCATTAAAACCCTCTCCAAACTTCCTCTGCCAACTTCCTCCTGTGGATTTCTCACGTTTCGAACACGGCGTCCTCCTTTAAACTGACATGTGACTGCAGCATGTGCTGCAGACGCCCGGTCTGCATCCTGGCAGCAGAAGAGGCTGGTCGAGGAGAACGTGCGTGAGGTCATCATACACACGAGCACATGCTCCACGTCACCATGGAAACAAGCATCTCTGGTCCACGGAGGCTGGATCCTTCTTTCTCTCTTTCTTTCTGCTTTTCCTCCGAGGCCTCTGGATTTGGCAAGTGAGAGATGTCAAATGAGGAATTTAATTCTAAAATGAGAGACGCTAAAGCAGAGCCTCCTACTCCAAGAATGTGATTCATAGCAGCACAAAACACTGAGGAAAATATAAACCCACAATCCAACACTGATCCCTCTGGACTCTGGAGATATCTCTGTGAAATACGACAGGAGCAGGCTGCGACCATGACTGACAGACTCTGTCCTTCTGACAAAGATCTTTTACTCCGAGTATGATGGTCAAAATTTCTGTTCATAATAAAACCTGCATAATGGAAAGACTAGGAGAACAGAGTAATTTCATGAACACCTTGACACAAACATCGCACAGCAGCTGGATTCACCTGATTCAATGTCTTTAATCAGGCAGATCCATCTTGCGGAGCTCCATACTGTAACTGGTCTTTGTGAACTTAACAGTATTTTTTTTACCATAATATATGCAGCTACCTAATGTGATATATATATATATATATATATATATATATATATATATATATATGTGTGTGTATATCTATATCTATATCTATATCTCTCTCTCTATATATATATATACATACACACATATGTATTCATGTATATATATATATAAATATGTGTATATATATGTATATATATATATACATGTGTGTGTGTGTGTGTGTGTGTATATATATATATATATATATATATATATATATATATATATATATATATATATATATATATGTACATATGTATGTACAGTAAATTACTTTAAATTCCATTTTGCACATGAAAACTGACCAATAGGCAAGATTTCATTTAGCAAATGTTTCATTTTTTTGGGCGAAAAAAATGTCTGATTAAATGTATTTTACTGGATAAAAATTGATGTAGGTTATATATTTATCTATTTTTACAAAATGATATAATGCTTATAAATGAGCAGTTAAATAGTAAATTAAATATTGTAATATAAACTAAAATACAGCAAATTAACTTTAATTAAAATTATAGAAAATAAATTATGGTACTATTTTTCAAAATAAAGTAATTCTGCTGAAAATTAAAATGAGTAATGCAACTGTAAATATATTTACAGTAACTTACTGGCATCTTGTTGCCAGTAACTTACTGTGAAATTTACAGCAACCGTTTTACAGTGCAGTCTACAACAAATGTGTTTGGCCCAAAGCATCACGGTCCAATCAGCGTCCTTTGGAGCAGGAAGAGAAGGAGCTACGAGTGAGAGGACAGCAGGACGTGACCGCTAGCACAGAGATTAGCATAGATGCTAACAGCGTCAGGAGCAGTTTTATTACATTGGACCGCATTTCTAACCTGACATGCTAGCAGGACCGTTAAATATATTTCACTAGTCCATCTGGGAAACAGCCCATGGAAAGTGTTTGGGGAGCGCAGAACTTTTTCAAAGGTGATCGGACGATCGTTCTGTCAATCAAATTCATTACAAGACAGTCAGATATTGTAGCAGGGAGGCGCTACTGCCGTGGCATAAAATGACAAAATGTTAGTCACTTCGTAAAATAAACTCTCAGCAAATCGTGTCAGAAGTGGAACAAAAATATTCTTCCTTTCGAGAAAATACTTTCAGTGTTTGTTTTTCATTTAATAAAGAAATTTGGTCCAGATCTGATAAACTGCTACTGAAGCCGTTAGCATCTATGCTAATTTCTATACCAGCAGTAACTCCCTGCTGTCATCTCACTGGTAGCTCCCTCCTCTTCCTGCTCTAGAGGATTCTGATTGGGCCATTCTGCTCTATGTCAAACACAATCTTTGTACACTGGAGCTTGGCAAGATGGATCTGCATGATTCAAAGACTGAAAGAACTTGATGAAGCCATGTGGCCTTTGGTTTTCATGGGAGCCCTTGAAAAGCTGTTGATGCCCTCTTCTGCAGGTGCTGTTACTGCAATCATTTAACCCCCCCAACACACACACATACATACAATCATTAAAGTGTCAGGCTGCCGCAGCCAGCCTCAAGTGGGCACTCGGGGTACTACAGCCCTGGATGTTGCCATCAAACCTGATTACAGACACTGAACCAGGTCGATAGTAGAACCAGTTATGACCATCAGCCTTTAACACAATAATGTGTCAATCAAGCTTTATTACCTCTGCTACGGAGGTTATGTTTTTGCCGGAGTATGTTTGTTGATTTGTCTGTTTGTTTGTTTGTTTGTTTGTTTGTTAACAAGAGTACACAAAAACCACAGGATGGATATTGATGAAATTTTCAGGAGATGTTGGTAATGGCCCAACTTAAAAATGATTAGATTTTGGTGGTGATCCAGATAACTGCCATTAGCAAGCAATCGTTTTTGCTCAATAACTGTCCAACTAATAATGATATCAACATGATTCTGAGTGCTAGGTGTGAGTTTTCAGGGTCAAGAATCATATTATGATGGTAACTTTATCATGGAACTATTGCTTAAAGATGTAACAGTAATATGTGAGCTATCTTGGCGGAGGTTTACGCTCCTTTAAAATCACACAAAAGTGTAAAATGAGGCTCTGGTGTTAAAATCAGAAGGCTTCGGAGACAGTAATATTCGCTTTAGTGAAGCACAAGGGCATTGAAACACCTCTATGCTGGTGCAGCACTTTGAGGAATTTAATCAGGTCTTTGTTTTTGAAGGTGTTACTGACACAGAAGAGAGTTTTTTTTGAGAGGATGTTAAATCTGTCCATCACACTTTCTCTCTCTGTGAAGATCCCATTGAGACTGAGCCTCCATATTGAACAGTCAATGAAATCCATGCCGTCATTGATTCTGTTTGTTTGTTTAAACCTTTACGTCTCCTTCACACATCCAGGCAGCAGGTTCATTTAGAGACGCTGGTTCCCCTGGCAGCAGAAACATTATGTAACAAAAGCACCGAGCTGGTCTGAAGACTCCTCACTCCTCATATGGATTTAGGAGCTGACTGATCATTGTTGGAGAAGTCTAATTTTACATCTTCTTGACCTTTCAGTTCTGTGCAGAGAGATAATGTGAATACCACCTGACTGTCACCACAGGCAACCAGAAGGTGCCTCTCCAGAGTGAACATATAATCCACTGCTTTTCACAGTGGGGACATGAACCAGCGCAGAGGATTTAAGATTCTCAGAAGATGCACTCCAGGATGCTTGGATCCCAGAGAACGTTCCTGTTAGCAGCTTCACAGCTCAGCAGGTGTGAGAGCAACAATCAGACGTGTCCGGTAAAACATCAGTCCCAGAAGAAAACACTGATGAAACATCACATTGAAGTTCAAAATACAGTTTGAGGTCAAGAGAAAGAGGCAGAAAAGAGCCGACAGCTTTACAAACATAACGTCATGATTTAAAGGGATAAGCAAATGTTTTTCTGTTTTCATGTCTTGCCTTACTCCCGAGTCCATGACAAGCAGATAGACACCATTCACAGACTGGCAGAGCTCGCCCATTGCTAATTAGCTTAGGTCAAACACTGGGAGTCAGTGGGTAGCATTAGCCTGCCTCTGCCTACAGTCATCAGAAAAACTCTTTGGCAACTCTAAACAGTCCTGTGTGCTTGTTGTGACTCGTTTTTTTACCGTGTTACATTACACTGTCTACCTTTAAACTAAGATTAGCACTTTATGCAATTTTCCAAAGATAAACATAAAAAAATAAACCACAGGGCGCATGCGTGACCACCACGGACATGCTTCTAAGTAGGTCAACAAAACAACGCACGTCTGCAGTGGTTTACGGATGGTGTCTATCTGCTTGTCAAGGACTCAGTAGTGAGGTAAGATGGAAAAAAAGATTAAACAAGATTAAAATTAAGATTAAACAAAAAAATTGTTGACATATCCCTTTAATGAAGAATGACTGGATTCATATGTTCATATTTTTAAAAGCAAACGTAAGGCCTACCTTTATAGTCTGGCTTTTAGCTGATTATATTTATTATTGTTATTTAATCTTATTTATTTATTTATTTATTTATTTATTTATTTATTTATTTTAACCCTCTTAATCTCTTTTGATTCTCAATTTCAGATCAGATTTATTGTTCGGAAGTTTATTCTCTGTTCATCGATTTCCTTTCTACAATCCTACTTCAGTAGATTTTATTATGCATTTGGTGTTAGCTATCTTATTTATCATTTTATTATTTCAATTTTTATTTTGTTTACTTATTTTTTTATTTTCATGTAATATTTTTATCTAGTTTCTTATCATGATTTTTTGTTGTCATTTTAGACTTAACTCCTGTGTTTCCTCATTTTTAATTCAAGATAGTGTTTCCTCAGTTGTCTAATTCTGTTTTCTGTGTGTCTTTGTGTGTGTGTGAAAGTGAGTGTGTGTCCTGTATGTAGATTGTGAGGGTGGGTGGGGTGTTGTATTTTTCATTGTATTCAATTATCCACTTTTTATTTATTTATTTTATTTTATTTCTTTTTTATGTGAAGCACTTTGTGCTACAAGACATTGTATGAAAAGTGCTGTACAAATAAAGTTTGATTGATTCATATAATGATGGTTTACCAGAAGGGTCAGATCTTATGAATATAGTATCTCAGAAAGTCTTGAAGTGATATTCTTTAAACTTTAACCACATGTCCACCTGGATCCAAGGATGAACTGATTCAGTTTTTAAATTCATAGGTCAAAGGTCAAGGACATGAAGTCTTGTGGTCATACTTTGCTTGTAAATGCCAAATCTCAGGAAGGTTTGCATGAATCCTCATCAGATTTTGGATTTCAAGGACGTCCCCCAGGTAAAGAGGAAGGCTGTTATCAACACAAAGTTCAAAATCAATCAATTAATCAATCAACCTTTATTTATACTCAAGAAATCATTGAGGGGCATCCTCATTTACAATGATGTCGAGTCAATTACAGAAGAAATCGAGAGAATACAAAACAATAGCAACAGGCAAGCTTTAACAAAAGGGCATTCAAATCATCAGACCTGTGATGATGAATATGACAATAAAGATCACACGTAAAGCAACAACAACAAAAGCCATCATATGATGGTATAGGGTGGTGTTGGTACCCATGGCATGGGTAACTTGCAAATCTGTGAAGGCTCCATTAATGCTGAAAGGTACATACAGGTTTTAGAGCGATGTATGTGCCATTCAAGTGAGGTTTTCTTCAGGGGTGTCCCTGCTTATTTCAATGCAAAGACACATTCTGCTGTAACAACAGTGTGGCTTTGTAGTAAAGAGCGAAGGTAACAGACTGGCCTGCCTGCAGTCCAGACCTGTCTCCCAATAAAAACAATATGACAAAGGAGACCCCAAACTGTACATCAAGCCAGAATGGGAGACAACTCCACCTGCAAAGCTTCAACAATTAGTATGCTCAGTGCACAAATGCTTATTGCGTGTGTGGGAAACATGCCTTTGTCCCAGCTTTTTCAGAATGTGTCACAGGCATCAAATTCAATATGAGTGAATATTTTGAAAAACAGTGAAGTTTATCAGCTGGAATATTAGATATCTTGTCTTTTTATTGTCTTCAATAGGATATATAAAAGATTTTAAATAATTTGTGATCATTGTTTTGTGTTTGTACTTACTTTTTACACAATGTCCTAACTTAATTAAAGTTGGGGTTTGTAGATTATGCAGGTCATAGGTTAAAGGTTAAAGTTATATTACTTTCTGGTCATGCTTTGTTCATGAATGCAGTATTTTAAGACTTTTTTTGATTTCTGTCAAACTTTGCACATTTAAGATGACCTTTTAAGATTTTGGAATTTAAGGGTCAGAGCTTACAGTGCGTCATGCTCACTGCCTGCTCTTTTCTTTAGATTTTGCACAAATAGCGGATCGGATTCGTAGAAAAACTGGTACGATTCTGAGAGCAAACTTAGTCAAATGTGCCAAACATCATGGTCATGCCTGGTGACCTTTATGGAAGGCTGTTTGGGCATAAAATCGATCTTGGTGATATCAACTGTATTTCACCTCTACTAGAACTCAAATTTGGCTTTGAGCTTTTACTAGTAACATTTTATAAATGTAAACTATTATCAGAACTTAAAACTCAAAGCTTTACTAGTAGTGCTAGTAACACAAAATTGTTAATAGTAGGCGGTCTTGCTTCACTTGAAGGTCTACTCGGGCACTAGTCCGCCAAAAGCCTTTACTAGTAAAACAAAATTCTCGTTTACTAGTGCTACTACTAAACTCAGCATATCTCACTAGTAGACCATTTAGAGTGAACTAGTAGTACTAGTAAAGCCAAAAGATTCACTAGTAGTACTGGTAGACCTAATGCAAATGAAGTAGGAGGGATTATAACCAAGTCCAGCAACCTGATTGTTTGTAATATATTTGGAAGCCAATGAGAAGTCTGAATATGCTTTTCCCCGCCCCTTATTAGCATATAAGGCTTACTAGTAGTACTAGTGAGCATTTTTAAGTCTACTAGTAGTACTAGTGACACTTTTTGCTTCACTAGTAAAGTCTACTCTCGCACCACTTGACCAAAATCTAGTATATGTACTCCAAATTTGAGAACTAGAGCTGAAGTACGGTTGATATCACGATACCAGTTTTATGTCCAAACTAGCTTTCCAAAGACCTTGGCATGTATTGAATACTGTAATAAAGCAATGTTTATGTGCTTTTTTTTGGACCCCTGCTGGTCATGGGCCCTTAGAGTCCTCCTCACTTTCCCTCTTTTAGTTTGGTGGCCCATGAGCTCAAAGAGGATCCCTGATTTAGGGGAAGGTATTTCTTTATTTGGGTTTTAAAGCAGACGTTTGGTTGTGTTATGTCTGTGATAGATGTGCTGTATAAAGTCAGCCCTGTAGTGTTGTTATTATTGCTGCTTTGATCCATGACAGTCATGCACTGGGAGGCAGAGCGATATTAACTGAAATAACAATGGCAGAAAGGTGCACACAGCTGAGTGACTACAAGTGCCTCTTTGACTTCATCTCCTCTCAGGTGAGCATTGTTCCCGCCGTCACCACACGCTCTCCAGAGACATCTGTAAGTTCCTGTTGCTTAGTAATAGTCTTCAGCGCTCTGATTAAAGTGAGCTTCAAAGCCCCGGGCTCACTCATTGCTCACTGCCGGCTGCATAATGAATCCCACCGAGGAAACTGATTAACAGCGACATCCTTTGTGATCACGAGTCTGAAGTCAATCAAACTCTCTCGTCTCACTGGAAGTATCTGGCCCAGAGGTCAGCACAGGTCTCTACAGTCTGTATCTGCTGGAAAAAAGTCCTGCTGACCTTTAGCTGGTCTTCATGTGACTGTGAGAGCTGCCAGCGGCCTCATTTACTCTGCTTTCATGTCTCACAGCCGCTCAGATTAACTCTGCTTTCATCTGTCTGTTTTGGCTGACAGTGAAGTCAGATGACTTTGAGAGAAATTCTGTTTCAAATTAAACGTTGACTTTCTATTAAAATCACCTCACAGACAATGTTACATCAGCAGGGGGGCTCCCTGACAGGTTACACTGGACTGTGAGCCCAGCACAAAGCGTTTGGGCATGCAGCGCAGGTGTCTTTACTTTTTTCCACGCTCACATGGTTTTAAAAGCAAATGAACATGTGCCCTCATTTGCATTCAGGGGTTTGTTTTTCTTTTTTCTCTTTTTAAAAACTTTTTATTTGATAGTTTTGAGAATATAAACAGAAAATAAACCTAAACATGTCAGTATAAATATTAATAGAAAATATATTACAATAATAATAATAATAATAATAATAATGATAACAATAATACAAATGCAGAAGCGTACATACAGCAAACAAACCGAACAAACTGGAAAAAAAAAAAAAAAAAACAGAAAAGGACTTTTGTTCAAGCTATAACCAACACATATCCACATTTTAGATAATTCCTTGAAGACAGAGAAAAAAAGCACACCAGACAATGAAAACAAGCAAACACAAACAAATAGAAAACAGTACTTGCAACATGAATCTTAGACTAAGACTTAGACTTAGAAAACCTTTAATGTCCCCGGGGGGCAATTTTGTTTGCAGCACATAAATAAATACATACATCTAGATACAATGACACACACTGATTACACCGACCTATCAGACATAAAATTCCCTAACAGACAGACTACTTAAGTAAATAATAAATAATAAATAAAACAGTCTTTTTACCTCTGCCAAAAAGGCTGTGCTTGGCTTGCATATGTTTGTTCATCTGTTTGTTTTTTTAGCAATATTACACAAAAACTACTGGAAGGATTCTGCTAAAATATTCAGGAGACGTTGGTAATGGCCCAGCTTAGAAATGATTAGATTTTGGTGACAATCCAGATAACCGCCACTAGTCCACGATTGCTTTAGCTCAATAACTGTCTAACTAATAATGATATCAACATGATTCAGAGTGCCTGGTGTGGGTTTTCAGGGTCATGAATCATATTATGATGGTAACTTTATCACCGAACTACTGATTATAGATGTAACAGCAATATGTGAGCTACCTTGGTGGAGGCTTGTGTCCTCTGAATGCTTTCTAGTATTTGATCTTTTTCTGGTGGTTTTACTTTTTTTTTCCCTTCCAACCTCTATCTTTTAAGTATTTTTATGATTGCATTAGCTCATTTATCTTTTTCTATAGCAACTCAAAAGTGTCACTTTTAGGTTTCTTATCCTATATGTAACTCTTTCCATGTTATATTTATTTTATTAATTCTTTCCATTTGATTCAGGAGTGTGTTTTTCTGATGTCCTCTGAGTTCAGCTGATTTGATTCAGCTCGGGGGTGAAGTGCCAACATTCCCTCATTTTTCATTTGGTTCAGTTCTGTTTCACACTGCTCTTTATCAGGCAGACCAAAGTTTGGCAAATGATGCACAATATAGCATAAAATGGCAGGTGTGAATCCTTCCCTCGACCAAGCAGCTGAACTTTGGTCCGACCTAAAGAGGTAGTCTTGGTCCAGACCAAAATGTACCATGGTTCAGTTCGAGCTAAATTTAAAAGCATTACTTTGTAAGGTCCATATGTTTGTACCAATGACAGGAAGTTACCACAGGTAACAAAGGTGCACTGCCGTGGTGGTTTGTGCATGCACCCTGTGGTTAAGTTTTGATTGTTTTTCTTTCGAAAATTACATAAAGTGCTAATCTTAGTCTCAAAGAGAACAGAATACAACACTGTAAAAAATAAATCACACCAAACACACAGGACTGTTTAGAGTTGCTGAAGAGTTTATCTGATGACTGTAGGCAGAAGGAGGCTAATAATACCCATTGACTCCCAGTGTTTGAGCTAAGCTAATTAGTGGTGGGCGAGCTCTGCCCGTCTCTTCCTTGTTACTGCAAGCGCAGTTGAAAGAATGGTGTTTATCTGCTTGTCATGGACTCAGGAGTGAGGCAAGACATGAAAACAATAAAAACGTTGGCGTACCCCTTTAAGGCAAACTGTGAGCTCTTAACTCATTAGATTTCAGACTCACGCTGACTGAGTCCTGTCACAAACAGGATTATTTATTGACAGGAATATTTGACAAACATGACTGAAATCGGACCTAAAGTTATCTCTCATAGTTTAGTCACAAAAAAACACAGATATTAACATCCACTGGTCTACCCTCACTCAGCATGTTTATTTAGAACAACTTACAAACACATTTTCTCCCCAATTAGACATTTACAAAGACACGTTTAAGTCACTCCCAGAGGAGCCTCTGCTTTTGCAACATGATAGAATTTTCTTCAAAACAGATCGCATTCAAAATAAAAGATGATTCAAGGTCATCCGAGGACAGAATCAAGAAAACTCAAATGTTATCCTGAGATGATTCACAAGTGAAACGTGTTATTGGATATATGTTCTTCTCAAAAGAAATGAAAAGTTATTTCAGTTGATTATTTCTCCCCTGGTTTTGTATTTATATTGTTGGAAAGCCTGATTATTCACCTTTGCAACGAGGCACAACTTGTCAGGATCGAGCATTCATAGATTGAGCAACACAGCTAAATATGTGGGTAGCAACCCTGCAAAAAATGTTTTTGCCAAATTCCCTGTTACCTGGAGGAGATCATCAAAGCAAAGGTGAGGACCCGGTCTTCTTGGGGTGTTGCCTTCCTTGGACACCCACTTCACAGTCTGTATTTAACTTCATCAGTCTCATGAAACTTGGCCTTAAGCAGTGGTGGACAAAGTACTCAACTCTATTAGTTGTGTGAAAGTATAGATACTCCTGGCCAAATATTACTCCAATACAAGTGGAAGTTGTTGAGTCAAATTTTTACTAAAGTTAAAGTACTGGAGTACCTGCTTTTAAAAATACTTAAGTATTAAAAGTACATTTTTGTTTTAACGTCAACGTGTTACTGTATTTGTTGCAATGAATTTACAGAACCTAATGACTGAAACAACCTTCATTCAGTAGGCATTGACCTGCTTATAGAACCTGTAGAATAAAAAGCTTGTAAAATGTGCAGCAGCGCCTATAGAAATGCCTATTGAAACATGATTGAATCACCAAAAGGACAACCATCACTGTTTTGATGTTTTTAATTTAACACCCCACCCTCCCAAACAGCATGGCAGTGATCTGACAGCTCTGCAAACAGACCAAACAGTTAAAATGATATCAATCATTCCTCTTTTCAACAGTCTTAAACATGGATTTCAGATATGGCCATGGGTGCTCTGGTGTGGAAACATCGTCTGCATCTGCTGTAACCATCATTACTGCCAAGACAAACCGTTATCCGAGCAATGTTAGCTAAATGTTTACCTGCCCGAGCTGAGAAGCGAATGTGCGAGGTATATCACCACTGGAACAAATCACACACAGATCTCATTTTATGCTGCATTCCAGAAAAGTGGGAAGTTGGACTTATCCCACTCGGATTGTACCAGTTGTGACCTCAAAGTGGTCCGGGCGAATGCAAACAGCAAAGATGGCTGATCGCAATAAGCTGTTTTTTGTTTTGTTCCTGAAAACACATTTTGACCTCCAGCAAACCTGCCTTCTCGCAAATCAATCAAATAAGAGGAGGAAACACGACGGATGAGGTAAATAACACACACTGTAAACGGCCTTCTTTAGTTACATTCTTGCTGAAAGTCAACCTTAAAATCATCTAAAAATTCATTAAAGGGACAGTTCAGTTTTTTTGAAGTGGGGTTGTATGAGCTCCATATGGCCACTAAGTACATTAGATGCAGTAGAAAGTTCTCTCCTCTCCCTCAGTAAGCCACAATTCATAAAAGTTTGTGATGCAGAACCAGCCGCAAACAGGGAAGTATTGTACCAAATACAAAGCGTATTTTCTCCGCCAACAAGAACTCCCATCAAAAAATGATACCACAGTTTAAGAGTACGCTACCTAGAAATTTTTTGAGTGTATTAACTTTTTTGAAAAATAAAGTTTATCTGAAACTAACGTCACATCACGTATTCCTCTGCGCATTGCTGCCACGATGTCAGATAAACTTTATTTTTCCGAAAAGTAAATGCACTAGAAAAATTTCTAAGTAGCATACTCTTAAACTATGGTATTATTTTTTGATGGGAGTTCTTGTAGAAAATACCCTTTGTGTTTGGTACAATACTTCCCTGTTTGCGGCTGGTTCTGTGTCACAAACTTTTACAAATTGTGTCTTACTGAGGGAGAAGAGAGAACTTTCTACTGCATCTAATGTACTTAGTGGCCATATGGAGCTCATACAACCCCACTTCAAAAAACTGAACTGTCCCTTTAAGCTAATCCACGTCATGAGAATAAATTGTATGGTGTTGCAAAGAAACTTAATTTAACACCAATAGCCTATTTTAAAGGAAATAACTGACCGATAGGGTGACCAGATACGACCGGGACAGTCTTGCGTTTATTGTTGCCATGGTTACCTCCCGTTACAACTGCCAGCTTCGTGTTCCATTGCGAAATCAGTACAAATCGCATTGTGTTACGTGAAGTTATGTCGAATAGCTAAATTCATGTAGTTATAAATAAATAAATATAGACACATATATTTTTATAATCTAGTAAATTGTGTTTTACCATTCACGTTCTGTGTCTCCATGGGCGTAGCCATTGTCGAGTGACGTCAGATTGAAGCAACTCGGTGAAGTCGGGGTAGATATTTTTTCTCCGACTTCTCGACTAGGACCTCCCAGTTTGAGTGGCGTTCCAGTGCACTTTTCCTGGTCGGAGGTTGGAAAACTCCGACTTCTGGAATGCAGCTTTAGAAGAGAAAAGAAATTTCACGAGAAATGAGTAATGAGACTCTTCATAGAAATGTAGTGGAGTTAAATGTACAATATTTGTCTTTCATATTAGTGAAGTAAAAGTAATAAGTTTTCAAAAAAAAAAAAATACTCAAGTAAGCTACAGAAACTCAAAAAATGTACTTAAGTACAGTACTCAAGTAAATCTACTTCGTTACTGTCCACCCCTGGTCTTAAGGCTGAAATGGCACCAGGGCTGTCACCAAATAATGCTGCCACTCTGTGTACTGGCATGCCAGCTTTAGGTTGCAGTTGAGTTTGGCACATTTTTATGGGGAGATGCCGCCCAAAAAACAGTCTACTAGAAATAGTAGTGAACATGTTTCGTACTAGTAGAGCTGAGCCACGGTTGATATCACCGATATTAATTTAATGCATAAATGACTTTCCATATATAAGAGAATAAGGATTCACAGGATGAGTTCAGCAGTCCTGTAGTCAAACATCAAACTCAACTCCTCGCTCTCCGCTTTGCATTTTCTCGCAGATTTAATGATTTTCTTCATCTCATGTCTCCAGGCTTGTGTGCAGCATCCTGATTAATCAGAAATACGAGAATGCTTCATGTCAGCAGGATTTCCACAAAGTAAAATGAATAACCAAAGAATCCCGGGGCTTTCCGGGCAGCAGGTGGTCTTGAAGATATGAAATTGATATTTCCTTTGATTAAACTCTGACTAAACATGCAGCAGTCAGACATCTTTGCAGAAGCCTCCTCTTCTCCAAACAGATCTGTCAGAGTGTAAACACACTGCAGGCCGGCGTTGGGCTCACACGTCTCCAGCATTTCTATAAACGGCTCTGCGTTGCACAACATGCCGATGACTCGACTGTGAGGCTTTCAGAAAGAAGACCGTCAGGCCTGGATGGAGTCAAAGCCAGCTTAGCTTAAATCATGGTATGGAGGAGTGAGGCGTGAATGTGGTGCAGGCGTGTGTCGCCCTCGCAGAGCACTCAGCAGACGCCATGACAGGAAGTGGAGTCCCTGAGTGGAAAGATGGGCCTGCAGGTGACGCACTGGGAGGGGGATAATTAACGCAGAGCTGCACGGATGGGATCACATGGAAAACAGCGAGCACACAAATGTGACACCTTATATCTGAAATAATGTGTTTACATGAACTGAGCGTGTGCTAATGTACCCAAACATCAGTCCATAAAAACATACACATGGTGTTAGTCACCTGTGATTACGCACTACACAATGCTTACCATGGATTCATCGAGCACTCTGGATGTTCTTCACATGGATTTCCTTTATGTGAACAAATATGGATCATAGGTGGTGTTTACTTGCCTTTATTTTCAAGCATGGAGATGTAATGCAGTGAGGATGCAATATGAGATAACATCTGCCTGCCATGGTGTGACCTTGATGCTTTATTATTTACCTTAAGAGCCGGATCAGTGCTTGTAAGCTCAGTATTATGTCACACCTTTAGCTTGTTCAGCATTACAGCACTTCTGCCTCCATTGTCTCGAAGTCTGTGGGACTTTACTGCTGGTTTTTAACCCTTTGACTTCCACACAATGAAAAACATTTGAAAAATAAATGTTTGTTGGTAAAATTCTGTTCCTGCCTCTTCATTTAGCAACATTATAAGTTTTATTTTTCAAATTACCCAATCGGGAGGCAAATATGCAGGTCAACCGGCTGGTTGACTTGCCCCTTTAAGGTCATTCTTGGCATAACTTTTTAGTTTTTTCATATAACATAACACAAAGAGTAAAATTAACTAACATAACCTTTCATTTATTTAACAAATACATTTCTCCATTTTACCCTCTCACTAGCTTTGAATAATTGCACGTGTTTGTGAGTGAGAGAGAAGAAGATTGTAGAAAAATTATGGAATTATAAGGATTTTATAAAATATAAAAGTCAAAGCTGGCTCAGATACCTTCACATTATGAATTCTGATAAGCAGGCAAGCATTTTTATTTATATTTTGTCTGTGTCGATTACATTGAGTGAGTAGTGATGGTTAGAAAATGTGTCCAAAATAAGTTGCCAGTCAGTGTAAAGTCAGAGACATCTGTTTACAGACTGGCAACTTAACTGAGCAGTAGACCTAGTTTTCTGATTAATTATTGTTATATATATTGCATAGTTAAATTTGTTTCTTTCAACTAAACTATGATTGTCAGAGGGTCTAGAAATGATATGTAAAAGGAATTTCTTCTTACTTCGATGTTTGCTTTTTCTCTAAGATTTCTGTGAAGCGGTGCAGCACCGAGTCAGTTTTGGGTTTTTTTCCAGAGTTTTCAGACAATTATATTTACGTACAGCAGTGCCACTCAGTAAATATAATCAGTGCTACATACACTATTCAATGAGGTGAATGAGGATAAACAGCCAAAGATAGGTTTTAAGAGTTTTAAATACAGCAATATGGGGACAGAGCAGTCAACCAAGCGGTTACAATGCCAGTCAAAGGGTTTATGACATGCCTGATATAAGGTCTGAGGTGAACACATCTGGCAAAATCTATTTTGTTTTCTTAAATGTTGTTAGCAGGAGCTTTGGGAGCTGAAAAACATGATATCTTTTTTTAAACTCCCAGTTCACATGGAAATGGGCTTTTCTACTTTAAAGGAACACTCCAACATTTTTTATGTTTTCATGTCTTGCCTCACTTCTGAGTCCATGACAGGCAGATAGACACCATTCTTTCCACTGTGCGTCCAGTAACAAGGAAGAGATGGCCAAAGCTCGCCCACCGCTAGTCAGCTTAGCTCAAACACTGGGAGTGAATGGGTATTGTTAGCCTGCTTCTGCCTACAGTCATCAAATAAACTCTTCAGCAGCTCTTAACGCTCCTGTGTGCTTGTTGTGACTCGTTTTTTTACGCCTTTATGTTATGTTATCTTTTATCATCTTCATATTATCTTCATCTACTCTTAAACAGAGGCTTTTGTTTTGTTGACCTACCTCCTAGATGGTTTTCGTGAGAGATGTGACGTTCGCAAACGAGTCAAATCTTTTGAACAGCTTTTTTAAGTGAACGATGAGAAGCGATTTGCAGCTGTGAGTGAGATACATATTTTTTTTGGCATAATTTGAGGTAACTCTAGTTATATATTTGTCCATTTGTACATACATTTTAACATGTTTTGTTGAATCATATATTTAAGCTTTGTTTTGTCATTCTTACCAAACAATCTTTTATTATTATCTCAATCTATTTATTATTTATGTTAACTATATTACTACTGATAGTCTTTTATTTTGTCACTTTTATCTTCAACACAAAGTTAAATCAAGGTCTTTGATTTTATAGAATTATTTTATTTTATCTTCTACTTAATGTGAGTTTGTTTGTCCTTACCATTGGTATTTAAGTTTGTTTTGCACATAAGTTCTCCAATTTGTTCTCTGTTTATGTAAAGCACTTTGTACTACATGTTGTATGAGAAGTGCTTTGACTGATTGAAAGCTGTGTCTCTCCCAAACAGTCAGCATTTTAAGGTATGTCCTCCATCCCAGGCATCTAAAATCATCTCCCCAGCATCCAGATTCAGTTCTTCAGAAGTCTGACTCCTCATCAGCGTTGGTGCACGTGCCTCAAAGCAAGAAGGTTGCTGGTTTGATCCCGGGGTCAGTAAGGGTCCTTCTGTGAGGAGTTTGCATGTTCTCTTGTGCATGTGTGGGTTTTCTCTGGGCACTCCAGCTTCCCACAGACCAAAAACATGCTCATCAGGTTAACTGTACTGAATGGTTGTCTGTCTCTCTACGTGGGGCACTGTGATTGGCTGGTGACTGGTTCAGGGTATACCCGCCTCTAGCCAAATGTCAGCTGGGATGGACCCCTGCTTTCCCATGGCTCCTGTAAAAGATATAATTCTGGATCACCAGATCCAAAAGAGTACCAGGATCCAGACCAAACTCAGCACATGCATGGAGGTTGTTATCCTATATGAACACAACATGTTTAAGTACATCACTAAATATTTTTTCTTTATATGAATCACTGAACGTTGTCAATGGGATTTCCCATTACAAAGGTCAATTCTTTCAGTTCTTTGTGATGCCAGTCTGGTACACATCCAGATGAAATATACCTTGATGATAGAGACATGGACCCCACATTTTCCATTTAAAATTGGAAGTGAATCTGTACAATAATGGCAGAGATATGATTTTTTAAAATTCCACCCAATGTTAACTTATGGGATATTTGTTTTTAATTTGGGGATTTTTTTTTTGTATCCAGTTAAATACATGTATAAGTTGGGTCATTACCAACATCTTTTACAGATTTTAGCAAAATCTGTCCAGTAGTTTTTTGTGTAATCTTGCTAACAAACAAACAAACAAACAGACGCTGTGAAAAACATAACCTCCTTGGTGGAGGTAATAAAATGAAGCCACTGGGAGTCGGGTTACCAAGGTAAGAAATGTCTATTTCTTTATTACATTCAACAGTACAGTACACTGAAATTGCACATTTTCACCAGATATAGCAGCATTCTGACTGGCAAATGGACTAATCAATAGGCACATCCAAACATTTAAATAGAAATACACACGTCCAAATGTATCGCGGCCTCTTTCAGACCTCAACTCTCACTGAAGCTGTTGAATTTACATGCCTCGTAATAAACAAAAATCTATGCAAAGAAAACACACTGGCCTTTTCCCCACAAATCGTGATTCACGCCGGGGGGGGAAAAAAAGACGCACGGTCAGGTCAAAGCCGGCGCCTGGCTCCTCTTCACGACAGTGTTAAAGGAAAAATTCACCCGTTTATTCTCACACAGTACGAGCCTTTCAGTACATTCTGGAGTGATAAAGTGTTGTGATTTTCTTCGATAGGTTCCTTCAGTCCTCACTTAAAGATTTCTGTCATTAACCACGAGGACTCTGTCGCCCTCAGACAAGAGTGTAAAAAATAACAACAATAAAAGAACAATAAAAAAGCAATTCATGGCTGGTCTCAATACAGGAGAGGGATTGTTGCTGCTCCATTCAGGATCACTGAGTAAGACTGGGTAAAAGATATCGCCGGACTGAAGTAGGGATGGGAAATTACCACAAATAAAATCCTCTCTTGTTTTTTTTTGCCCTGTATGATGACATGATATGATATTTCTCCTATAAGTAAAATATGGTATTCACAATAGGGGGCACTGCTAGAAATTTAGGGCCCTGTGAAAAGAAATAAGATTGGGCCCCATCCCAAAAAAAAGCACCTCTGCGCAGTTTCTCAAACCAACTGCCGGTAAAGCACATTGATAAAAAATCTGACTTAATTTTAGGTTTTTATTTATTGTATAATCGGTTCTTATTCATTTTTGCTCCTTTAATCCTGTAAAACATTCAAAACCTGCAGATGATACATTTATTTTGCTCCATAACCTGTTTTTCTTAAGACAGAGAAATTTTAACATGATATTTGTTCCTGAAAAATGTGTTTATGAAACTATGAAATTCTCAAAATGGCCTCTTTTTTTTGTACTTAATGTTATTCTATGAGTGTGAACTGATGCAAAAATGCCTGAATATTGATTTATTGTCATTAAAAACAAGCACATCCTGTTTTTTTGAGAAAGAAGAGATATTTAACAGCTTATGTTAAACATTAATCAATATGCAAAAATTCTGGTGAGGTTTTGTTTCTTCGGGGCTCCCTGTCAGTCATAGGCCCTTTGTACCCTCCAGGCTTTCCCCCTTTTAACTTTTTTGATATCACAGAACAAATGAAGTCCAAGATACCAAACATTGTTAAATTTTATTAATCAAAAATTGACAGCCTCCCTCACTGTCTAAATTGTCTAAAATGAAAGTATAACTTTATATTAAGAAAATGTATTTCCTTTTTTTTTAATAACACACATTTTAAAATGATAAAATGTTCATTATTTAATGATGTCTGTTATTAAAAAACACAAAAACTTAATGATCTTTGGATATATCTTTAAAAACTGTGACAAATTAAAGAGGTAGTTCGGATTTTTTGGAAGTGGAGTTGCTAGAGACCCATGTAAGTAGTAAATCTGAGTGCCACTAGACAAACTTGAGAGATATTTGGGTACAGCAGTACATGGTGCTACTGAAAGCCTCATAATTAACCCACAAACTACTCAAAAAACTACATTGGCTCGACAACACGCTGTCAGAGTCTGTTTATTATGAAGCTTCCCTTGTATATCTCCCACAGGGACAAAGCTCACAAGTTCCTTTGTTGACACTCACATTTACTCGCCCCATGGGCCTACAGCAACCCCACTTTAAAAAACCTGAACTATCCCTTTAATGTGATTCAGGGTTTGGAGCAGCAGGTCCTGAGTGAAGGTCAGTGCTGTTTTGATGCAGAATTACAAACATGTCTTTAGACTGTTATTTTAAATGCTGTGATTTCAAACTGTTATCAGTATAGTTTGATTTGACTGATTATAAATGAGCTTTTAAATAAAATAAATCATGAAATGATCATTCAAAACATTTCTCAAGAATTATCTTGTGGTCACTAAAAATATCAACAATTCAGTCAATTCATCCAACACTTTGCTCACTGGCAGCCAGAAGAAGTCATAAGAGAAATAAAATGTTTTATTTCAAAACAAACTTTATCAGTGTAAATGTTGTACATCTCATTTTACTGATACACTGATGGATCTTAAAAATCCTCCAGTATCACTTTCTCTTCAATAAAGTTGAAAAACCTTCAGGATCAAACTTTCACTGCTGCTTGACTTTGTCTTAGATAATAAACCAAAGAGAAAACAAACAGAAAAGCAACAATATTAATGTTTAGTGTCATTAACTCTGAAACAATACTCAGCTCTGCTGCTGAAGCTGCTGTGGGAGGAGATGAAGGTCAGACTCCTGTTTTTGTTTTTCCTGAAAACTTGGTTTAAATGTTCCTCTTGTTTTTCTGACAGGCACAAGAACAGCCACTGGAGCTGTTTGTGAAACATCAACCTGAATGAATAAAAACATAAAGTTCAAGATTTCTACAAAGCTTAACAAAGATCTTGAACTTTCATCATCGCATGAGTGAGTTTTTCTAAGTTTAATATAAACCACGATGATCTTCAGATCTAGAAAAGCCACTCTGTCTGGGTTCAGAACTCTGTAGTCAAGCTAATGTAGCTTTGAGTGCATTAATATTTCCGTTATTGATCATCTTTTTGTGCCCCTGCTCGACTTCATGTCATCACATTTTGCATCTTTAACACTTCTCCAGTGTCCTAAAAGTACAGTAGCATCACTGCACTGGCTTTCACAAATGCTAAAATGTAATATAATTATTATTCATGTTTCAAAATGATTAGACTTAAAGGGATATGCCGACTTTTTTCTCTGTTTAATGACTTGCCTCACTCCCGAGTCCATGACAAGCAGATAGACTCAATTATTTTGACTGTGCTTGCAGTAACAAGGAAGAGACAGGCAGAGCTCACCCACTGCTAATTAGCTTAGCTCAAACACTGGGAGTGACTGGGTAGTGTTAGCCTGCCTCTGCCTACAGTCGTCCGATTAACTCTTTGGCAACTCTAAACGGTCCTGTGTGCCTGTAGTGACTTGTTTTGAACCGCGTTTATATTACGCTATCTTCCACTAACATCATATTATCTTCTTCTCCTCCTAAACACAGACTCTGTTTTGTTCACCTTCTTTGTGGTGGGTTGTGCTAGGGATGTGACATTCGTGAAGGAGTCAAGTCTTTTAAATAGCTCTTTTAAAGTGAACCATTGGGAAACAATTCACAGTTGTGAGTGTTTTGTTTGTTTGTGAGACATTCTTAAAAACAAATTGCCTGCAAATTTAAGAATGGCTCACAAACAATCCCTTTTAATTAACATCAGTGTTAATTTTGACAGCACTTTTTAATTTAGTTTTAGTTATAGTCTTTTGCCTAAAATACATTTTAGTTTTAGTCATAATTTAGTCATCTAAATTGTTTTCATTTAAGTCTAGTTTTAGTTGATGAAGTTTCACAACATTTTAGTTGACGAAATCTACTGTAAATGTAGTCGACTCAAACATGAAGTGTAAAGCGTAAGACATTTTTTATGTTTCCTTGAATTTCTTGAATTGAACTTTTGTGTGAAATGCAGTCACCTTAATTTAGGCTACCTGGCAGAGCATCTCAGTTACAATACCAGAACTGACAACAGACAGTGAACCTGCTCTACATGAATATATCAGTTCATAAAGAGAGTAGCTCTGATTGGATCGCCCCCCAACTTATCCCACCACCAAGCTAAGGCAGCTGTGATTGGATGTCCCTCTTAACTCATCCAACCTTTCCACACAACCAAAGTAGCTGTGATTGGATATATTCCTAACTTGTCTCTACTTTCTTCATGACCAAATTAGGTCTGATTGGATTAAGTCAATGGCAAACATGTTCGTCTAGTTTTTATTTTTTGATGAAAACGTCAGTTAATTTAGTTTTAGTTTTTGTCCATGTGCACTTGTTTTTATTAGTTACTGTCTAGTTTTCATCAGGGAAAAAAGGTCGTTGATGGAAACAATGACAAAAATAATTAGTCAACAAACTTATCACTGATTAACATGAGAACCAGGAAGAGAAGCTGATCCATGCAGATTAATATTTCATACTGGAGGTGGTGAAAGAGGACCTGTTGACCTCTACATCTCTGGAGTATGACAGGAATAAAAAATTACTCTTCATGGTACTGGATGATGTTGAATTTGTGAGATGTACTTATTTATTTTACATGTGACACAAGCTAAGACAACATCATAAATATCCATATTGTCTATGCTGATTGTAAAATCCAAAATATATTTCAGGCCTTATTCTCAGTAAAAAGACTTTTTACAGGAAGAACCATCAACCGTCGTTTGCTTTTTGACCGTAAGATGATCTATTTGAAATTTTTAGTCTAAATGTGGAATCACTTTTTCTGCAGCTGTTGATAAAAGTGCATTTTCGACTTCTGCTGTCGTTTGGTTCATGTAGATCTGAGGTAGACCTAAAAGAGACTTTGTCATTTCTCCAGATTAAAAAAAAAAAAAAAGAAAAAAAATCACAGCAGGATGTTCAGTGTTGGTCATGTGACCTGCAGTGCGTCATGCTGACACGTCTGTGCTGTAAAATAGAATAATCAGAGTTCTGATACTTCAGTGTCGATGCTCAGAGTTCTCATTTAGTTCTGAGGTTTGTCATTAAATATCAAAGTAAGCAAGTTCTTCTTCACTAAGTCTGTCTGTGCTTCTCTCTGGACTGTCTGACTGTAGATAAATTAAGATTCTCATGACAAAAACACACTTACAAACTAAAATAAAAATTAATAAAAGTTGTAGAAATCCCACCAGGGTGCTGCATTGAAATGAGGAAGCAAATAAAAGCTGATTAATCTGATTAACAAGACAATCATCTCATAATAATGGGTTTCAATTTACTATCTTTTTAATGTGTTTTATTTAACCAACAAATTGTTGCCTTGTTTCTCTGAATTACCGGGAGAATCATCTCATAGTGATGAGTAACAATTAAGTAACAAAAATGAATGCTGTTTTTCTGAATTATCAACTTAATTATCCCAGAACTACAAAGTAAGCTTTTTTTTAATTCTGAACAAACACAATATTTAACTCCAAATTATGAGTAATGTTTTTATTTTTAAGGGCTTTTGCTCTCTTACTAATTAACAAAGTAATCTTTCAAGATGATGACTTGTCTTTTCCATTAAAAAAATGATTAAACAATTTTTAGATATGTTTTCACATTTTTTGCTCTATTGTTCAGAAATAAAACGACTCTCATAGAAAAACAGGTTGCATTTTCATGAAAATAAATACGCTCTGTGCTTTTTCAATTAACAAGCTTAATATCTGAAAATTAGAAATTTGGTCAAGAACTGTTTTGCTCTGTTTTTCTGAAGTAACAGGAGATTTGTCTGAGAATTACGCAGGACATTTGAATAAAAAAATAAGTATTTTTCTAAATTAATGGGAGGTTTTTTTTGGGGGGGGGGGGGGGGGGGATTTTAGGTTATTTCCATTGTCTTTTTCCCCTGTTCATCTGAATTAAAAAGACATTTATCTCAGGTCTAAAAGCGAAGTCGTTTTGTGATTTAAAAAAATAAAAACTTTTTTCAAGATCATCTCAGAAACTTGCCTTATTGTATTTTTAAGTTGTTTCTCTGAATTAACATATATCTCATCATTATTAATATACATTTCATACAATTTTGTGCCATTTTTCTGAATTTACAAGATAGTCATTGCAGAGTAACGACGTGTGCTCTCATGAAAAAATGCCCCTTTACTTTTTAAGAGGAAAAGAGATAATTATCTTTGTATGAAATGTTCTTATGACCAAAAAGACTGCTCCATTTTTATGAACCAATGAAATAATTGCCCCCCAATCATGAGCTTCATTTTTTTTTAATTTAATGCCCTTTTTTCTGAACTGACAACATAATTAGCTAAAGAAAAGTTCAATACAAAATCAAATGGCCCTTTTCCATCAGCACGTCTTAGCCCTACGCTACCCGGCTCTACTCTACTCGCATTGTGCTGCTTTTCCACCAGCCCGGTTCCTGCCCAGCAGGGGAGGGGTCACCATAAAACAGCTGGGCGACACTGCGTTCATGTCATTTTTAGCACGACACAACAATCAAAACAATGGAGGACTTGGAGGCAATAGTATACTTGCTGCTCGATCTGTGGCTTTTGTCACAAACCGAATGAAAGAGGAAAGCAGAAGAAGGCTGCAGGCAGCGAGAAGAAATACCGAGGACGGGAGCAATCGAGCTGCAAAGAAAAGACATATGAGGGTAAGCTAATGGTAGCTACTGCTAGCATGTTAGCTAGCTCGTCACATTCATGACCCATCAGTGACGACATTCTCTGACCAATCAGTAGCCGGCAGTCGGTCGACGTCACCTTTTGGTATCGACTCAGCTCGCTTAGAACCAGAGCAGAGTAGGTGCTAAAAACTGGTTTGTTTTAGGAGGTACCGTGCCGGTGGAAACGCAACGCAAACCGGGTAGAGCTGAGTAGAGTAGAGTAGAGTAGAGTAGAGTAGGGCCAAGGCATGCTGGTGGAAGAGGGCTAAAAGAATCTTTGATCATCAGATTTTGGAGTAAGACTTGATAAGCTGTCAGCTGTTCAGCTGCCTGAAACAAGTTTTTATCTGAGCTTCTGTGAAGTGTTATGGTTTCTCTAAAAAAAATAAAAATCAGAAAAAAATACTGTATTTGTTATTTAACACACAAGTATCTTCCAATGTGTTAAAATCCAAACACAAAGAAACTGAACCGAACTCAGGAGTTGGGCAATGTTTGCTTCCTTTAACAACCTGCATGATCACCTCTGCAAGACTTTAAGTATTGATTAACCCTTAAGAATAAAGAATTTGATTGTTGCAGGGTTTCTGCAGAAATCGGCCAGTCAAATGTAATGCTTTTTAATGCCATTTTAATGCTATACTGTAAAATTATTAATGCCATGATCATGAACTCAAGAACGTCGGGCTGCATGTGAGATTCAGTGTTGTACCAAACTAACGTTTTTTTTTTTTTTGTTTTTTTTACTGCGCTGCAAATCCTTCACTGACTTGACCACCAACAGGCTGCAGTCACTCTTCAAATTCCATGTTTTTAGCCATTTTTGATGGAATTTGCATTTCCCATTTCCCTTTTCTTCCTCCACCTGGTCCAGCCCACCGGCCACTTTCCAAACATCCGGTTTTATGGCATATTTACCTGACCGGCCAGAAACAATTATCGCAGTGGTTCTGCATGTTTACATGGATATACATTTCTGGCGAATCCTAGTTTAGAATTATATATTATTATCAAACATTATCTAGTATTTTTCTTGAAAACTACAGAAAGAATTTTTAATGCCACTAAGAGTCAAATTTAATGATTTTTAATGCCATTTAAGGCCTTAATTTTTACCAAATCAATTTCATGACTACTAATGCCCTGCAGAGACCCTGTATTGATTGAACTTATGTTGTAACTCTATGAAAATTATGTCATTAATTCACAAAAACAGAGCACATGTTTATTTTCTCATGTGGCTGCAACTCGCCTCCAGTGAAAACGTGATTAAATCCTCCAGAAAGACATGACAGAGGCATCACATATTCTTTAAAGCGTAGGAGCTGCTTTCTGATTATTTTATTACCCAGCCATACTCACAGTTTAAACCTTTCTGATGTTATTTGTATCCGCAGGTGTTCTGTTTATTTTCCTGACTGTTTGATTCTCTCTCTGGTACCTGCAGCGAACACATCCCCACCAACGCAGCCTGAGCCTTTAGTTATGCAGCGCTGTTTCATGTCTGCTGAGAAAAGTGAACCACTTACAACAAACAGCCCCAGAACTCCGGGGTAAACGATGTTCGGATGTGTTTTTAACAGTGCTGCAGCGTCTGGAGGGTGGACTTTTCCTTTAAACCACAGAGCGATGCTCTCCACACACGTACACGGCGCTCGGTTGGATGCGCCTCTTGGTGTTGCCCGGCAGCTGAGGAAGAAACTTGAAGTACTTGGGCATCAGGTCGAGGCAGGCGTCGCGGAACTTCTTGATCCGCCAGTAGTAAATGAGCGGGTTGAGGGCCGACTTGAGGTAGCACAACCACAGGACCCACGCGCTGATCTGAAAAAAGCTGTCTTTGTGGTAGAAGCCGTCGCTGAAAGTGGTGACCAGACTGTAGGCGGTGAAGGGCGCCCAGCACACTGTAAACACGGAGAAGAGGATGAGGATGGTGGTGAAGGCACGCGTCTTGAAGCTCATGTCTATGTTCATTTGGAAAGGCCTCTGCAGGCTCAGCAGGCCCAGTTTGCTGGCCTGGCTCAGGCAGATGCTGTCTGGGTGGCTGTGGATGCGGATGGCGTTGTGGCGGATGGTGTTCAGGATCCCCATGAACGTGTACAGCATGACCATGAAAGGGATGAAGAAGAAGACTAGCATCAGTATCAACACATAGGCGTGATAGCTGGGGTCCACGCTGTAGCCAAACACACACTGAGGGGCCCGGGGTGGGGTCTGCAGGGGAGGGGAGCCAACAGCCAGAGGGAAGGAAAAAACAAAGGAGAGTCCCCATGTGACCACGATGAGCACTTTGGCTCTGTGCGGGCTCAGCTTGTCTTGTTTCTGGACGATGATCAGAAAACGATCGATGCTTATTATAAGCAGTATGGCCACACCCTCCATCACGAAGAACCAGAAGAGCATGGCCGACACTCGACAGAAAACGTCTCCGAAAATCCACCTGGTGGTCACCACGGTCACCAGAGCGAAGGGCATGTTCAGGATGGCCAGCATCATATCAGCGAACGCCAAGCTGGCCAGCAGGATGTTGATGGCCGAGCGCATGGCGGACCTCTGGTACACCATCAGACACACCACTACGTTGCCCAGCAGAGCCAGGAGCAGGATGGCCACCATGACGAAGCAGAAGAACACTTGCAGAGGGAGGCCCACGCCCTGCAGGCCCTCCGGGGCCTCCGCCGTCGGCGTGACCGGCTCCGCTGGCGACCGGGAGCCCAGGGAAACGTTCGCCATGGAGATGTTCTCCATCCACGGCCTCCCGGAAAGGTTCAGCAGCCCCGTAACGAGGCAGCAGAGACCATGGTCTGTGTCCCCTGCCTCTGGAGGGGGGGCAGGAGCGGAGAGAACCATTCTTCCCCAGGATGAGCAGGCATGCTTGCAGGTGAGATCACTCGAAGCATGATACCGCAGATGCAGACAGTCCACGCTTCACACAACACGATGGCATCATCATGGCTGTGAGACCCTGAGACAAAAACAGAAATGAACAGAGTCAGTCAGGGCTGTGAAGTAAATCATTTTTAAGGCATATCAGTTAGAGGTGGGACCAAGTCTTTGGTCTAAAGTCCAGAAAGTTAAGTCAGATGATGGACAAGTGAAGTCCAAAGTCTTCAGCCCTCAGTCGCAACAACTCATCAGCATCATTCAACAATGAAAACGCCATTTTAACAAAACAAAAACAATTTCCTAACTTAACGTCTTGAAACAGAAAAACAGGAGCCTGTCACTTGATAAAGATCCTCTGCAGGTCCATCCTCAGGACTCATCATCTCAATCACTACAAAAACATAGAGATATTTTTTAACCACTTCCACCACACATGACAAACTCTACGCAGGCAAATATGGCCCTTAATTTCATTTCATAAGTCAATTATTAATAAGCACTCCCACTACCCATACTACAAATTAGGGCTGAGCAACATATTGTTTTCACAATGCAATTTTGATGTGGTACACTCAAATGTCAATGCAGGATGTTGGTCACGTGTCCTTTAAAGGGACAATCCAACTTTTTTCTTTGTTTTCACGTCTTGCCTCACTCCTGAGTCCATGACAAGCAGATAGACTCCATTCTTTTAAAAACAAACACTAAGAAATGATCTGGGCCAAATACAGGGAAGAGGGACAATGAGGTTGTCAGTTTGGGTGTATACAGGTGCATGAGTATTGCCGGTGTGTGTATTTCTTGAGTAAGGAGATGTGCGTGTGTGTCTACATGTATGTATTTATATATATATATAGAGATATGTAAAACTGGACGTAGCTAGGTGATTAGAACTATCTATTACGTTCTTTATCTTATTATATTGGGTATTCTATTATAAGGTAATATTTCTATGGTGTATGATATATATTATTAATTAGAACATAACTTAATACAAAGGGTATCTACGGTATTATGATATGGAGTTGTATGCACTATTATATATAATATTCAATATATTATATTATATGGTGTGCTAATAAGGTACTTAATTATAAGCTATAAATAGCATTAGTATATATGCAACAATGTAGAGTCTTCAAAATACTATATTATTGTACTATAATGTTATATATAGTACTATGATATTTGCAATAATCTAATAAGTGTGTTTGAAATATTTATAGTGCCTATGTATAAAATGCAAAGTGCAGTAATATACTGCTGTAGAATATTGTGGTATTATGGTTAAGCTATATAATATAATATTAAATTGTTGTTTATAAAAACTGTTAGTTCATATATTTCAGTGTAATAATAGAGGAATTGATGAATGAGACTAAAGGGGTAGGATTGAATAAGTTTTTAACTTCTTCCTACTCCTTTTCGAGCATGCTTGTTTTTTGTTTCATTGGGCATCTTTGAGGATTTTGTTGTGGGTGTTTGCTTTTTCCTTTGCTTTTGTTGATGTATGTATTTGTGTTTATGCTCGAAATAAAGATGCAATCAATCAATTCTTTTGACTGTGCGAGCAATAACAAGGAAGAGACAGGCAGAGCTCACCCACCGCTAGTTAGCTTAGCTCAAACACTGGGAGTCAATGGGCAGCGTTAGTCTGCCTCTTCCTACAGTCATCAGATAAACTCTTCAGCAACTCTAAACAGTCCTGTGTGCTTGCTGTGTTTTTTTTTTACCGGGCTATGTTATGTTACCCATTTTTAGACAAAGATTAGCACTTACTGTAATTGTTGAAAGAAATACATACGAAACTAAACCGCAGGGTGCATGCACAAACCACCGCGGATGCGCTGGGTTTTGCTGACCTACTTACAAGCACATATCATCAGATAAACTCTTAACGGTCCTGTGTGCTTGCTGCGACTTGTTTTTTTACCCATTTATGTTACATTATCTTTTACTATCATCGTATTATCTCCTTCTACTCCTAAAAAGAGGCTTTGTTTTGCTGACCTACTTCCACGGTGGTTTTTGCAAGAGATGTGGCGTTCAAGAACGAGTCAAGTCTTTTGAACAGCTCTTTTAAGTGAACAATGAGAAGCGATTCCCAGTTGTGAGTGAGCCGTTCATTTGTGAGCCATTATTAAATGCATATTGCCTGCAATATAAGAAACAAACAGCTCACTCACAACTGTGAATTTGCTCATTTAAAAGAGCTGTTCAAAAGACTCGACTCGTTTGCTGTCACATCTCTCACGCAGAACCACAGCAGAAGTAGGTCAACAAAACAAAGCCTCTGTATAAGAGTAGAAGATAATACGATGGTAGTAAGAGAGAATGTAACATAACGCGGTAAAAATGAGTTGCTAGAGAGTCTATCTGATGACCGTAGGCAGAGGCAGGCTAACGTTACCCATTGACTCCCAGCATTTTAGCTAAGCTAACTAGTGGTGGGCAAGCTTTGGCCGTCTCTTCCTTGTTGCTGCACGCACAGTCAAAAGAATGGAGTCTATCTGCTTGTCATGGACTCAGGAGTGAGGCAAGACACGAAAACAAAGAAAAATGTTGGAGTGTTCCTTTAAGGCAGTTCTGAGGGTAAATGGGGGTCCCACCCGGACTCCACTGGTTTATTTTAGTGTCAGTTTGACATTTGGCTCTCAGTCCAAGGAGGATCTGCCTTTTAATAGAGTTTGAATTTCTTTCTGATCAGAAAAATATTGAGACACGTGCAGCATGACCATTCGATTAAGAATTCTAAGATAAGATTTCTGGTCTGCATCTCCCAGCTCATATTAAAGCAGCTTCACTTCCATCAAAATTCCCCTCAGAGAGACAGCCGGCCTGTAATCCATTCAGGGTTTCTGCCTGCAAGCCCCCAATTAATTCACACAGCCGTGATCTCTGTGAAGCCCACAGAGTCTGACAAATTACTAATTCCCAGAGCTGAACTTCTGAAAAGGAGTTTACAGGCTAAAAATAGACTCCAACAGGTTTGTATTTGAATTGCAGCCATTTCCAGGTCATTTACATGCAAACAGCCTCCTGTGCTCAGACAGAGCCTAATCAGGATTTGCTGGACACATGTATCAAAGCATGACCGATTCAATTACAGTGTGATGATTAAAGGTAAAACGAAGCGTGGTAGCCTCCCCTTTATTTGAGCAGACTCCTTTACAAGTCACAACATCAGAGAATTAAATGTAGAAGGAACAGGTTTGATGACCTGAAGGAAGTTTAATTAATTTAAATGCCACACATGAGCGGAGAAGAATAGTTCAGCATTTGGAAATGTGCCCGCTCTGTCTGAGAGTCCAATGCAAAGGAGAATATATATTTAATTTCTGTGCGGTTAACTTAGTTTAGCACTGTTAACAGATGCATGACAGGAGACTGTTCTGTTTGTTTGTTGATTGTTTACCTTCACAACTCATATTTGCATTTGACAACAGATGAGCTGCAGACATAACTCACTTTAACAGAGCCAGGCTCGCTGTCGTTCCCTTTCTTTTGGTTTCTGTGCTCAAGCAGGCTAATCTACAACAACTCAGTAACGGGATGCTCATGTTCAGTTATCAAGAAATCCACATTAATTTTGAAGATATTCTTGCTGTTAACTATTCGGGGTGGACGCATGATGGCCATCACGAGTCCCAACATTTTCATTAACAAATAAAAACTAGACTAAAATGTTTGACAGAGACTTAATCCAATCAGATCTAATTTGGTCATGTAGAAAGTAGGGACAAGTTAGGAATATATCCAATCACAGCTACTTTGGTTGTGTGGAAAGGTTGGATGAGTTAGAGGGACATCCAATCACAGCTGCCTTAGCTTGGTGGTGGTGGGATAAGTTGTGGAGCGATCCAATCAGAGCTACTCTCTTTATGAATTGATATATTCATGTACAGCAGGTTCACTGTTTGTTGTCAATTCTTGTATTGTGAGCCTAAATAAAGGTGACTGCATTTCAAACAAAAGTTCAATTTGTTTCTGTTCATTTATACATTCAAACTTTACTAGCATTCAATAAAGAGTTATTAGATGTTTCATTTTATCCAAGTGTAAAACATGACTTCAGAAATTCAAGGAAACATAAAAAATGCCTTACACTTTACACTTCATATTTTAGTCGACTACATTTACAGTAGATTTGGTCAACTAAAATGTTTTGAAATTTCATCAACTAAAAATAGACTAGACTAAAATTAAAACAATTCAGATGAAAAAATATGGCTAAAACTAAAATATATTTTAGGCAAAATGCTATAACTAAAATGAAACTAAAAAGTGCTGTCAAAATTAACACTGATCCAATACGGTCTTGCAAATATAAATAACTGCAATAAAATTGATTCAGCACGTTATAAATCACAATATAGTGCAATGTTGTGGAAAACAAGCTTTTGTTACATGCTGGCTGGTATGTTCCTCTGTCTCTACTTTATTTCACTGGCACAGCAGAGTGGGCTACAGTAACTGGCTATGCATGGACACCAGTCTGTGAGTTTTATTTGTTTGATGAAGTTGAAGTGGAAGTCATGACGAATATACTGAATTATGTTTTTTATTTAATATGATAGAATTCTTTTTTTTTATCTCTCTTTGGATGGAAATGTAGCCATGAAACACTAATAAATCACAATAAACTGCTCTGTTAAGTATCATGATACTCAGTACCTAATAAAAATTTAGGAATCGCAATAAAATTGAATTAGCATGTTATCCAGAATTAATGCTACATAGACGTGAGGTGCAGTCTATACATAACAGGAAGGCTCAACATAAAACACTATAAAAGTTTTTAAAGACAAACTGATAAATCATATCAACGATAATCATCATCTCAAAAAACGGTGAAACTGCACAAACATAAACACATCTGTTCATTTTGCTGATGACATGTAAATTGTCTTTTGGAAGACAGAAAACAGGAAAATAAGTCTGGTGTTTTAATTCAAATAGTGACCATGTAAATCAGTGACTCTGAGTTGACACTATGGTTGACTCTGTCCAGAAAAATTAATTACACTACAGTATTGTGATATTTCATGTGGCAATAGTATACTGATCCAAGGCTACAAAGTATTGATACTTTTATTGTATTAATGTCCAACATTTAATAAAGCCTTTGGTTCTATAGAAATAAAGTCAATTACTCTTCAAGTCCAGACGATGGTGCCGGTGAGGTCAGGATGGTAGATGGTCATGGTGCAGGAGAGAGTTAGTAAATAAACACAGCAGCACGGGAGAAAGACCAAAGGAAAACACTGTCAGCATTTGTTGTGTGGACTTATATTGGACTTCGAAAGGGGCATAAAAGCTGGACATGACAATTGGTGTTTGTAAGGACCAACAAGGGACCGCGAAAGCTGACAACAGCAAAGCCAGTGCGACACTAACCTTGCTGAAAAACCAGTTAACATTTGACATTTGTCAATGCTGCCTCCCAGTTCTGAGAGATCGGAAAAAAAAAACAGCTTAACCTATCACAAACTTTATGTGCGAAGACTGAAGGCCCCACCATGTTGTGGAAAACAAGACTGTGGGTTTTGTGTTTTTAATTAGGTTGGAGTGACATTACGAATATACAGATTTACGTTTTTTGGTACATTTTGTGGAACTCTTTTTCGTCTGTTTGGATGTAAATGCAGAAATCACAATATATTGCAATGTTAAGTATCACAATTCTCAGCATGTAAAAAAATGTTAATAATCACAATAAAATTGAATCAGGACTCATGTATAGTGATAATGTCATATCTAGGGGTCACTGGTGACACCCTTACTGTCTGTGGGCTTACTGTGTCAGCGTATACCTCTGGCTGTATATTCTCAAAAACTACTGTTTAGTGTTTTTGATACAATAACAAAAAACACTACACAATGAGACATTGGAGAGTGCACCTTCTATTTTTGCCGGTGCTCTGACTACAACATCCCTCCATAGTAATCAATTAGCACGGTCACGCATATGACCATAGCACCAAGACAGTTACGACAGTTCATAGAGAAAAATATTGTAGAAGGTGTGTGCAGACAGTTGAGATGTTCAAGTCTGACGACTGGTCATCAGTTGTCAACAAATGTTTGATTATGATATTGATAATTGGTATTCATTTTGTTGCTTTTACTCTCAGATGACCACCATGTTTGTTGTTTACTTTTAACACAACATGTAGTTACATATAGCCTGAGGTCTTTTTGAGCCCTCTAGTAGTGTCCTAAGATAATACACAACATATACAGGCAGGTATACGAATAAAAACGCTCATGACAGCAACAAACGCATAGACAAACAGCAAGTATAGTTCCAGTGTTATTCTTGCTGTCAAAGGCTTAAATTATTACAAACCAAACATGTGCCACCATATTTATTTTTACAATATCGCAAATCTCCACCTGTAAAATACCAAACATGTACATACCTACCATATTTATATTTTTGATATCTTAAATCTCCACCTGTTAAATATCAACATGTTCATAACCATCTGTAAAATAAAAAACATGTACATAAGGATTGTAAATATACCACTTACCATATACTATATCCTTTTTTTTATTTCTATCTTACTTTACTGTATTTAATTTGTAATTACCTTTTTTTTTTCATTTATAATGCTTCTTTCTTTTATTTCTCTTGTACTATACAGCTGCTGTATATTTGGAATTTCCCCCTGTGGGACTAATAAAGGAATATCTTATCTTATCTTAAATTGTAGAATACTGTCTAATAGGGATGTACAATGTTGGATTACACATATCTTAGCCAATAATGATATATATATCTATATATATACACACACAGGTATGTTTATATTTAGAACTAATCGTGCCAATATTTTACGTATAGTTGAGAAACACAATGCCAAAAGGAAGAAAAAAAGGACTCTTCAACAGCCATGAGTTATGATGTGACAAACTGCCGTGATCTATTAATTTTTTTTTTTTCCAAATCAAGCTCATATTTTAAGGTTTGCTGGCTGCTATCTGTAACATAACGGGGCTTACTTGCTTTCACTCTAGCCAATTTTACACATGCACAAATTTTTAGGAAAATGCTTTTGTATTACCAAGTTAAGGAATGTTTTTACCTGTATCACTATGACCCGTGTGAATACCCACGCTTAAACACACCAGCAAAATGGTAAAACAAATATTTTAACTTAATTTTAAATTAGAATAACATTTTCCAGAGTACGACACAACTAAAAGCAGAATACTGAAATATAATCATGTTTAAAAATAAACAAATTATCTGTTCTGCTTGTCTGGAATGTGATTTTACATCCTGTTAAAGTGTTTTTCTAAACGGCCATTACCAAACAGCCTGCGTTGAACCTGAGACACACACACTGCAATAAAAGCCCTTATCTGCTGTATAAACATTGGACACTGTTATTTCAGACTGCCTGTATCATTTACAATCCCCGAGCTGCTAATGCCAAATAATACATGTGCTGTGGCAAAGAGTCCATTTGTGAGTACTTAAATGGATTAAACCTCACAGTAATTAAGCTTTTTCATTAATTTTCACCACTGTGTGGGTGTTAATACCAAGCAAACACAATTACAGGCAATTATACAGAGAACAATACATGCCAGCCTTTTTAATTCAGCCATGTCAAAAACACAGGTTGCTGCTGTTATGAGTGGATGTGAGGCCATTCAGCTGATAATGTTATCACTTGTCACCAAGACAGTGGAGAGAAAAGCTGGAGTGAAGAGATAAATGGGCTGGAAGCTGAAGACTTTATTCACATGCTAGTGACACATTTATTGTCTGCTGAAAATACCCACTGCTACGTCAGAAAGAGAGCAAATAAGGAACAGGGTAAACCCTAACGGTCACTTCATTAGGTACACCTTACTAGTCCCAGCTTGGCTCTGCTTTGCCTTCATTTTTCATGCTGACATGATAGCACCACAGAGTTGATACAGATTAGTCAGGTGCACATCAATAATGCTTATATCTTGTTCCACTACATCCAAAAGGTCCTTTATTGGATTGAGCTCCAGTGACTGTAGAGGCCACTGGAGCACAGTGAACTCAAGAAACCAGTTTGACATGATTTGAGCTTCTGAGACACTGAGTGCTGCGTGGAAGCACTGCGGGCTCCACTGTGTGTCGATTATATGTAGAGCAACTGGTCCACTATAACCAGTCGGCCTTTCACCCACTGCAGTCTAGTCATGCCTCGTCAAGCATTAGTCCAGTGATTCACATCCTCCTCGGAAGGCCCCCCATTAGAGACGAGGAAAAAGGCCCTTACAGACAACATGGCAAGCCTCATACGCTGGGACGTGTTGCACATCAATGTGGCCTACAACAATCTATTGATAATCTAACATTACTCAGATATGTAAGCTTTGGCATTTTAACAATGCTCAACTGGTACTATGTGGCCCACAGTGAACCAAGACCACACCCCCACACCATTACACCATCAGCTGAAACTGCTGGAATGGATTCATGATTTTATGTTGTTTAAGCCAAATTCACACCCTACCATCCAAATATTACCACAGAAATCAAGACTCATCAAACCAGGCAACATTTTCCCAATATCCTATTGTCTGAGTTTGGTGAGCTGTGTGAATAGGCTCCAGCCCCCTGTAACCCCAAAAAAGAAGGCGTCATAAATAATGGATGGATGACCAAAGATGTTCTTGTGTTTCAGATACATGGGCCAGACGTGGCCATCGAACAGGCCAGGTGGATCTGGCACTGTGTAGTTCCTAGAGCACCTCCTCTTTTTGCATTCTTCATACGGGATGGAAGTAAAGTGTGTATATATATATATATATATATATATATATATATATATGGAAGTAAAGTACATATACACACACACATATATGTGTATATATATACATATACATACATGTATATATATATATATATATATATATATATATATATATATATATATATATATATATATATATATATATATATATATATATATATATTTATATATATGTATAAAAAATAACATATATATATATACATAACAATTGTTGGGAAACTGCTCTGCCCTGTACTTTGGAGTTAGCCAGGAGTTTCGTAGCTTCTTTGCCAACTTAGCCGGTGTCTCAGGCGGCCGCTTCGACATGTTTGCATCGTTAACGAGGGGGAAGGAGGGGGAGGGGCATTTTCCCCAGAGATATGTTCCTTTTTTATTTAAAAAAAATAAAAGCTTTGTGTAAAATGTTGGCCATTTCCATGATATTCCTTGTGTATACTGAATTTAGCTTTTAATGTCCAATTCCATGATTCCGTCACGATTTCGTGATCGTGGATTTCATAGGGCCCCATATGTATACAGAGCCCAGATATCTGATAGATATCATCTATCATATATCAGACTATATCCACACACTGAGATGCATCCATATAAAGCGTTACAGACCAACCTTTGGTAACAGACAGCCCAGTTTGGATGTTCATGCAAATCATAAACACCATTATTACTGCTGCAGTTGTACCTTCTGCTATGTCACAATAAGAGATGCTAAACAGGACTAAATAAGACGCTTTTCTAACCTTTACTTTCTACTTTTTATTTTAAAGCCCTGTTTTTAAGCTTTATGGATCACAACACAGAGCATGCCGTGCAGCTGTCAGCCTCTAAAGGAAAATAATACCTCGTTCTTGTCCCTTCCTCAGGAGCACAGTGACCCAAAATGTTAAAATAGCCACTTCAGCCTCCAAGCAATCAAGTAAACCTGCAGGTATAATGGATGACTGCGTACTTAGAGCTGGGGACTGTTCAAACACTGTGGCAATGTGGCAACGCATTTATGCAACAGAGAACTGCAGAGAGAACAGGCTCATTCAGACACTTCATGTTACCTTGGATTGCTTCTAAATATACTTTGGAGACAAAGAATGTACTAGAAACCTTTTTATGATGGTAAGATCTTCATTTTAGTAAAAAAAAAAATATATATCTGGAGCATTTCTATGTGATGTTACAAAGAAAGAAAATTCTCTCTCCTGAAATAAAGTAAGACTTATCGATAAAAAAGTTTAAGACAGCAGAGTCTATATCAAAGCATATTTTTATATATTTGTTTGGCATGTATTTGAGTTTTATCCCCACATTTGTCATCAGGCTGAGGGATTGGTTAATAAATACAAAGAAAGACTTATAGAAATAACGAGCAAAACATTTAAGAAAATAACCTTTTAATGGGGAAGTTCTGACTACCATAGGGGGAAACATCAAATACTGGGTTGAATTTACAATAAACCGATGTACAGACCAACATCTCTGTAAAGTTCTATAGTCAAGAAATCCTAACGTTTAAAATGTCGAATTTTTCCCTTTTTTTCCACCTGCTGTCATTACAAATTATGTATTACAAAAATTATATATTTCATTAAGAATTTACTTTTGCCCTTAAACACAAAAAGCTTCAGGGAGGCACTTAATCAAAATTCATTATATATAGAATTGCAAAACACTAAAAAAACAAAAACTTAAAGGCTGTTCTTAGCGCAAAATGTATTGCATTGTAACTATGGATGGGAATTAATAAGATAATAGACTATGAAGTTGATTCCAATATCATTAGCAATTCTGCTTATTGATTCAATTCCCTTGTGGTGAAATTTCTATGTTGGCAAAAGTTGGCCTAAATAGGTTTTTAGCAACAACGTCAAACACGTCACTCCTCATATTCAACGGTGTGCTGCAGAAATAAATGCTCCTGTAAGTTGCTGTGTTGCCACTTACTGAAAGTCAAGCAGTTAGCATCTTTTAGTCTAAAATCTAGACACAATTTTGACACCTCCTGCCCCCTTTCAGCCATAATTTTGACTTCTTTGTTGTCATTTCTGCTGGCTGCCTCAATGAGAGCATGATATCTTTGATTTGGAAGGCATGCATAAGCTAACACTAATGATATCGATGCTTTGAGCATTGATTCTGGTTAAGAGCACAAGCTCTGTACTTAAGTAAAATGTACCTTTTTCTTTCAGTGTTACAGCATATTTTTGCGAGGAACAGATGCAAAACAAAATAAACAGCTTTTAACTCTTGCAAAAATGAAATCCTTGATTTTTAAATGTACCCATGCAGTGATGAGAAGGTGCATCAATATTGTACATTTGTGTAATTTGCTGATATTCCAGTCGATATATGGCTGATATATGCGGCTAATATATATCACAAATTTCAACAGTGGACAATACCGATACTTACGTTTTTAGGCTGATATCGGCCGATATCGTTATCAAACTGATCAGATTGTGCATCCCTAATTGAAAAAGGTATTGAATACCAAACACATTAACTGGTACTCTATCAAAGTTTACAAGGCTGATTTTGTGACAACTAGGGTTGGGAATTAATACAATGCTATTGATTACCAGTGCCAATACCGATCATAATCTTAAACATTTCCCTCGTTGATTCCTGTGGATTTTTGGTTTGTGAGAAGTTGGCCTATACGTAGGTTTTCTTTGGCATATCAACACGTCACAACTATTATTCAAAGTTCTTCTATATAAATATGAATGCTGCGGCAAGTTTAGTTTTTCTACCTACTTAACACTGGGTGATAAGAGTTTTTGTTGCAAATCAAGCCACAATTTAGACCCTTATTCTCTCCTCTCTGGTATTATTACATGTTTTACTTCTTAGCTATTATTTCTACTGCCTGGCTTGATTTGCAATGCAGGTATAACAAAGTGGAAGGAACTTAAAAGAGAAACATTCTGGAAAATGACTAATGATATTGATTCCTTAAGGGAATTGTTATTGATTCTCAACTGGAACTGGTTTTTGATTCCCATCCCTCCTGACAACCTAATAGAAAACTATCCAATAGCGTAATGTTAACAAATCCTTTATAAGATTCCTGGATCTGCATCCAAAATTCAGATCAATGCAAAAATCTAATCACTTCTCCGTTGTGCCATGACCAACATTCTCTGAAAACTACAAAAAAATCTGTTGAGAACTTTTTAGTTACGTTGCTCACAGACAAACAAACTAACAAACCTTTACAACAAAATGGGACAAAGAATGGTGGAGATTAAAAAAAGTAATGAAAAGACAAAACCAAAGTTTTTTTGTACCTTTTGTAGCTTCTTTTTTATAGTTACCTGCTGTTCTGTTTTACATAATTCTTGAATTTACAAAATATCCTCCTCGCAGTCAAAAAGCAGTTTTAATCAAATAATTGGCAACAACATGGTGTTACAGCATGGACACTGGCCACAGTTACATGATGATTTTTAATTCAGAATTAAAGTATTGTCCTTCGTGTTTACATGGAAATAGTAATTCCGAATTGAGGTTTACACGGAAAACATGTTATTCGCCTTTTTTCAAGGTCTGGGGTTTGGGAATGGTTCTGATTGGACAGATGTGGCGGATGTGACGTATTTACATCTACTGGAAGAATACACATTCCAGTTCATCGTCTCTGTCAGGGAAACCTCGTCCAACTTGGACACTACAACTTTAAAAAGGTCCGCATTTTTATGCTTAAGTCCATCCACTCTTTTCATTATTTCCAAAGCTTCTAAGGCTCTAATTAAATTGTCTCGGCTCGAGTCCAACGCTTGATTCAGGTGGCCATCCTGTTCCTGTCAGCGCGGAATATGTGCATCATCGCGACAGGACAGGGGAACAAGTATGTACAGAATGACCAGAATTAATTTATAGCTGAATGAATGTATACATGATTGAGGAATTATTTAATTCTGATTTAAAAATCAGAATAAACCAGACACTTACTTTGGAATTAAGCTAAATTCAGAACGGTCATTTTCATTCAGAATTAGGTGTTTACAAGGTCATTTTTAATCTTTATGAAGAGGATTTAAGTTTTATTCTGAATTAAAGGGGAATTAAAGCTCTCATGTAAACATAGCCACTATGTCTGGGCCTCCATCAAACATGTGAGTGACACTGTGTGATGGGACCGAACATTACTGAAAGCAAAGCAAGCATTGCAAAGTTATTTCTTTTCTTGTGATTTGAGTTGACATTTTCATTCAAAAAGCAAGAAAACTACACGTGAAACATGTACGCTGTAACTTTTGAGAGCATTAATCCATTTTACAGTTACATTTTGTTTCATCACCTCTCCTTTTAACAACACTCAATTAGCATTTGTGAACTGAGGACACTAATTGTTGAAGCTTTGTAGGTGGAATTCTTTCTCATTCTTGCTCGATGTGCGACTTCAGCTGCTCAACAGTCCGGGGGCTCTGTTGACATATTTTTGTGCTTCATACTGAGCCACACATTATCAGTGGGAGACAGGTCAGGACTGCAGGCAGGGAAATCTCGTACCTGCACTCTTTTGCTACAAACTACTGTGTCCTGGTCCTGTCTTGCTGAAATAAGCAGGGACGTCCCTGAAAAAGACATGGATAGTAGCATATGTTGGTCCAAAACCTCTATGTATCTTTAAGCACTAATGGTGCCTTCACAGATGTGCAAGTTACCGATGCCATGGGCTCTAACACACCCCCATACCATCACAGATACTTTTGAACTTTGCTCTGATAACTGGATGGTCCTTTCCCCCCTTAGCCCGGAGGACACCATGTCCACGATGTCCAAAACCGTTCAAAATGTGGACTCATCAGACCACAGCACACTTTTCCACTTTGGCCCTGTTTACACGACAACGTTGTCACCAGAAATGGAAAGGTATTTCCTTTGCATTTTTAAGAGCTCCATGTTCACACGGATGAGGGAGAATGACTGAAAACATTGTAGCGTGCATGCCAGGCCAGTAGTTGGCGATGTAGGTTTGTAGTGAAACAGCGGTGTTACAACATGCGTACGGCTCTCAAGTGAAGACAAACTTTTCACAAACAACAATGGCGGAGTGGACGAACAAATACGCAGGAGGTTTTTGTCTGGACAATAAATCTGTCTGGATATTTTTTTCTGGATTACAAACCGAGCACAGCAAGCAGCACACATGTTGCTCGGTAGACGGCTGAAGCTGTTGTTGTTGTGGTTCCTGGGTGTGCACGTTACCTTTATCTAAAGAGTACTGCGTATGCGCCGCGCGTCACCATTTTCCCTGACAACGCTAATTCCTGTTTACATGGAGACAAAGACAATAATGTTTTAAAACTTTTCACCCTGGCTCAGGGTGAGCAAAAAGGTTGCTGATTCAGGCACTCTGGACACAGTTCTCGAGTAATCAGAAAGCGCAAACCCAACGAAAACTCAATTTTCAGCTGTTTTCGTTGTCGTGTAAACGGCCCCTTAGTCTGTCTCATACACGCTCAGGCCAAGAGAAGCTGGTGGTTTGATTTTGCACAAGTTTTCTTCAAATTGAGAGAAAATTTGCTAAAAATTAAAACTTAATCAGTTTGAACATTAAATATCTTGTCTTCAATTGAATATAGATTGAAGAGGATTTGCAAATCATTCTATACTGTTTTTTTATGTTTTACACGGCATCCCAACTTCATTAAAATTGGGGTTTGAACTCCATATATCTAACCCACTATAGTGGGTTTAGGTACCAGATTATACTGTTCTGAAAATGTGTTTAAGGAATGTACAGCTTTACAATATTTATTTTTTTCTAAGTTGGATTTTGCTTGAAAGTGCTCTAAATATCTTTTTTTTAATTCTTAGCCTCATCTTTAGTTTCAAGAACGTCAAAATAAAGTTGTTCATGCTGTTGTATATTGTTGAGACACAAACTACACTATTCTCATGTTTTTACAACCATCCTGAAAAAAAGTCAATTCAAATTACTTTACATTAAAAGGTCAATTTAATTCCATTTAAACTTCAGTTTTTAAAAATAAGATGTTATCCAATTCTATCAGTTATTCATTTGTTTTTTAAAACACTCTGTTATTAAGGAGTTATTTGTTCAACCAGTAATAAATCTACTGTATTTAATTCAAGCAGGTAAATGTGAAAACACAAAGTAACAAATACACCAGTGCTATTTTTAGCAGATCGAAGCTTCTAATAATAAAGCAGCACGTTGTCTTGTTTACGCACCATCACCACCTCTGAGCCTGTCAACACCTGGAGCCACATCTGTGAGCGGAGCTGAAAAGTGCTCTGGAAATCGACCCAAATGTTTTTAAAAATCAATGTCAAATAGAATTAGACCTCATTCAGAGCGGGCTCTCACTTCATTGACTTCCAATAAGAGTAATTTACACCTGCTCCACTGGCTCGACGTATACAGATCACCACAGGGGTGGGCAAAAGGCAGCCTGAGGGCCACATCTGGCCAACCTCCTCACTCAGCTGGGACATTTCCACCACGGTGATATCAGCTCGACTTAACAGTCCTTTGCCGTGTTTTTCCATTAGGGCCCTGCCTTGTACCTGCCACAGTTTTTCAGCATCACCTCTAACATGGACTAAGCAGCAAGCTGAGGGACCTGCTGATCCCTGCGAGGTCAGCGTGTCGCTCACATCAAGACTATCTGAAGCACCTCCCGTTGTCTGCTCTGTAGAGCTGCATGACTTCCCAAACCATCCTCTGATTTAGCTGGTTTGTTGTTTTGCAGTTTGCAGCCACCTCTGGAGCAAAAATCACCTCCTCACTGTGACAAAAGCCTCATGGTGACCGGCAGCTCTGTCCTCTGCTTCCTTCTTTGCTGTTGTGAAGATGCCACATAAAGAGGTACTGACCTCTAAACTGTGAGGAAAACTAAGTGGGTATATCCAAACTGTGCAGGGCCGAGTCCACTTGGGAAAATACTGCAAATGGAAAAGCAACAGTAGTGGTACACACTTATTCTATAACTATGATGAAATACACACATCTTCCTCTTTGTTTACTATTGTACAAGGTTAACTGCACTGTCTACTCATTTATTTTCTCCCACCTTGTTTTTCTCTTCTAGCAAAAGAATAATTTTGAACTTATTTATTTTTAGTTTCTACTTATATTATTGTTTTTATGATTATTTCATATTCCCTTATTTCTATTTGCATATTCAATCTATGATGTTTTAAAGATGCATACATTTTTTACCTCTTTGTTCACTATTTGTAAATACTTAATTGCACTGTCTACTTATTTATTTACTCGTTTATTTACTCCCACCCTGTTTTTTGTCCTCTGGGAAGGGGATCGGTGGACTAAGAGATAATTTTTAATTAATATCTTTATATGTATATTTTTAATTTGTATTATTATCATTATTATTATTATTTTATATTCTCTTATTTCTAGTTGCATATTCACAACTATGATGTTTTAATTATATATACTTTTTTTTTTTACCTCTTTGTTCACTATTGAAAATGCTTAATTGCATCTTCTTGTTTATTTACTCCCACCTCGTTTGTTTCGATTCCCCTCCTGCTGGGAAGGGGATCAATTTGGGAAAGATTATTTTGCCCTTACATATATATATATATATATATATATATATATATATATATATATATATATATATATATATACGTATATATATACACACACACACACATACATATATATATATTTGTAACATTATTATTGTCATTTTATATTGTCTTATTTCTGGTTGTGTATTCATAACTACAATATTTTATATATGTATATATACATTTATTTACCTCTTTGTTCACTATTGAAAATGCTTAATTGCATCTTCTTATTTATTTACTCCCACCTCGTTTGTTTCGATCCCCTCCTGCTGGGAAGGGGATCAATTTGGGAAAGATTATTTTGCCCTTACGTATATATATATATATATATATATATATATATATATATATTTATATATATATATATATATATGTATACGTATATATATATACACACACACACACATATATATATATATTTGTAACATTATTATAGTCATTTTATATTGTCTTATTTCTGGTTGTGTATTCATAACTACAATATTTTATATATGTATATATACATTTATTTACCTCTTTGTACACAAATTTAGAAGGTTAATTGCATCTACTTATTTATTTACTCCCACCTTGTTTTCTCTCTTCTGGGAAGGGGATCAATTTGGGAAGGATTATTTTGCCCTTATTTATATATGCTTGTATACATACATATATATATATATATATATATATATATATATATACATATATATATATAAATATATATATATATATATATATATTTTTTTTTTTCTTTAGAATTGTTATTAGGATTTTTTATTTTCTTCTTTTTGTATATTATTTACTCTCTTTTGTTTAATCGAATCTTTCTGTTAACTTAATTTGTAGGAATACTTGTGTGAGGATTTATGTTTCTATGCAGACAGATATTTAAGTACCTGTATATAGGTTTCAATCATCAACCCACGTTGTCTCTGGATCTCATTGTAAAAATATAAGACCAAAAAAAGCACTTTTCCTAAAATAACCTGAAATATCGTGGACTCACAGGCTGACCTACAGCCCACCCTAACTTTGGCCTCTCCATCTGCGGGTGAATAAATTAAGTATTTCACACCGTCCATTCATTCACCCACAGGCTGCTGCTTCGTTGTTCAGACACTAAAATGGTCGAGACGAACTGATTCATGGAGTCAGTGGAGAGTTAAAACCTCTGAGGACGACGAGCCCATTGGTTTTGGAACCACTGAGCCCACCTTTAGGCCTCATTTTGAGGTTTTAATCACACATACATGCTAACACCGCTCTGCTGACCGTTGGAGTCTAACGGCTCTTACCTGCTCACCAACGGCTGAAGTGCTGGAGCTCAGCCCCGCACACGGAGCATCCCGCCGGCCCACAGTCTGCTCCTTCCCGCTGCAGTGTGGACATAAAACACCTCTCCAGCCGAACGAGCTCCCAGACGGTGCTCTTAAAAATGAAGGCCTCTTATTTCTGAATATTTTCAGCCCACAGTGCGGCAGCTGCTGGTGTTTCTACCCACACATCTGAAGCCGTTGGTGAAAGTAAAATCCGCATCCGTTCACTGTCGCTTTGTCTCCATATGAGCACCGAACAGGCGTCTGGTCCTCCATGTTTTTACAGCACAGGGTGAAGGATTGTCTCCTGCGTGTCCGTCATGCAGATGTGAGGTTTACACGGGCCATCCTTCAGCTGGAGATGAATCAGGCTCAGTACTGTATTCACAGGAGCTCACATTAACACCACACTGATACAAACTACTCTCACTGTGGGGGAAACCTCAGCATCAGAGCAAAACAGCGAGTACTACCTCCGGGCTGGAATTTCAAAATAAAAGCAGCATACTGTTACCTGGCTCAGCTAAGGAGGTTGTGTTTTTGCCTGCGTATGTTTGTTTGTTTGTCGGTTTGTTAGTAAGATTACGCAAAAACTACATGCAAATTTTACCAGAGGTGTGGTTTGGTCCAAGGAAGAGGCCATTAAATTTTGGTGGTGATACAGCTATTGGTCTGGATGCAAAAATTCCCATAGGTTAACATTGGGCAAAATTTTAAAAAAATCATTTCTCTGCCATCTCAGAACAGATTCGCTTCCAGTTTTACAGGGTTATATGGGGTCAATGTCTCTATCATCAATGCAAATTTAATCTGGGTCTGATCCAGACTGACATCACAAAAAATAAATGAACTTTATAATGGGAAATCTCATTGACTACATTTAATCATTCATATAAAATCTAAATATCAAGTAATCTTCCCAAAACGTGTTGTGTTCATACAGCATAACAACCTCCATGTATTTGCTGAGTTTGGTCTGGATCCTGGCACTGTTCTGGATCTGGTGATCCAGAATTGTATCTTTTACAGGGGTTGTGGAAAAGCCACTGTCAGAACTGAGCTGCTTGGCGGAGGTCTGTGTTCTCTGAGTGCTTTTCTTGTTTACTATGTGTACTCGTGTGTCTCAAATAATGTGCAAATTTATACCAGTAAAATCATTATTACAAATATACATCAGCTTATGATAAAGTTTTGGTGTTGTCAGATGTTTCCCATGAAATAAGCAACTAGGTTGATGAAAATGAGCCCAAAACAAGCGTGTCTTTTTATCACATATAAATGTTGAAGTGTACTTAATCAAGTTAAATTCTTAACAAATTGGAGCATTTTAACAGATTTGAAAAAAAAAAAAAATGTTGTCACTCACCCGATATCTGTACTCAGGTGTTGATCCAACTGCTGTATTATGAAGACAATATGAGGAAAACAGTAATAGCAACATTAGGAATAAATTAATTCTGGCTATAAGGATTTCTTTTAGAGGAAACATCATTTGCTCCCTTATTTTGCATTTAAAAAATACAATTGTGGTTAGTGTGGGGGAAAAAAAGTGTAAATTGAGTTAATATTGATAGGGAAGGATGCATTAGGTCTCCTCTGGGTTGGGGAGCAGGACAAGGCCAGACAAGCAACTGTGCTTCTGGAAGAAGCCCCAAAAAAGTAACCTGCTTCTGCTAATATTCACAAGCCACTTTTCAAAAAAGCACAAAGTTGCTTGTAATAAGCAGACCTGGCAACAATGCAGAGTTGCCAGGCCCACCTACATTGACATATGACCCACCCAGTCAGAGTCATGAAAATAACAATTCATGACAAAATTAAAAAAAAAAGATAAAACAAGGTATGATTTAATTCTAAGTTGGATTGTTTTCCTAATCAAATACAGAGTTGTAACACTTTCAAATCCAAATCAGGGCAATATCAGATACTTTGATGCTGCAAAATGAATCAAATCTTGTATGCTTGCATTTGCCATGGACCTTATTTCAAGCTTTTATTAAAAGAGCTGACCTAAACTCTCACAGACTTTTGGTTGCTTAAATGCCAACTCACCTCCACGTTTTTGGTCTCATTCTTGCACCACTCTATTGAAGGTGATTAAAAGTTTAATCTTAATACATTCATGAAGATCCACATTTTAGTGAGGAAAAGATTTTAAAATGGAGCAAGTTTAGATAGGCAAAATAATAAAAAGGGTCAAAATTCTGTCTCACTGCGATTATTTCTACTCATAAAAATACTGGATTGCACGCTTGGATTTTTTAACCTATGCTTTTATTTTGAAGGGTCAACGGCACAGCCTGGTACAGCTTCCTTGTTTTTCCAGCAGATTTGACGAAGCTTTATATTCAGTGATAACTGACACCCACAGAGGCCAGTTGCATGGTCTACAGAGGAGTTTTCGTGGGGTACTCGGATACCCAATGGAAAGGTGTAAATCAGAGATAAGGGGGCGTGGCTTCAGTGGAGGAAGTGCTGCTTTTGGGCATGTGCTGGTGCATGTGGTGGGTGTTAAGGATGGCAAATGGTGCCTGTTATTGCAAAGGCTCAGTGTTCTTTTACTTAGTGCTTTTATGGAGGTTTGGCTGTGAAATGATTGCATTACATTTGATACAACGTGAAATGTGCAGCGTAACTGAGGGGCACCATGTTTGACTCTTAAATGCTTGAAGAGGGACCTTGATGCAGAGAAAAAACACGTGTGGAATTATTAAAGCACTCACAAATACGACTTTGAGGACAAAATAATCTTTTATTCTCAAAAAGTGTGCGTATTAGCAGCAAATTCATACTTCATTTGCACAAGACTCATGATATCGAGACACATTGAAGTTTTCTTTAGTACACAACTTAACACATGTATGGCTTTGGTGAACAAGAAAAACTCACAAAGAAAGAAAATCAGCCATTAAATCAAGATCAAACGATCATGCCCACGGAAAATACGGAGTGATCAAAGGTTCCTGTGTTTGTGTGTGTGATTCACTGGTTCACTGATATTCAACAGCTTTAAAGTTTAACTTAATGTTTGCCCAGATTTAAGATACTTGGTTTAACTTAACAAAAAAATGCACTTACAAGACAAGACAGGCTAAGGTGAGCATTATACTCTGGTATTATTCCACCTAATGCATTATTTAGCTAATTTAAGGGGACTATACAAAAAATAAATGTATTGTTTCTTTTTGCTCCTGGTGATTGCTTTAATTGTAATGAAGGAAGAGCTCTTTCTCCTCCTTACGACACGACTTTACGTGCTTAAGTGCTACCATCAAGGGCTGAGAGACAATATCACAAACATGGACTTGGACCTGATGCAAGATCCATCTTGGGGTTGGGACAGTATCATTATCAGCTAAAAGGTGATCATTTTGTCAGCAGATGTTAACATTTCTGCCAATATTTACAGCAGATATATTGGTCTCATATAAAATGAATATATCTCTTATATCAGCCATAATATTGGCAGAATGTACATCTGTACCACAATGTTTCACCAAAGGTCCGATCTGAACTCGAACTACCAGCAAAAATAATAATAAAATGTCTATTTATCACATATGTTTCAGTGCATTTAATCAAGCTAAATCCTTGGAGCATTTTATCAGTTCACTATAAAAAAAAGTCCTCACTCAGCCTGTTTCTATACTTGACTGGTTAGATACAAGCTTTTAAATCAAATTTGTCAGACACAATCGATACCAAATATTATTTTTCGTTTCACACCTGTATGTAAAGGTCCCAAGTCCTGGTGTTATTGACCATTTTCATCATGTGTTGGGTGTTGTTCAAGCAAAGTTTTGACTTAAAATGAAAAAAAAAAAAAAAATCATCAGCTCTTTTCCTCTCCCCTTTGGAAACGCTCAGGGAGGAGGCTACAGGAGACTGCGATAATGAGCTCTGCGCTGATTGGCTTCCCTTAACAATGCCTGATGGGAGAAGAGGGGCACAGTCATGGGGTCTGCCTGTGAGGAGCAGAAAACACTGTAGGTGGAGGCTGTACAGCTATGACATCATAAAAACCAGGAAGTAAAAAACTGAATGTTCGAAGGGGCATTTCCTTTAAAGAGGCACAGAGCATTTCTCTGTTAAATCAGAGTTTAGTAAAAGGTGTCATGTTCTCCTGCTCCCCAATGAAAGAAGACTGATTTTCAGGACATGGGGCCATTAACACAAAAGTTCTGCCACATTTAGAGGTGGTGTCAAAATTTACGAAATGTGACTGGACTTCATATTGAGTGTCAGCAAAAATCCAGCATTGTGCATCCCTAATTCTGACTCTGAGAGGTGGCTAGAAGGCTCTACATGAAAAAGTGGCATTTTTAGATTACCCCAGAAAAACAAGAAAAAAGGAAATAAAAATACACAATGGTCAGAATTAGGGATGTACTTGTGCATTGGTCCTGTTGCAAACAATGAGCCATCTGTGAATACCGTGGCATTAAGTGATGTCTTGATGTTTTTCTGTTTCGTCCAACTGATTTAGTGCTCGTGCTTGGTCTAACGCACACACTTAAAATTAAAAAATACAGAAAAGGGAGTGGACAACTTAACTGACAAACATCTCTAACATACATGATAACTGAAACTTCTGCTGAGAGATCACATGATGCAGATTTTAAAGACAGAACTTCCATGTCTGGAACAAATGCCTGTATTTTACAAAAATAGTATATTTTTTAAATAAATTTAAAATAATAAATTGTATATTCCTCTTTGCAATAAAGCCATTAAGCCAATTAAGAGGGTATCTTGATGTGGAAACAGTGAAGTCTTTATGTTAGGAAATTAGCTGGAGTTAGCCTAGCTTAGCATTAGAGCTAAAATACAGGGCTTAGCTGGTCACTGTGTTCTACCCATGGGAAAAAATACTGACACCTCTCACATATTTTATCAGTTTACCAGCAGAAAACTAGAGCTTTAGGTTTAGTTACTCCATCTATTCTCTTCTTTAACCTGTTTGCTTAGCTTGGCGAACAAATCTGGCTTCGCTCTCATAGCACAGTTTATCATTATCTTCTTTATCTTACGTTATCTTCTTATTTTGCATGTGGATGGAAAATTGAGATATAGTATTTTAAGAAAAACATCAAACTCTCCCTTTAAAGTGGTCATATTTAGCCTAAACTCTTCACACATTCAACGTCAAGTGGAAAAAAAAACTGCCAGCTTCCACGTTTGGTGCTTTTTCAGGCTCAGCTACATGGTTTGGGTCCTACTCACTTTGTTTTCCATTGCAGTGTGTATAGGCCTTTTAGGACTGCTTTAATGTACGTAGGGTAACTTAAAACTGGCCCTGAGACACTACTGTGAGATCTTTACGTTAAAAATGGTGGAAATAGAGGTGATAGCACAGCTGGCTTTTGTTTCCTCTTGTTTTTGTCAGAGAGAGGGGTCAAGTTTTGTTCCAGACTGTTGAAGCAGCAAAACAACAGACAACTATTTGCTGAGGACTTTGGACAGTCATACAGCATTACAGAGCCGACAACGGGATGTTTAATTTTTGTGCTGGTTACCCCCCCCCCCCCCCCCCCCCATACTCTGACAACAGAGTGGTCCACAGTCTCCTTTGGTCTCGCCTTTGCTCACTTGGGAACCTAGCTCGAGAGTCTCATTTCCACATAGTGGTCTGGTTTGGTTTAGATGATTTGGAGTGGTAAACCCTGATCCTCTTTGTGTTTCCACTGCCAGTTGTGCCTTCACTTGATGGGCAGGGATTTAAGATGGGAATGGGGGGGGGTCAGCTGGTGCCAGCTACAGCATGACAGCACACCACAGTGAAGTGGAGCGCAATCGTAAACAGAGAGCAACAACAGAGGACTTCAGTAGTCCAAGCAGCATCAGTAGTCACACGTCACTAAATCCAATCCATTATGTGAACAAGGCCTGGTAAGTTTGTTTTAGCTGATCTTGTATGGGAATTTTTATGACTAATCAACAGACTACAGCACTTTTAGCTCCACCCTTGGTACGCTCTAACAGTGGGATGGGATGCGTTGGTTATTTGGGTACCTTGTCTCCTCAGTTGACAGCAGAAACACTTACAATTGTGCATCATAGTGAGCTGAACTGAGCCGGACTGCTTGGTGGAAGCTCAGCTGAGGTGATACAAAAACCTGTTCCTGGTATTCTCACTCTGTCTGAGACGCTCTGTTGGAGCTCCTGTCACCTCGCTTCCTCCTTCACATGGGCGCAGTCTTGTCTTAAAAGGCTGGCTGGTCCACTCTGTGGCAATTGGTCCATTAGTTGCCTCTTTTAATGGCTCTGCATTATGATCTGCACCAGGCTTGCCATCCCAAGCTAGTGGGCTTGAACTGCTGACATCACTGTGGTAGGTCTATATGGGGGGCTATGGGAATCAGTCATTTCGGGCAGCAATAGGCACAGTTCACAAAAGGAGAGGGAGAAGTTCTGATGCTCCGGACTGTGTTGTCTTACATAAGAGTTCTCTATCATGCAGAAGAGACATATAAAGTTCATTTGAGGAAACATTAAACTCAAAGCACAATATGACCTCTTTAAAGTTTAATTGCTCAATCTAGTATATTCTTAAGCCTTTAAAGTAAGCAAGGCTCATAGATCTGTTTCAGTTCCTTACTACTCTTTCAGACATACCTTCAACTTTCACACTCAGATGGAAAATGATATAGAGTGTATTTTAAAGAAATATCAAACTTCCCCTTAAAGCAGGGTCTCTCAACTTTGGGGATTTAAAGCACTAAATCAAGACTCCCAAAGTCTTTCACGATGTGACATTGAATGCTTGAACCTACTTAGTGTTTGTGTTTTTCTGTGATTATTTGAATTACTTAATCTGCATATATCAAGGCCTTATCATTGTAAATATCCATAATTATATCTTCAAGTCAAAGCCCTCAAAAAGGTCCAGAAACTCTCCCACATCAGCCATTGTCACACTCCCAATGCAATTTACTGACACTCACATAAATAAATCAGGTCATAATTCATCTAAAGTCTATCGTTCACCATCCACTCAGCCCTAAGACGCCTTTAACTGCTTGGTGTCTCCAGTCTTTGGCGGTATGATCTCAACCTGAAAGGGGATGAAGAACTCTAGAAGAGCTTTGGTGTCTTTCAGATCCAGACAATAATCCTGAGCGATCTTCTCCGGCGTCATCATCTGAGGCTGTTGGTGGTGACCGCTCATGACCTTCAGAGCTTCTGCGATGGTCAGTTTGCCTTTAGGAACGTCTGTGATCTCCACCAGGCCGTAAGGGTCCCCCGGTAAACTGAACTTAAGAGGCCGCCGCTCTGATTCTTCACTGGCCATTTTCTCCTTTGATGTCTGAGGGAGGCAGAGGAAAAAAAATACATGAGCATAGAAATAAACTTTTGAAGGGATACGCCAACTGTTTTTTTTCTTTTTGTGCCTTTCCTCACTCCTGAGTCCATGACAGCAGATAGACTCCATTCTTTTGACTGAGCGCGCAGCAACAAGGAAAAGACGGGCAGAGCTTGCCCACCGCTAGTTAGCTTAGCTTAAACATTCTGAGTCAACGTTAGCCTGCCTCTGCCTACAGTCATCAGGTAAACTCTTCAGCAGCTCTAAACGGTCCTGTGTGCTTGTTGTGACTTAATATTTTTTAACCCCGTTATTTTACGTTATATATTATTAGACTAAGATTAGCACTTTACGTAATTTTCAGAAGGAATACATACGAAAGTAAACCAGACATGCTTGCAAGTATGTCAACAAAACAAAATAACATCCATGAAAACAAAAAATGTTGGCAAATTCTTTAAAGTCATTTTTCTGGGACCAAAACTCATAATTTTTTGTCTTTAGGCAACACCATCAGGTAAACTTTCAAAGCTGAAGGGATAGTTCAGGATTTCTGAAGTGGGGTTGTATGAGGTACATGGCATTAGCCTGAACATTAGCCACAGTGACAGAGATCAGCTCTGAATCTGTGAAGAAATAGTTGGCACTAAGCTAAAGCTAGCTAATGCCATGTGCCTCATACAACCCCAGTTCATTTGTTCTGATGGTCCACGCCTTTTCTGAATAAAGTGAGTGTCTTTATTATGATGACATATTAGGACAACTAAAAACACAATAATAAAATGATCCCTTTATTTTTAGGGAAAAAGACAAAGTTTTTTAGATTCAGTCATACCTTTTCAAGGAACCGAACTCCAAACTTTCTAGAATGAAATGTAGGACTGGGCGATATGGCCTAGAAACAAATTCCCCGATTTTTTCCCACAACACTAAATTTCAAGTTTTAATTGTTTTTTTTTGCTCTCTCTCAAAAAAAAAAAAAAAAACTCAAAGTGACACAAAAATGACATGAATCAAGTTTTGCCTTTATGTAGTTAAAATATATTTCCTAACAAGACAAAATTTCCCTCTTAAAGTTTAAGTTTGTCATAAAATGTTGATTGTATAGTTCAAACGTAGGCATTTTTGTCTACATAAACCCTGAAAGCTGAGATAATTTCACAGTGTAGTAACACTGAGCTCTCTGACCAATATTTAATCTCATTTAAGAAACAAATACGTGCTTATGAAAGTGCTTGTGCAAAACCTGACAGGGCCTACCATCATGAAAACTGCTAATTTTCTGTATTTATATTTTCAAACATTGCAACAACTTTTAACTGGAGTAAGTCAAGAAAAAAAATCTTGATTATTTTATTTTTAAATCTTCTGCAGAAACTAATCCAAATTGATCGATTTAATCGATTTATTTCCCAGCCCTAATGAAAGGCTATTTAATTACAAGAAAAATACATTTGAGTTGCTAAAGTTGTACCTTTCTGTCTCTTAAGCTTTTGTCTTTAGACTTAAGTCGTAGATTTATGACTTTCTACAGAAATAAAACTATTTAATGAGGATTTACAGTATGACATGTTAACATATTTGTGTGTGTTTCTGTTACCATGGGGACACTGCAGACAAATTTGTCAGTCTTAAACAATTCTTTATTGACTATCACGTATGGTGTCATCAAATTGATCTCAGAACTCAGATTCTACAAGATGCAGATTAGACTTGTCACTGGGCACGAGCCTTTTGATCAGAATTTGCCACTTGGAAGCTTCAGCCACCCAGACTTTACCTAACTGGAACGTGTCTAACTGGGATGTGACATAAGTCTGGCCCTTGTAGAACCTGTATTGGTAGGAGGATTTGTTGACCTATTATTTCAACTGGTCCTTGAAAACTAAAGACATCAAAATCTCTCCCTATAGCTGCACCTGTTTTCAACCTGTCCTGGTCTAATCAACCAGAGTGAGTAAAAATCCTCAGTGAGTGTCGGGGGCCTTTAGGAGTTTGTCCAACTAATCACTTCTATTGCCCAATGTGAAGAATTTCCTCTCTGAATCTGCAGTTAGCTGCACCTGATGCCAGCACCACATGAATAAAACATAAGAGTTAAACATCTGAAACTGATGTCTGTCAGTCTCAGATACATTAGACACGGGCCACTGACACCAATGTTACACCAATGATATACCACTATGTTCCGACTACTGTCCGCCCCCTAATATCTTCCCCCAGAGACAAAGCTAACAAGTTTCTTTATTGGAACTAATATTAACTAATGCCGTTGGCCTCTAGCAACCCCACTTCAGCTAACCTGCACTAACCCTTCAAGTGTGTGATCCCCAGTCTTTCAGTAGTCATACAGAAGTCTGCTGAAAACAGTCTGTTAGTGTGAACTCTTTTCCAGATCTGTAAGACCATGAAGGCTGTGCAGTGTGTCCCCAGCTTCAAACAGAAAACACTGTTTACTTATCATTTTAAAGCATTTGTATTTTCCATTCAGTCTAAATCTGTTTGGTTATTTTGCCCATTTAGGGAATACATTTCCACATTTTAACCATGATTTGATAATTATGTACTACCTTTAAGTCCTTTACTGAATAATTTCAACTTTTTTAAGGATATTAAACGCTGGGAGGCCCAAAGTTTCCCTCAATTAAATGAATCAAAGTCTGAAATTATACTCTTCAATTACCCAAACCCAAATATGACCCAGATGAACAGCACCTTCGGTCCACACTTTGCCAATCTTACATCATCTGCTAGAAATTGAGGGGTGATTTTGAACTCCTCACCTAAGAACAGCACACCAAGAAAACAGTCCAGAGATGTTTCATTCAGATCAGATCCATCTCTAAAATCAAATCAATTTCTCCCTCTGCTGATTTAGAAAAGGTCATTCATGCATTTGTCTTCTCCAGGTTAGATTAATGTAACTCTCTCCACTCTGGTATCTCCAATAAATCACTCTCCCGCCTCCAACTGGTCCAACTGGCTTTTAACTGGTTTTAACAGACGACGTCACATCACTCCCGTCCTTGCTTCTCTCCACTGGCTTCCTGTACGTTTTCTAATTGATTTTAAGACTTTCCTGATCACTTTTAAAGCTCTTACAGGTCTGGCCCCAACCTACATATCTGAACTATTGACTTCTTACGATCCTCGGGCGGGGGCCTCCTGGATGTTCCAAAGTCGAGGCCTAAGACTAAAGGTGTTCGGGCCTTTTCTGTCAGAGCTCCTCGACTTTGAAACGACCTGCCAGAGGAGGTACGGCGTGCTGAATCAGCGACATATTTTAAATCACATCTTCAAACTCACTTTTTTAGACTTGCTTTTACATAATGCTGTTTTACTGCTTACAAAACCCAAAACCAGTGAAGTTGGCACGTTGTGTAAATCGTAAATAAAAACAGAATACAATGATTTGCAAATCCCTTTCAACCTATATTCAATTGAATACACAGCAAAGACAAGATACATAATACTCGAACTGGTAAACTGTGTTATTTTTTGCAAATATTAGCTCATTTTGAATTTGATGCCTGCAACATGTTTCAAAAAAGCTGGCACAAGGTGGCAAAAAAGACTGAGAAAGTTGAGGAATGCTCATCAAACACTTATTTGGAACATCCCACAGGTGAACAGGCTAATTGAGAACAGGTGGGTGCCATGATTGGGTATAAAAGCAGCTTCCCTGAAATGGTCAGTCATTCACAAACAAGGATGGGGCGAGGGTCACCACTTTGTGAACAAATGCGTGAGCAATTGTCGAACAGTTTAAGAACAACATTTCTTAATGAGCTATTGCAAGGAATTTAGGGATTTCATCATCTACGGTCCGTAATATCATCAAAAGGTTCAGAGAATCTGGAGAAATTACTGCACGTAAGCGGCAAGGCCGAAAACCAACATTGCATGCCCGTGACTTTCGATCCCTCAGACGGTACTGCATCAAAAACCGGCATCACTGTGTAAAGGATATCACCACATGGGCTCAGGAACACTTCAGAAAACCACTGTCAGTAACTACAGTTCGTCGCTACATCTGTAAGTGCAAGTTAAAACTCTACTATGCAAAGCGAAAGCCATTTATCAACAACACCCAGAAACGCCGCCGGCTTCGCTGGGCCCGAGCTCATCTAAGATGGACTGATGCAAAGTGGAAAAGTGTTCTGTGGTCTGATGAGTCCACATTTCAAATTGTTTTTGGAAAGTGTGGTCGTCGTGTCCTCCGGACCAAAGAGGAAAAGAACCAGCCGGACTGTTATAGGCGCAAAGTTCAAAAGCCAGCATCTGTGATGGTATGGGGGTGTATTAGTGCCCAAGGCATGGGTAACTTACACATCTGTGAAGGCACCATTAATGCTGAAAGGTACATACAGGTTTTAGAGCAACATATGTTGCCATCCAAGCAACGTCTTTTTCATGGACGCCCCTGCTTATTTCAGCAAGACAATGCCAAGCCACATTCTGCACGTGTTACAACAGCGTGGCTTCGTAGTAAAAGAGTGCGGGTACTAGACTGGCCTGCCTGTAGTCCAGACCTGTCCCCCATTGAAAATGTGTGGCGCATTATGAAGCGTAAAATACAACAACGGAGACCCCGGACTGTTGAACAACTTAAGCTGTACATCAAGCAAGAATGGGAAAGAATTCCACCCGAAAAGCTTCAAAAATTGGTCTCCTCAGTTCCCAAACGTTTACTGAGTGTTGTTAAAAGGAAAGGCGATGTAACACAGTGGTAAAAATGCCCCTGTGCCAACTTTTTTGCCATGTGTTGCTGCCATTAAATTCTAAGTTGATGATTATTTGCAAAAGAAAATAAAGTTTCTCAGTTCGAACATTAAATATCTTGTCTTTGCAGTGTATTCAATTGAATATAAGTTGAAAAGGATTTGCAAATCATTGTATTCTGTTTTTATTTACGATTTACACAACGTGCCAACTTCACTGGTTTTGGGTTTTGTACATACTTGTTTATCATCCATGTTAGTTATTTAATTTATTCTATTTTGTCTACATACTTATTTTACAGTTACTTATTTACCTATATTTAATCTGCTGTTCTTACTCCCCTCACTGGTTTCTCATTGTTTTAGTCCTGTTTTTACCATCTTTTCATGTTTTAATATTTTTATACTTTAATATACTCCCTTTTTTTAATCTGTGCTCTATCTGCCCTCTTCTTTCCCTCTTCCTGATGTGATGCTGTCAACTATCAACTATTTACCTATGTATCTATAAATCTATCTAATATTCATTGTCTTATTGTCTCCTTATCATTATACATAAAACAAAATACCTTACTTTCTAATGTTACTCATATGTACGTGTTGACATTTTAACCTGTACTAATGTAGTATATTCCCTTTGGTTCTTCAGTTGTCTCCAGGTTTCCATTTTCTTTCCTTTTGTTGCTTTATTTTACTTGAACCTCCGTGCCCTTTCATCTGACTCTTTCGGTCTCTGTTTGACCTGATTGTTGATTTATTGTCTCCAGAGTTCTGCCATTTCCTGCCTTTATTCTCTCTGTTTAAGCACTTTTTAAACATCTGTTTAATGTGATGAAGTTTATCACGAATGAATAATTGACTTATTGTATGTATCTCTTCATTCACAGTTACAAAAAATATATAAAATTTAGTATAATTTTAACTTAATCTGTTGGGTTTCACAGGTTGGGGAGAGACCACTGGACCCCCCGGTTGCATAATCTTTCCCTCCGACTGACTACTCCTAGTGTCTTTTAAGAGCCCAGACTGGAGGGGTCCATTCTTTGTCTTTATTTAAAGATTACCATGTCCATATTATTGTGGGGTACACTGGTTAAAATTCAAACTCTGTCATGAGCTCAGACATGTTTTGGGGAATTTTAACTGTCCCTGTTTTACGATTAAAAGGGATGCACCAAGTTTTTTTTGTTATCGTGTCTTGTCTCACTCCTGAGTCCATGATAAGCAGACAGACACCATTCTTTCGACTGTGTTTGCAGTAAAAAGGAAGAGATGGGCAGAGCTCGCCCACTGCTAATTAGCTTAGCTCAAACACTGGGAGTCAAGGGGTAGCGTTAGCCTGCCCCTGCTTGTTGTTACTTGTTTTTTTACGGCGTTCTGTTACATTATCTAGTTTTAGACTATGATTAGCACTTTATGTAGTTTTTGAACGAAATACATACAAAACTATACCGCAGGGCACATGCACAAACCACTGCAGACGTGCTTGTCAGTAGGTCAACAAAACAAAGCCTCTGTTTAGGACAAGGAGAAGATTGGTACTAAGGATTATGGCCGACTTTGTAAGAGAGGCATTGACGAAGATCTACAACCTTACTTATTTGAACCAGAATATACAGAAGAGGAACTACATGTTTTGGAAGCTGCACAATGACAAGCTGAAGCGGAACAGTTCGTTTTGAGTGCATGTCTTTTGAAAATTACATAAAGTGCTAACCTTAGTCTACAACTATAAAATGTAACACAACGCAGTAAAAAAAATAAAAAAATAAGTCACAACAAGCACACAGGACTGTTTGGCATTGCTGAAGAGTTAACCTGATGACTGAAGGCAAAGGCAGGCTAACGCTACCCATATACTCCCAGTGTTTGAGCTAAGCTAATTAACTGTGGTTGAGCTCTGCCTGTCTCTTCCTTGTTACTGCACGCACAGTCGAAAGAATGGTTTCTGATTGTCATGGACTCAGGAGGGAGGCAAGACAGGAAAACAAGAAAACATCTGGCGTATCCCTTTAAGACTCAGGTTATCAGGTCACCCTTATTCTGTTATGTACTGCAGCCATTGTAATCTGATTGTGAGCATTAGCAGCAGTGACTCAGCTGAAGAGGAGGGGGAACTCTCTGAGACTGGCTCCATCAGGACAATAACACAGCCTTATGACAGTATAAATGTCTCCTTCAGATAAATAATCCTGAGTCTACAGTTAGAGCCTGAACACAGGTGAGCCTGTGCCCTGGTCTGACCTCTGCAGCTGCTGGATCCGTGGACTCCACATACACGGACTTCAGGAGGGTCAGCAGAGGGTCGTTCTTCTGGGTCACCGCGTCCTCCGTCCCTGCAGCTGAAACACACACCCAGACATGAGCCGCAGAATGTTCTGGAGAAAGACTGAGTGTTTACCAGAGGACTCCTGTGACCCGCAGGAGGTGACACCAAACCCCGCGCCGCTTCATCCTCACTCACCCGGACCTCCGGAGCTCCCCGCGGGGGCGGCAGGAGCGCTGCCCGCGTGTCGAGGCGCTGCCGTCGGCTTCTCCTTGGAGATCTCTCGGTAAACTCGGTTCTCCAGGTTAAAATTTCTGAACATACGAGCAACGCGTGCCCCCATGTTTGACATGTTACAGAAGACCGCTGCGGACGGAGAGCGAGGAGGATCAGACTTCAGTCAGGGAGCACAAACAAGCAGCGACACCGTGTGGTGGGAAGAGTGAACTGCAGCCCACTGTCGACGTCTAAACCGGAGCAGGCTAAGTATTTGTTGTTTTTCTTTATTATTACTGGTACAAATTTATGGCTTGGACTCTTTTTATACTTAATCTTATTTTTCATCATTATTTTATTTTTACATTTTCTATCCAATTGTTGGAGCTGTTGCCGTTTTCTTAAACAATGCCCCCTCATGGGTGTGAAACATTGCATCATTGTTTTTGTCTTTTGTCTCTTTATTGTTCTTAATGATTGAACCAATTATATCAGAATTTATTTGTTCATGTTTCCAAAGTTTATGCACTGCCCTTTGGTCAGCATTTATTGTTTTTAAATGTGCTTCATTAGTAAACTTGATTCACTCTAAATTATTTATGGGTAGCAAAAATTATGAAATATTTATAAGACTGAAAGAATATTTTATTTGTCTGTCTGTCTGTCTGTCTATCTATCTATCTATCTATCTACCACCTATAAGTGGTGCATACATATATATATATGTATGTATTTCAAAAGAAAAACGAAATTACAAATTAAACTAATATATCAGTCTGTCATTACATATCTAATCAAATTCAGTAGTTATTAACTAGGGATTTATTGTGCCATAAAATGTACAACAAAATGAATATTATGATTAAATCTTTTTTTTATTATTTTTTAAATATATAAGAGCTTTACTTGAGTATTACATAGATCAATAGTTTGAGCCTGAACTACAAACAAACCAATCACCTAATTTTTTGTCTTATTTCGTTATCTTTTATAATTAATGGAACTTTCATTTGTATTTCGTCACATATTTCTCTATGTAGTAGAGTTACTTTTATTTTCACTGTAAAAAAGTATTACATAAAAATAGAAAATAGTGTGTTTAAAATTCAAGCTGAGAAATTTTACGGGTTTAGTTTAGGAAAGATATGGAAAAAGTTGATCAAAATGTTTGCTTTTGTAGGAGATATGTGTTTTTATACAATAAATGAATAAATGAATATGTTGGGCAGCACAATAGCACAGCAGGTGGTGTACATGCCAAACAGCGAGAAGGTCACCGGTACGATCACCCGGTCAGGCAGGGCCTTTCTGTGTGGAGTTTTCATGTTCTCCCTGTGCATTTGTGGGTTCTTGGGCACTCCAGCTTCCACCCAACAAGATATGCCCTGCCTCTCTCACAATGTCAGCTGAGATAGGATCCCCTCCAACCCTGAAAAGGATGAGTGGTGTAGATAATGGATGGATGGATGAATAAGTTGGATATAACAGGGTGCACAAATCTCTCTCCAGCAGGTGGCAGCATTTCATTCAGCTTCATGCTCAAACAGCTTCATCAGAACAGAGTGTCTGAAATTATTTCTGGTTCTTGTTTTGCAGTGCTGTTTCAAGCTCAAGCCAAGGCTCAGCATGTTTGTCACTTTTCTTTTGTTGGACAGAAAATGTAGAGAACTCACTCATCATTGCTAGCCAGGCAGAGGTCAAACCCAGAGGTCATGTCTTATATAAAGGAAAATATGGAGCACATCTGGAAGTCATTATCTGCAAAATCAAACCAAAACAACTCACGGCATTTCTGTGAGGAGAGGGGTGGAAAAATATTATTTCACTTCAGTCTCATAGACGAGTGTTTAACTGCAGAAAAACGTCACAGAGTCAAAGAGAGGACAGACCCGCTCAGACAGTTTATTTCAGTTACATCAGCGAACCAATCAGACAAATCAGAGCCAGACAGAGAGCTGAGGCGATTAGTTTATTTGTTATGATCAAATACAGCACTTTCCCCTGATGTGTGCTCTGCATGAGGATGTTTCTGGCTGCTGTTTGTAATTTGTGTTCAGAGTTTTGACTGCGTGGAGCCTCAATGAGACAGCTACAAGGCCCCGAGATGGATAAAAGGAAGGAGAAACACCAACTGGAGGCCTGGGAGCCACATCAGGCCCTCCAAAGCTTTCCATCTGCCCTCCTGAGTATTATCATACAGAAGAGGGGTCGGGCAACTCCAAATATATTATTTTTAGAGATTAAAAATTTTCTTATGTCAGTGAAAAAAGTCAGAATTCTGAAGAAAATGTGAGCATTCTGAGAAATAAAAAAACTCACGCTTCATAAAAGTAAAAATGTGAGAATTCTGAGATTAATTAAAATCTTAAAAATTCTGGGAATGAAAAAGTCAAAAATTTGAGATTTATGTTAGAATTCTGAGTTACATATCAGAATTCTCTGTTTAAGTCAATATTTAAAAAAGTGAGGATTCTGAAAGCAAATTCAGACTTTTGAGACTAAAGTCAAAGTTCTGAAATTAAACATGAGTAAACTTAACATCACTAAAGATGCATATTTTTTTTTAAATGTTCATTCATGCTTGTGATTGGATGTCTGTACTAGTATATACATACAATTGTTCATGAGCGAGCAACCTGTATATTTGTTTACTTAACTACATGATTATTTTCCACTATCATCTGTATTATTATGATTATACTTTACTATACACATGGCTGCGCCCCCTTTTTTTGGTCCGCTGTGTGTGCTGTATTTTACTTTTGGAACTTTTATTGCCTTTTATTGTATCTTGTCTTTTTTTTTTTAATTTTGTAATGTAACAGAAAAACCTAAATAAAAACAATTAAATAAAAGTGAGAATTCTGACACATAAATAAGAATTCTGGGATTGAAGACAGAATTCTGAAAGAAAAAGTACAAATCTTAGAAAAAAAGCCAATATCCTGAGATTAAAGTCAGGACTTTCAGATTAACGTCAGAATAATCATCCATCCATTATCTATGTTGCTTTTCTCTTTTGTGTCACAAGGGGCTGGAGCCTATCCCAGCTGACACGATAGGCGGGGTACACCCTGAACCGGAGGCCAGCCAATCGCAGGGCCTCATAGAGAGACAGAACACATTCACACTCACTCATACTTAAGGGCAATTTTGAGTCACCAATTAATCTAAAGAGCATGTTTTTGGTCTGTGGAAGGAAGCTGGAGTGCCCGGAGGGAACTCACACATGCATGGGGAGAACACAGAAAGGTCCTTACTGACATGGGGATCGAACCTTCATGCTGTGAGGCAAGTGCTGCCCCAGCATGCCGCCCCAAAATAATCAGATTAAAGTAAAAACTAAAGAAAAAAAGTTTGAATTTTGTCAAAATGACAAACAAAGAAAAAAGCCTGAATTTCTTACTTCAATCCCCAATTTTTTTCATATTTCTTTTTTCCCTCATAGTTCTTACTTAATCTGGAAATCATCAACATCTAAAGGATTTCTTCGGTGGCCCTTATCTGCTCCCATTTTACGAAATTCAGAAAACGGCGTGTTAAAAAATTGTGTTGGTTTTAAGAATAGCTTTTTTTTTGTAGTTAAATATTAATAGGAATGACTTATTTTTGATCTAATTACATAAATCCACCTTTAAACCATAATTAGCTAATGCTCAACTGTGAGAACAACCTCACACAATCATGTGAAATAATGTAACTGTTGTCATGTACCTGAAACAGCCCAACTTTTAAAACACTGAAGTACCTCTTTAATTATGAAACCTGAAATCTCTTGAGGGCAGTGTTAATTTTGACAGCACTTTTTAATTTAGTTTTAGTTGTAATCTTTTGCCATAGTTTTCATCATAATTTAGTCATTTAAATTGTTTCAATCTTAGTCTAGTTTGAGTTGATCAAATTTCACAGCATTTTATTTGATGAAATCTACTGTAAATTTAGTCGACTAAAATATAAAGTGTAAAGTGTAGACGTTTTTATGTTTCCTTGAATTTCTGAAGTCATGTTTTACACTTAGATAAAATGAAACATCTAATAACCCTTTACTGAATGCTAGTAAAGTTTGAATGTATAAATTAACAGAAACAAATTGAACTTTTGTGTGAAATGCAGTCACCTTTATTTAGGCTACCTGGCAGAGCATCTCAGTTACAATACCAGAACTGACAACAAACAGTGAACCTGCTCTACATGAATATATCAATTCATAAAGAGAGGAGCTCTGATTGGATCGCTCCACAACTTATCCCACCACCATGAAGCTAAGGCAGTTGTGATTGGATGTCCCTCTTAACTCATCCAACTTTTCCACACAACCAAGTAGCTGTGATTGGATATATTCCTAACTTGTCTCTACTTTCTACATGACCAAATTAGGTCTGATTGGATTAAGTCTCTGTCAAACATTTTCATCCAGTTTTTATTTGTTGATGAAAATGTCAGTTAGTTTTCTTTAGGGGAAAAAAGGTTGTTGATGAAAAATATGACAAAAATAATTAGTCAACAAAATTGACACTGCTTGAGGGCCCACCAAAAGCAACAAGATGTAACCTTTCCCATCTTTAGTGAAAAGCAAAATGTCTCTATTTACCTGATTTTGGCATGTTAGTTGGCAATTTTCTGTCCACACATTTATCCACTCGACACGACACGAAATGGGTGTGCACATATGCATAGTAATTTTATTTACAAATAGTAAAAAACAACAGATCATAAAAATATATCTTGCTTTCACATATATACATTCAGATGTGATTTAATGAACTACACAGATGACGAGTTCAAGTCCAGATGAGGCAGCTGTTCTTTAGTGGCTTACCTTGAGATCTTCGACACCAGGCAGGACCTCTGAAATCTACGACGGACAAACTTCACACAGACTCTAAAGCTCCACAGAAGCTGTTTACATCAGAGGTGGTCTGGTTTTTATTGGCAAAACATTCATTCCTGTTTGGAGCCGGTTGGTTTCCTGAAAACACCCCATATAAAGGTCTGTGACATTATTAGGGCCACTGTTAGAAAAAGAACAATCTAATATTGTGACTGTAAGTCATTAAGAAAGCAACTGTGATTTCTGGAGAGAAGTCTTGTTATTGAAATCAGAATATCTCCACTTCACCTGCTTTTAAATCTCATCTTAAAACTCACTTTTGCTGGTTGGCTTTTAATTCAGCATGAGAGTTGTGTGGTCTCCGTTTTAAGTGTTTTTATCTTCTCAAGTTGGCTTTTATTTTAACACAGTTTTTTTTAGCAGTTTTTAGCAGTTTTATCAGATCTAGACCACATTTCTTTATTAAATGTAAAACATAACAACAACACTAAAAGCACCTCTCGATAGAAGGGATATTTTCGCTCTACTCCGGACAAGTTTTGGTGAAGTTTGTGGTTTGTGTTTGTGGTTCACATTTTGTGTTTTACACCTGAAAGTAGTGCCCACCTACCATGCTATCTGATTGGCCATATTAAACGTGATTGACGGGTCACTCTTCCAATCGTCTGCTGGATATGCCTTTGAAAGGTTCTGCCCATTTTCAATCACTTACTTGCCCAGATCAGCCAGTGAAATATGCCGTATTATTTCTAAAAGTTGCCCTAATATGTCATAAGACCTGGCTCAGGCTGAGGTGTGGGGTGCATTTACTTCTCTATGGACGACATGTCATTAACTCTGAGTTTGGACGACCCCTCCCCCCCTCACTCCTGATGTTAGCACTGTGTGTGCGAGCAGGACGAGTAGAGGTACAGTAAGATGAAGCAGTCTATCAGGAGGATGGTGTAGAAACATCTCTGCGTGTGCAAGCTCCGCCCCCTCTGAAACCGAGTCAGTAGCACGGCCAGCAGCAGGAAGAAGGTGGCCGTGTTGAGAAGGAGGAAGAGTCTGATGTAGGAGGCCGTGCTGGAGAGACCCTCGCTCCCCGCTGTGGCCACCATGTGGACCTCCTTAAATTTGCGGCCCTTCACAAAGGCCCCCTTTCTGTTTTTACGGCCCTCTGGATAATCCATAAAGGCCCGAGAGTCCGCGTCGCCCTCCTCTGGACTGTCCTCGTACGTCCGCTTGGAAGTCCTCTGTCTCTCCTTCTTCTCATTCACCTCAATCTGTGCAAAAAGATCAGGTAGACTCTCAGAGAGCTTCTCCCCAAGGTTCACTTTCCTCCCCCCTTTACCCTTCCCCTGTTTCTTCGACATGGCAAACATCCTCTCGATAATCTCCTCCGTCTTCTTCTTGTCGGAGAACTGAAGGAGGCGCTCTGCAGTTTTACGAAAGCTGGCGGTGTTGAGGACCCGCCCCAGGATGTGCCGCTCCATCTGCTGGAAGACGGGCTTGACGTGCTGGAGGTTGTCGTCCATCACGTTGACGTATTCCTCAACTTCCTCGGGCGAGCTGTCCACCGTCCCCGCCACCTTCTCAAATACGATCTTCTTGTGGTCCTGCAGCACCATGGCAAACAGAGGCTTGCTGGTGACCTCTCCTGTCAGAAGGTAGATGGTGTAGGTGTGATCCTTGGTGGCCAAATAGATATCCACTCTCTGATCATCTCCACGCAGGCTAAAACTTTGTACATCCACACCTGGTCCAAAGAAAATATACGCCACTCTGGAGTGAGGGTATCTCAACGGCATTGTGACGTTCACATAGTTAGATCCATTATACGGGTACCCTCGAGGGTAATTCCAGTACCCTGCTACTCCTTTGTGACTAAAGCCTGTGTCATCCATCCAGAACATCTTATACTTTTCCTCACCATGAGTCACGAATGCTCCATAAACGCCATCGATCTTTGTGCCCTGGAACGGGAGCTCTGTGTTGTGAAAGAAGGCGCTCATGGCCCGAGCTGGGCTGTCTGTATCCAGGTGGATGTGGTCCACAAGAAGAAGGAGCTGTGGGTGAAGAAGGAGCAAGTTTCTCTGGAAGTTCCTGATCTTAAGCTCTGGAGAGTAAGCAGAACTTCCCTCTCCACGAATGAAGATCATCCCCTGCCTCTCCAAAGCAGCTTCCACTCGGCCTTGGGCGTCAGCAGCCAGACCCACCTTGTACCGCAACCACTTTGAGTCGCAGACCTCTGTCACCTGTCCAGTCCACGGTTTAAAGCAGCTCCCTGATGTGGCTGAACCAAACAGCACTGCATTGTTCAGTAAAGTGTACTTAGGTCCATAAAGCGCCTCGGTGATAAACGGGACACCATTTGGTGCAAACGTAAAAGAGTTCTGATCAGGGTGCTCGTGCCCAGCGTTAAAATTTCTCCACCCCTTAATCCACTCCTTGTATTTGCTCTTGTGGACCATGTCGTAGATGGCTCGACCCCCCAGCTTCCCCGATTTAAAGGAGAGGAAGGAGCGGTTTGTGTCCGCAGGTAAAGCAGAGCCGTACGTCACTACGCCCCAGTCCTCAAAGTAATGGAGTCGAGGTGTGCCAAAGTCTGATGGAGGCTTGGGGATCAGCTTTGGGTCATACCTGCAGAGAAACAAAAGACGATGGACATCAGATGATAAAATACAAACTCTGACATCAAATCCAAATACATTCTCAATATTCAGAATGGTGGAACAGGGTAAGCTGCAGAGTTGGAAAAGTTAACGGACAAATTTGGACTGGATGACGTTACCTACAACTAAAGGATTATTTTGAGAGGGACATGTAAGTCAACACTGACAGTAAAATTGAGAAGAAAAAGAGCAGAGTAATCTCAGCTTTATATAAAAGTTTGATGTCATCCTCTTCCTCTCTGTATATTCAAGAAAAATGGGAAAAAGACATGAAAGAACAAATAACAGAGGAGGAATAGTTTATTATGTCTAAATCGCAGTGCACAGCCAGTAGCTCCAGAGTTTGGAGAGAGTTTAATTGGAAAAATATTGTCAGATTTTTTCTAACTCCAAAGATACACAACAGAAATCCTGGAGATTATGTGAACATGCTGATGCAGACCACACACACATATTCTGTTCTTGCCCAAAAATAAAAGGGTATTGGGATGAAATATGACAAAGTTTGCAAAAAATAATAGGATATCAGATACCCAAAACATTTAAGATATTGTATTTGGGAAATTTATCACATGATATGATACAAATTAAAATACAATTATCGGCAAGGAGAAAAGTAATTACCAGATTGTGGTATAAAGAGAAACCACCGACTGTTGAAGAAATATTTGTAATGGAGAAACTCACACATAAAATTAAGATTACAGGAAACACAATTTGTAGAAAAGTGGAAAAAATGGACTGATTTCAGGAGGACAGAAGAGGACACCACTGCCTTCACTGGACAATAAGGACACTGATATAAGGAGGATTGATGAATGAAGTGAATCTGCAATGCCCTGACACTGTAACTGCTAAAGTAAAAAAAAAAAAAAAACAATCGGCAACATGAACTGTTGCCACAACGCACAGTCTCCCCTCCGTCACCTTCACAAGGCCCATTTCCTCACATGCGATTTGCCGCATGGTCATCATGTTGGCCAATCAAAACAAAACTCTGCCGTGAGCAGAGGTTGGCTGAGCACTGTGAAAGCAAAGCAGCAAAAAGAAAAAAACTGGGAACCAGCTCGCATTGAGCGAGAGCCAGCTCTTCTGATTCACTACAAATCAAAGGCTCTCACATCTACATCTTTTGCGCTGACACATCACTAATTCAAATGCAAAATACACTATGAACAGAAACATATTCTGGATCAATTTTGCCAGCAGGGAGGACTAAAGAGGACTCCTCTGTGGGTTGTTTACCATTGCTTTTTGATGTGTGCATGTGCAAAAGTCACACTGTCTCTTTTCAGGTTTGAGACAAAACAAAAACTTGTAGGTATCTCATCTGTCATGAGTCATCTTCTGGAAAAGTGAATTAAGTGCAATACGTCATCGAGTTTACAGAATCCTAGAGCCTGCAGCCTAACAACACAAGACAAGTTTTGTTTCTAAAGTCTCTGAGATTAAGTCATGGCACAGACTTGATTTATGAAGCCACTAAATCAGTTTGTGTTTGCTGAGCTATAACTTTTGGGAGTTTTTCCACTGTCCCTGGACTGATTTTTTACTCAAGTTTAATAGGTAAAATTAAGATTTTATAGTTGCTTCATACATAAAATACAAATGACATTATCTAAATTAAAAAATAGCAGAAATACTCCCTCTGGAATATTCTCAAATCAGCTCACCAGATGAACTCTGTGTGCAGCGTACACCATCTCTGTCCTTTCCCCGCCTGTCCCGGCCCTTCGATCACCCTGTTCTGATGAATCAGCTCTGCCAGCCAGTTTCCACTGCCGTTACGCAACACGTAACGATCCAAGAAGACCAGCTGACTCTCCGGACCATAAAACCAGTTGTAGTTTGAGTCTGCAATGGCCACGGTCCGCTGAAATCCTGGAGAGAGAAAGAAAACAGAGAGGAAAAAGTCAGCGTGGTTCAGAGAGGTTCTGCAGATGTTTTCATGACTTCAGGAAAAAGATGGTGGAATTTTGTGCTTTTGGTGCCAATAAATGCATAGAAAGTCAAATAACTGAGCTACATGTCTAAAAAAAAAATAAGTTGACCTGGATCCCTCTGCCATGACCATGTGTAGCCCCAAACCTGACGTATTCACTGACAGTTTTAATTATGTAAGAAGGACACAAACAGGTTGTGACAGACTTCTAGGGACAAGCCTTAAAGTGTTAGTTCAGGTTTTTTGAAGTTGGGTTGCTAGAGGCCCATGGCACCAGGAAATATGAGTGCTAATAAAGGAACTTGTGAGTGTTGTCCTTGGGGCAGACGGTAGCAGGTACAGTACATCGTGCCACTGAAAGTCTCGTAATTAACCCACTTACAGGTCAAAAAACTACATTGGCCAAAAAAATGCTACAGTAAAATTCTTTACAGTGTTTAACTTTTCCTCCACAAAGCCTCTGTGCTAAAATCTATTTTGTGATGCAACAAAGGGCTTCGTATCCTTTCACCAGCAGCTCCCCTCATTAGATCAGGTCAGAGGGCTGCAGCGGGGTCAGGTAGGGGTCACTGGAACAGAGACTTACATACATCCCTTAATTTGTCTTGTTTTTTTTAAGTCTGGACATCAGGACTCTCCTCTCTGCAGAGACGGAGTTTGCCCATTTTACCGATCAGGACACACAACAGCAGTTTGAAGTCTTACTGAAATTAAAGAGCTCTGATGAAGGTCCAGAAGAAGCCGTGTTACTAAGTCCCACTCATGACAGCAATGGACCTCTGAGTTTGTGGACACGGGCTCACAGTTCATTCATCTGCACCACCGGGTAACCTGTGATCTGTCCAGCTCCTCTGTTCTCCATCCCTCTTTCTACCTGCGACTCCATCTGCTAAAGTTCTTCCTCTGTGGACTCCGGTTCATAAAGATATCCTCTCATACCCACAGGTAACAGCTTGTCGTTGTTACTAGAGTCAGAATCATTCATTTTAGGTCAGTTTTAGTGAAGTTAGTGTTTGTTGTTTCCTCTGACGACCTGACCAGCTGATGGTGGAGGGAAACATAACCCCTATGTCCAGACATAAAGCTAACTAAAGCTCTGAAGACAGGACCTTTGAGGAGGAAAAGCTAAACACTGTAAAGAATCCCACTGTAGCATATTGCAAAGCCAATGTAGCTTTTTGAATCGTTTTAACCTTTAAGTGGGTTAATTATGGGCTTTAGGCTGCACCATGTACTGCTATGAACCGGCTAGCGTTCACCTTGGAATATCTTCCCCCCAGGGACAACACTCACAAGTTCCTTTATTGGCACTCATATTTACTAGTGCCATGGGCCTCGAGTTGCCCCACCTCAAAAACCTTAGAACTAACCCTTAAACTACAATATTTATTCACTGTCAGTCATTTGTTGGTTAGACAATAAACAACCTGCAAAAGTAAATCAAAGTCTTCTGGAGCAGAACCATTTGATTATTAGTTTTGATAACATGTTTTTAAAATAATACAATACCTTTGGTCTTGTCAATATATTCATGTTTATTGGTCTAAAATATTTTTTTAAATGAGGGAAATATTTCACGAAACCTTGTAACTGGATCCCACGTGTTGAATTTTAGGGCTTTCGAGTAGAAATATCACCAATGCTGCAAATAAAAGCGTTATACAATATTCCTACTTTTACTGCTAGTAAAAACATATTATTGCAGTGGATTAGTAATTAAATCCCTTCTGTTAAAGGCCGGTGTAAAGTCACACTGGAGATGGTACCTCTTGAATATCTCACATGCAAAAACATGAGTTTTATAAAGTCTGGCAGCCCTACTTGGACTGCCTTGGGCCTGACCACACTGGGACTATCTTAAAAGGAGCCTCTTGAACCTGGACTATCTATGAACAATATAACCCAGATGACATCAAACCTGTCTCCTTTGTAATTTTGCTTATATGAGCTGTTGTCCTGTTGCTTGTTTGTTTGTTTATCACCTGTATCATTAGATTATTATGGCTTATAAGATTGTTTCTTTCTTTTTTTTGCAAAATTTAACCTGAAAGTTCAATAAAAAATAATGAAACAAAATAATGCAATGCAATTTTAAGTACTGTAGTCTGCAGAACAGATCTAGAATCAGATTTTTCAACCCAGTGTAGCACAAATGAATGGCTGAGGGAGGAGGTAAATGGCCTTCTACTTGTTGTGATGCAGCTGCCGCCAGGATGCATTTTTAATGTATCCTGATCTAATATATCTTGTACAAGAGCCATTCCAGCACGTGAGACACCTTAAATCTAGATTTAATGCATACATTTGCAACTACAGGGAGAGAGGGAGTGTAGGAGGAGAGCCAGGCAGAGCATGCACTCAAACTGTTGTAAGGGAATATAATCTGAAGAATCATCACTGGTATAAACATGAGGACAAGGTCAGGGAGAGGAGAGACACTGAGCCAAACTTCAGCAACAATTCAGTCAAATCTTTTCTTTCAAGCCAAAAAGGAACTTATGATGCTGTAGATGAAGCTCCTGGCTTTCGAGGGAGCTGAATGATTTCACTCAGCCTTGGCTTGACCTGTAAAGTGATGTTTGATCCAGCCTGATGTAAGAGTACAGTGTGTGAGTGTTTTTAATTATCACATTAGCAGCAGCTCAGACTGGTTTGAATATTTGACACTTTTATGGACAACAAACACCTCACCAGGTTAGTGTGTCCTAAAACAGATGTGGACGCACACACATCACACCCCTGTTGTTTTCATTTTCAACTATTTACAAGTAATAACCGTTTGGCTTTTGGCTGTTTTTCTGACTCAGAGCAGTGGTTCTCAAATGGTGTGTCATGTGCCCTGAGGCAGGTCAAGGTGTGCCTTGGAAATTGGCAAAAAATGTTATTATCACAAGTACACAGTGACAGTTGAAACACAGTGAGATTTTTTAATTAAGTCATACTGTTGTTGCATTTTCTTTCACTAACAGCTAAGATTTGAGATTTTTTTTATGGAAAAGTATGCATTAATGAATATTTACCTGTGAATACATGGGATTATAGCCAAGTGGCTAATTTCCATCCCCAGTCCCATTAGCAGGTTGGTGTCAACACATAAGACAACAATTATCAATAATAGGAATAAAACCCACAGAGCATTTTAAAAGACAAGCAACATACATAAACTGTGGACAACATAAACATCAAACAGTCCAAAATATAACGAGCAAGGAGTTGGGGGACCATGGGAATTATACACAATGAATTATAAAGTGCTGGAGTGCTAATTAAAGTGCCTTAGTGCTAATGTGCCAAACGCTAAAGTGCAGAGTGCTAGCTGCCTGGGAGCTCAGGTCCCCATTATATTGCACATTGCCCAATATTGCACAAAAATAAAAGTGCCTGTTGCATTGCACATGACCCTACTGCCATGGATTATAAAAAAAAAGCAGATTAACTATAATAATGCACAATGCCCATAGCACACGGCTGCACATGCAGATGTGTGAGTAGATATTGCATTAAGAAAGCATACATAGATATCTTATGTAAGCACACATAGATGTATTTATGTATGCAACAGTGGACAGTTATGGATGGTGCACAAACACACTGAGCCCATCAGACATATATACAAAATTAAACACAGTTATGGTCACAGATCTGTTTTTCCAAAAGCCGTGCTCTAAGGTATTTGGAAAAGGAAGTCAGAGTCGGAAGTTCACGTATTGTGCTCGGTATTTGGATCCAGGTCTGGGACACACGAAATGAGAACACTGCTTAATCAGAGGCATGTCTTTTGCATTTAACAATGTTATAACTGGATCATCTAATTCTCAATATTGTGTAAATTCTTGAATAATTTTCAGGGATGCACAATATTATTGGCATGATATCAATATTGACAGATAAATGCTTCAGAAACAAAATACTGTGACTGCAGATATGAACATTTATGTGAAAGTAAAAGCTCCTCAAAATGGGCTGTTTCTTTGTCTGTAGATTTGTAAAGAGCAGATTTGTTCTTTAAGCTGTTTAAATTGAGCCAAATGCTGCTGTACATGCGAAAAATACATTTAACATTTAATGTAGGTGTAGTAAAGAAAACAGTATTATTTGTGTATATCAGTATCAAAATTGGTATGGACTAAAATATGTTTCAAAATAATGCCATATTGGGAAAGAAATCCAACAATGTGCATCCCAAATATTTGTGTTAATATAGTTCAAAAGTTATGTAGTTGTTACCTTGTACCTTAATTATACGCAAAAAAAACACTTAAGACTAATAATATGTTAAGACATATATCAAGGCCATTTTATGAGCATATGAACAAGGTGGGCCTCGAGATCCTGGCCTGGTTTTTGGTGAGCATTGGACAAAAAAAAGTTTAAAAACTACTGGTTCAGAAGACTCTGAAACTTTATATTTAAAAGGTTTTTGGAAGTTTATTCTTTCTTTTGTTGACATATTTAAAACCTGTGATGTTAAAACCTTACGTTTTCCCCTTAATATTCATAAAAGTCTAACTTTTTTTCTTCTCTTTACAAACAGATATTAACACTGTTACTCTACAGATGAGACAAAACAGGGACTCAAAATTATAACACAATAAGCATTCATGGTCTTGATAAAACACTGAAATATTATCTAGGTTATTGTGATGCTGAGATTATGTCTTCGACTCCAATTGTGGCCACAAAATTCATTATCGTCCCATCCATATGTATTAGACCTGTCACCTCCTACTTTATATTCAAATATCTGTTTGAGCATGGGGGTACACTCAAACTGTAAATAAAGATGGGAATATTAAATAATCAGCTCAACAGCACATTAAGGCGCCTGGAGCAGTGAACCACCTGATCCAGCAGAGGGCGCTTCCAGCACAACCAGATCAACCAATACTGAATGACCTCCATAACAGCTGCATCTCGTCTGCCGGAAAACAACAGGAGATGAAGACGCCTCAAGGAAATGGAGGACCAGATAAGCCACTCCGAGTGGAGCGTGGAAGCACTTTGGGCTCCACTGTGTGTTGATTACAGTGTGTACTAAGTAACTGGTCCACTATGACAAATCCAGAGGGCCATTTGTGGCCTTATACCCACCACAGTCCAGCAGTACCTTCTCAAGTGCTCCGCCCAGTGCCTACGAGTGCTCCTAGGCAGGCCACTCACCAGAGGCTTAGGAAAAGGCCACAAAAGACAAGCTAGCAAGCTTAATATGCATGGACATATGGCCCACCGGTGTGGCCTCAGGAGGGGTTAACATTAACATTAATATTAAAACAGAATTTCTCTGGTTATAAACATGCATGCTCAAGAACCTGTTTAGTTTGATTTTTGTGAAAAGTGACAACCCTACTATATGTCATTATCCCCTATACTAGTCTGCTGTGCTGAGCTGTTATATGATTTAAATGTGGAGCAGTCGTCTTCAACACCTCCAACAAGGGTGGATGTTAACAAACAGACTGACAAACTGCAAACACTTAGGCACATATAATGAAAAGTCATCAGTTTGGGGACATTTAAGTTGAGAATAATCTGTCCTTGTGTTTCTGTCTGAGTCGTATAAAGCTGCCCCTGTGCCTCCTGAACTCAAACTCTCTTTGCTGCTGTAATTAGAGGTGCTTTCTGAGTGCCGCGCTGCTGCTCAGCCACAATACAGAAACTGTTGGCAGGGGGCTGTGAAATGTCCGAGTCTGACCCGCGGGGCCCCTCCTCTGCCGCTGCCCTCCCCCTGACCTTCAGACCAGACTTCCAGGGCTTCCAGAGATCCCTGCAGGTCTGAGCTGAGCTGCCAGGAAGGGAATAACTACACGCATGCATACCCCATATCAGCTCAGAGAGGAGATACTGTGAGATGTGGCAGCCTCGGGTTGTTTAACACTCAATCTGCTAATGTGAAGTTTTTGGATGGAGAGTTCTTGTTAATACTAACTGGATGAGTCAGGCATTCGCAGCTCATTCACGCTGATATTTGGGTGAGGCTGAAGAAATAAAGTAACTGTAGTAACAATACTTACCAGGCAGGATGGTGCGGTACATGAAGGCGAAGTGCTTGAGCAGCCAGGGGTGGTCAAAGTGTCCGATGGCGAAGTGACGCTGCACCAGGTGCATGTACTGGAACAGAGAGCGGGTGGTGTAGGTCCCATAGGCCACGCCTTCGTACAGAGAGCCATCTGTGACGTCCCTCAGGAGGATCATAGACTTCTCCATGATGGACAGAACCTGCTTTGACCACAAATAGGCCTCCTGAAGGTAACCTAAGAGAGAGGAAGATGGTGTGATGGTTAGACACTAGGGCTGGAAGATTTATCGTTTTTGGATCGAAATCAAAGTTTCAGACAACACGATCATGTGTTTGCCAAAGCTGCAATTTTTTGCAGTGGTCCTGACTGACCCAGGAGGTGTTGTGTCAACTATTTTACACATACTATTTAAAAAATTTGCAGACAATTTGCATTTAAGAATGGCTCGCAAATGAACAGCTTACAACTGTGAATCTGTTCTCATTGTTCACTTAAAAGAGCGTTTCAAAAGAGTCGACTCGTTCGCCAACGTCACATCTCCACCTCGGAAGTGCTGGTAAGCAGGTCAACAATACAAAGCCTCTGTTTAGGAGTAGAAGTCGGAGTATCCCTTAAATAATGAAAACAGATAATTTATCATCAATATTAGATGATGAATAATGTGTTATGTGCTTTTGATCATTGATTTCCTTACTGTTATCTATAGTGTAAACAATAGTGAATATTGCATTGAAGCTTGATTTGAAGAAAATTGTGAATCCAATTCAAATCGCAATATCTGTCAGAAAAATCGATCAGATCTTTTCCTGAAATTGTTGAACCCTATTAGACACAGTTTGACTTCTGATAGAGATCCATCCATCCATCATTATCCACACTGCTTATCCCTTTAAGGGTCTCGGGAGCTGGAGCCTATCCCAGCTGAAACTGGGCAAGAGTTGGAGTACCCCTTGAAAGTCAGAGTGTCATGTGTTTGACAAAAACTGAAAACCTACAGGGCAACTTTTGCCCACATAGCAAATCAGCAGAAATCGACAATGGAATAGTTAAAGAACTGGATTGATAAGCAGGATCGCTTTTGACATTTTTATCAATAAACTCTTATCGATGGCCATCCCTAACCAAGAGGCTCATTGAACTTGACCTCTGACCTTTTCAGTTTGAAAAAAAGAAACCCTCAGAGAATTCTTGCAATGTTACAATGATAAAATTGTTTTCATGAGCAAACATAAAAGTCTGTGATCTTAACACCTGACCTATGACCTCCAAAACTGAACCACCTAGTCCTTGAGTCAAGATGGGCATTTTGTGTGATGTGTAATGGAAGTCCTTTAAAGTCTCCTTGAGATTCAGGGTTCACATGCAAAGGACTACCACAGGACTCCCTGATCCTGACCTTTGATATATGACCTCTACATTCTTAAGGTTTTATTCTTAAACCCAGGAGGATATGTGGTCAAAGTTTGAAGAAAATAATTCAAAAACTTTCTGAGATATTGTGTTTACAAGATTTGAAAGAATGAACAAACGTGAGGATGGACAACCCTTGGCCATCACAGAGGCTCAACATTGAGGAATGTTAATCCTGAAGAAGTCAAAACTAAAAATGGACAGACTCAAGACAGCTCCAACTTATATTTGTGCATTTCAGATGACAGCAGCATGTCACAACCCTCTAAACTCTCATTATTCTGTTCTTTGACAGTGAAAGTTGATCACTTGTTTGTTTGGGAGTCTCATCTGCTGGATCTTAAAGTCGGTCCGCCAGCCAAGTCTTCACGTTCAGGGCAGCAGTCCTTGTGGGTAACGTGTGCATGTGAAGTTGTCTGGACGGTTTGTTCCTGGAAGTGAGTGGCTGCAGCGTGTGAGGGAGAGAAAAAGGAGGATGTGGGAGGAAGAGAAGTGCTGTTCACGTGTTGGTAAATCACAGCAGTCAGCACATGAATAATAGTTTACTGCAGCCTTGAGTCTTAAAAAAAAGGGAAATCTGTTTCTGCTTTGAGGTTGGCCAGATTGCAGGATTTAGCTTGACTCATGAAAATCATTCTGCTATATTGGAGTTCATAATGAGACTCATCAGGCATTTTTTCAGACTGTTACTTCTCTTAAACACATACCTTTTTGATTTTGCATTATAACATCTGGCTGACTGATTTGTCAGAGCTGCTTGTTGGTTTTTACCTCCGCCAAGGTTATGTTTTTGCCGGCGTATGTTTGTTTGTTTGTTAGCAAGATTACGCCAAAACTACAAGACAGATTTTCCTTAAATTTTCAGGACATGTTGGTAATGGCCCAACTTAGAAATGATTAGATTTTGGTGGTGATCCAGATAACCGCAATTAGCGAACAATCGTTTTTGCTCAATAACTGTCTAACTAATAATGATATCAACATGATTCTGAGTGCTAGGTGTGGGTTTACAGGGTCAAGGAATCATATTATGATGGTGACTTTATCATCTATTGCTTATAGATGTAACAGCAATATATGAGCTACCTTGGCGGAGGTTTGCGCTCTCTGAGTGCTTTCTAGTTAATCCAGTTTTTTCGTCACAAACTGAAGTTGCTGTTTCTTGACGTTTTGTTGAATAAAGATGGGAACACACCACAAGATAATTGGCCCATGTTTGGGTTCAGATTCCCATTTCAACAAAGGCCCAATCAAGTAGGGTATACACTATACGATTTTCAGCCTGACTACCGTCTCAGGGCTCCGCTTCCAACCAAAGTCAGCAAAGGCCCGATAATCTCTGGTCCTAAAAGAGTGGGTAGATGTGACATGTGGTGTCACATCTACCCAAAGTCTCTGAAGAATGTTTCCATCATCTTGTTGAATCTGTGCCATGAGGAAGGTTGTTCAGCAGGCAAAAAGGGCACTTATACAGTGTACTGTACCTATGGTTATGGATCTCACTGTATGGTTATGGGTCAGGGGGCCTCGAAAAAATGCCTTGAAAATGTGTAACAGCAGAAGCGACATTTTGAGAGCCACCGGTTAATTCATCATCCTCTTTGCCAACAGGAGCAGTTAGAGTGCTGAGCTTATTAAGACTATTTTCACAACAGACTTTGATATAACAATGTGCACTACAAACTGACCCAAGCCTCCTGTTTTAGGGTACAAAGGGGAGAAAAAGGGAAGCGCATTTGAGTAAACAAAGTCGTCTCAGTCTGTGACCTGAAGGAACCTTCCACACACCTCCATGGAAATCTTGACACACACTTCAGCACACTGCAGCGTGTGTACTCCACCTCACACACAGAGTTTACTATGAGAACGAGCCGCCACAGGAACACTCCGGCCACAAGTCATTCAGGAATCCTGGGACGACAACCCCCCACCCATCAGAGGGCGCCCACTAAAGCCGTCCTCAGCACTGATTAGGTTTAAGGGACAGCCAACACAAACAGAGAGTGGTTATTTACTGCTGAACAAGAACACTGAGTACGCACGAAAACCAACAGAGAGGCGGAAAAGCTCAGTGCTGGCCAGGTTAGCCCACTTTACTAAAAACCTTACATGAACATTAAAATTGATGAGTTTAAATTCTGATGAAAGCCTTGGGGGTTAAATATGATTTAACTTAAAGAAGCTCAGCCATCTCAAGCACATTAAACCAGTTTTTAAAAGCTGCATTTACTCAATATTTGGCCAAATTAAGGGAAAAGAACAGTTCAGAAACATAACATCCTGTTTCCATTATTACTTGTTTATGGTTTGTTCAATGACATTGCATTTAAAGGGTTGGTTTGGGTTTTTTAGAGTGTGGTTGCTAGAGGCCCATAGAAATAGTAAATATCAGTGCCAATAAACAAACTTGTGAGCTTTGTCCCTTAGGGGAGATATTAGGGGCAGATGGTAGCCAGTTCATAGCAGAACATGGTGCTACCAAAGGCCTCATAATCAAACCACTTATAGGTTAAAACTAATCTAAGAAAGTGTTTGGGGAGGGCTGAACCTTTCAGAAGCATATCTGGCAGATGATTGGACTATCGTTCTGTCAATCGCATTTATTATGGGCTAAACAGATAATGTGGTAGGCGGGCGCTACTGTGTTACAGAATGTTAGTCACTGAAGCTGTTAGCATCTTTGCTAATCTCTGTAAGTGCAGTCACTTCCTGCTGTCGTTTCACTCGTAACTCCTGCCTCTTCCTGCTCTAAAGGGTGCTGACTGGACCGTCCCGCTTCAGGCCAAGCACAAATTTTATAGATTAGAGCTTGGCAAGATGGATCTGCCTGATTACAGACACTAAATCAGGCTTGTCCGGCTGCCACGCAAGGTTATGGTTAATACTACTCAATAAACTATGTCGGCTCAACAATACGCTACAGTAAGATTCTTTACAGTTTTTAACTTTTCCTCCACAAAGTCCCTGTGTTCAGAACTTAAGTATGTTGGGACGTAAGGGTTATGTATCCTTCTGCTATCGGCTGGTCAGGTTGTCAGAAGAAACAACAAACACTAACTTCACTAAAACTAGTCCAACTAGTCTGTTGGAACAGACCACATAGGCCAGCCTTCGCTCCCCACGTCCATCATTGGCCTTAGGCACACATGACCCTGTCCCTGGTTCACCAGTGTTCCTCCCTTGTTTCACTTTAGATAGATAACACCCCACAAGAGCTGCAGTTCTAGAAATACTCTGACTCAGTTGTCTAACTATAATACTTTGTCCCTTACCAAACTCATTTGCATCCTTAGGCTTGGCCATTTTCCTGCTTCTAACATCATCTTTGAGGTCAAAATGTTTACTTGCTGCCTCAACAGTCAAAAGTCCTCCTAAGATGATTTAGATAAGCGCATAAAATCGAACCTGTTCCAAACAAAATAATGATGGATGATACTTTCAGAGTTATTGTGCAGACATGATTTATGCGGCCTTCAATCTTAAACTATATTCTGGCTAGGACTAATGCAATGAATTAGAAAACGAAACTATTGTAATTGATGAGAAGAAATATTAGCTTTTTCGAAATACTATAAAGGCAAAGGAAAAAAGAAAAAATGAAACTACCCCATCAACTGGAAAACTCCACAGATGGTGGTGGTAGTGCTGAAAATGCTATTACACAACTATCATCCAAAAATCTTGGAAAAAGGAGACTCATGACAGAAACCCACATTAAAGAGAAACCGCATTAGCACATGCAGTGTACGCTTAATCTCTGTGTCCTCAGAGTCCAATAATGTGGTTGGTGTTTCCTAATGATAAACAGGAGAAAATAATGCACTTAGGATGCTGAATCAGGAACCTCCCAGTCCTCGACCCAGAACCAGGTTGTGTTATTTTCCTTACATGCTGAGCTTGATGTTTAACCCGTACCCATGTGGGTCCAGTGTGTTCTGATTGGCTGACTGGTCTTCTTTGTGGTAATTGGTTGTTAAGCACTGGCAAGAGCCATGCTGCCAGCAGCTCTGCATTCTGTGTTCAGTCTCTGCACTGGGCTCGCCCCCGTTGTGCCAAAGGGCTGAAACTGCTGACCTAACAATGGTAGGACGTCACACAGGTTGGTGTAAAAATAAACAGAATATAAACTCTATAAGTCCAGGAGGCTGAAGATGTGTTTAGAACGAAAGTAATAGCAATTATTTTTCATGGCATGATTTCTTTATAGAAAAATATGTAGAGTTTCAGTAAATTTGAAACAGTTTTTTTAGTTAATACCAATAATGACAAATTCTACATTATATATAATCTCTGGCTGAGCGCTTCAGTACCTGAAACATCTCTAGTTCTCACACTGTCTTCATCCTTCTTAGACCATAATTCAGCTCTTGATATCTGTGATTTCGTTCTTGCTTGGTCCCTGTGTTTCCCTGTCTTCCTGGGTGTGCACACTGATATGGCGGTGGAAAAAGGATAACTGTTCTGCCTGTGAACTCTGCTGGTTGTTCATCCATCCATCTATTCCCCTTATCTCTCTCGGGGTCAAGAGAGGTTCACCTTGAACCAGTCGCCCAATAGAGAGACAGACAACTATTCACGCTCACACTCCTAACTAAGGGCAATTTGGAGTCACCACCAACCTAACGAGCATGTTTTTGGTCTGTGTGAGGAATCTGGTAACCTTGCTGTGCAGATGGACCTGCCTGATTCATTGTCTGAAATCATGTAAGTCCATCTTGCCAAGCTCCAATCCTCTACAGCTTCATTAGGGCAAAAGTTGAATGAGCCAAGCAGGGGAGCTGCAGACGCGACGACAGCAGGAAGTGAATGCATGTCTGAGAATAATGGCGGCTTCTGAAGCGGTCTCCGTGGATGCAGCAATATCTGCAGTTATCAGGAATGGACTATTTTATTATTTAAAAGAGGATCAAAGAACATCACTTCAGGCTTTTCTTACAAGAAACAATGTTTTTGCTCTTCTCCTGATCGGTTTCAGTGAGGTTTCAGTGAGAGTTTGATCTACAAACTGGCTCCTCTGGTCATGAAAAAGATGGGAAGTCTCCAAACCCCATTGAGATAATTGTGTCTCTGCTGGTTGCCCTCATGGACGATCAAATCAGACAAATCAGGGAAGCTGGAGATCACTGCTGGGAAACTGGGAGAGAATGTGAAAATCCTTCGCGGACCATACAGGTAAGTCTGTGTTGTAGTCATGGTTACTCAACGATACATTGGGAAATTTGCTCTCCTCAGAAGTGTACATGGAGAACTTGGTGGGAATTGTCATTGACTAGGTTCATGTCACATATAAGTGGTAAACGATCATCTGTGTTGTATAATTTAATGTAAGATGATAGTCTAAGGACTGAAACGTAGTTTAAGCTAATGGCTAACAACAGGGTCTAGCTGCTACGTCATACTGTGGCTTGATATGATTGGTCTGTGATGAGTGTGACTGACAGACCGATTGTCCAATCACCAGCTGCAGTTGTTTTTGAAGGTTTTGCCCCTGAAAACATTTTCGAACGGCTCTTTCCCAGATGAACTAGTGAAATTTTTCCATGACGGATATATGGAACTGTTCGTCTGGCATGTCAGGTTAGGAATCACGAGTGCCCAGAGAGAACCCACGCATGCAAAGGGAGACCATGAAAACTCCACACAGAAAGGCCCTGACCAACTCGGGGATTAAACAGGCGACCTTCTTGCCGTGTAGCTGTTCTTGCTACGCCACCGTACTTGCTGTTCAGGTCCTCAATAATGTTGTATATAACACAGCCAAGTAGCTAAATGAGGCCCCCCCAAAGGGCGACGAGGCCCTAAGCACCGCACATGTTCTATGTTGAGGTAAAGGCGTGCCTGATGGTTGAAATGAACCGGATCTGCACCGCTTAGAGGAACTCACCACATTTTTACACAACACCAAGCCTCATTGACATCATTAGCAGTAAGTCATGTGTCACCTTTGCCTAAATCTGGTCTCTGTATTTCTGATGGGTGCACTATAAAAGGGAAGTGTTACATTTCCTTGTGAAAGACCCTTAAGACTGTTCTCAACCAAACATTTCACTCCAGGGCAGGGACAAGCAAACACACGCAGAAGGAATGTTTCATTTTCTGCTGACTGTAATCCGGTTATCTAAACTAAACTCTGACAGAGCTTTCTAAAAACCAAACAGAGAGCAAATTTCGAAGTTCAGACACTTACATGTGAAGACTTCATTTGTTATTCTAAGAAACTAAATGACGGAAAAGGTACTAAAATGTCAGTTAAAGTCTTCAAGCACGAGTCAGATACACAATGGAGAGAAATTCTGGACGGCTTATTGGAGACTTTCCATTCCTTTAGAGCCATCCTGACAGAATAATATTTGGACTTCATGTCACCACTCTGCACAGGAAATGAAGGATTCTTTCACAATAAAAGAATGCAGACAGGCTTTTGCTAAGCGTAACATCTGACACTTGAGTGAAGCTATAAATAAAGTGACTAAAACGAGGTTTCCCTTCAAGATTATAAGCAAATACATCATGTGTCAAATACATTTCAGCCTTAATAAAACTGATAGTTTGTAAAACATGCTTCTGTTTTATTCAGACTAAAACTGGAGCTACTGTCTGACAGTTTTATCCCTCCACAAGAAAACAAGTGTCAGACACTGAGCACAGAGATGGGTCAAGAACAGGGGCTGTGGAGGGTTTTGTGGTAGGGGGAGTCATGACACGAAAAAGGGATGAGCATGAGACTAAAGCCTGTTTTATGCTTGACATGTTTGTGAGTTCACGAGTGTCAGCACAGATATCACGTGTTTAGACAAACCCCTGCTGATGGAGATCAGGTTTGCGCACAACCCCAGAATTTTACCTGATGACAACAAGACTGAAAATACATCGATTCGGTTTTTGGCAACAGCCAACAGAAAAAAAAGAAGAAATGGTGAACTTTGAGGACCTACGATTGACAGACATAAGGAAATATAAATATCAGTACGACTCTTAAATGAAAGAACACGATAACGTGAGTAAACTCTTTGCAGTCCGTCATGAAAACAAAAAACTTTCTTCCTCTTCTTCTTTGGCAGAACAGGTAACAACAAACTTTGTCTTTTTTCTTTTGGCGTAACTGATAACAACAAAATTCTTGGACATAACTGCTAACAACAAACTGTCTTTTTCTTCTTCTTTTTGGCATAACCGTTTACAACAAAATGTTTTCTTGTCTTCTTCGTCTTTGGAGTAACCAGTAACAACAAACTCTCTTCTTATTCTTTTTGGGTGTAACCAGTAACAACAAACTGTCTTTTTCATTCTTCTTTGACAAAACCAATTACAACAAACTTTCTTCTTCTTCTTTGGTGTAACCAGTGACCAAAAAAAATTCCTTCTACTTCAGAAAAACTGTTAACAACAAACTCAAGTCTTCTTCTCCTTCTTTGGTGAAACCCATAAAAACAAACAATTTTCTTCTTTGGCATAACCAGTGACAACAAACTGAATCTTCTTCGTCTTTGGCATAACTGGTAACATTAAACTATCTTCTTCTTCTCCTTTTGGTAACAAATAACAACAAACTTTCTTTTTTTGATGACTTCCTATAAATCATTATATGGATACGACTTTTTCAGGACCCTGCCCCCTACAGTTTGGGGGAATATCTGTTTGTGAAAACATGACCTTCCACATCATGATGCTGCAGCAGTTTGTAGCCGCTCATCCGTCTGTGCAGAAAGCATAACTGAGCCTTAAGGGGCTGTCCACACGGGGATGCAAAGTTTCTTATCGATCGGGATTTCGTCCATGGGGATCTGGTGTTTTGGTAGCCAATAAGCACATTTTTTGTAACCAGGTCCCAGAGTGAATAAATATATTAAATATAACTGCATGTTTTCATAAACGATGATCTCATAACCCCACTTTTCCCTTAAACCGCATGTGCTTACCCCGACGACAATAGAAACAATGGCTGAATGCTGTGTTGCATTGTTGCTGCAGAAGCTACTGAGCTCGTAACGTTTTTGCAGAAAAATCATCTGCTCCTCTATTTCCACCAATTACACTCCTCGTCCTTTGCTGGATGTGAAGCGTAACAATGTGAAGAAAAGTTCAGACTGTTACTTTTCTCAGTGTTCACATTGTCTGCTGTTCCTTCTCTACAAATAAACCCACAGTCACCACAGAGACACCGCTGTCATTTGTTTCCCATCAGGACTGAATCTTTCTTGCCAGGAATCAAACCCCTGTAAGCACAACGAGCCGCACCGCAGGCAGTCACCTCCTCATGGTCCCCTCTGAATATTTAGGGCAGGATATTAAAACAAAGGAAGACTGAGCTGTGGATAATTATGTCAGATCTCACAGAGAAGAATAAATCTTTACTCAGAGAGCCTGGACTGAGGGATAATTACAGAGGATCAAATATCAAAGAACTTCAGGCTCAGTCCACACGGGGTTCTCATGAAGAAAATAATCCAAACAATTAAATAAAGGCTGTTGTTATGAGACTAAACTTTGGGTCATGTGAACCAGGACCAAAAAAAAAAGAAATCTGCCTACAGTTATATTTCTCTGTAGAAAAGTCGAGTTCAAGTTCATATCAGTCAGACAAAGATAAATGTCTTCGCATCACATAAGAAAACACAGAAATAATGACTTTAAGTGTATCAGGGTATTCAAGCATTTGATAATTTTTTTTGTGGTCCAAGTGGCTCAGCATGTTCTACAGAACAAGTGACTCACAGTGCTTTTCCATTCATGTGATCACCTCAACTAAACTTGCCACTCCTAGTTCACGAATTACAGTCAACTAGGGATGCTACAATTTTCAACGGAATATTGAACCATGCAGGGTGGCATCCACGATTCAGTGGAGAAACATTTATGCGCTCTACTTTTCAGGACATGATTATGCAAATAAATCAATATGCACACTCAGGCATGGAAATGTGTACACCAGTGCTGGGAAAGTACTTATTCCCTGACCTTCCAGACTTGGACCCTCACAGCAGGAGGTTTCCTTCAGTTTGCAGGTCAGAAGGCGTTCACACAGAGACAAATTCAAATTTACACAAGTTTTTAATCATCTAGGCATTTTGTCCACACAGAAATGCCATTTCAGGCGCCTGAAAATGCACATCTCTGAAAATGGGTCCTGGGATGGCTACATTTCAAAACACTGGCACAACGAATATGAGGATTACAGCCTTGGCATATGGACTACAGCTTTTTCAGTGTCTTTACAGATAATGTTTTTAATACAAAAATGTTTTTGTCTCCATGTAGACAGGGTCTCAATCAATGGAGCATTGGGTGAAGGGGAGAACAAGGGGAGTGATGAGCGTGGGTTTTTTTTACTGTAAGAAGAGTAAGCCAAACTCAAATGTGCATCTGGACATTTAAAATTGTTGTTGTCACTGCACAGAGTTCTGTAGGACATCTGCTCTAAAATGATCATCACCACATCTCTTGCAAATACCAAGAGTGTTTTCGTGCAGCTGCTGGATACAGAGCTAAAACACTGCAGTTTTCTTTCTCCCGTATCGTCGTGCATGTAGTGATGCTGCTTTATTTTCATATCTGTGTGTGCAATGCTTCTCTTCAGTCTTCAATCGATTTTGCTGATACACTTTTTAACATGTATAAATAAAGTTAGTGTATAATTCAAGACAACAACAAAAAGCTGTGCTGCTTCATGCGCTATATTATGAGCACTTCTGGGTGTATTTTTGACATTGTTTCCTGCCTACCTGTGACCCCCCGACCCCTTCCAGCACTTCTCCCCTGTTGTTGAGAAGGGCATACTCTCTGCAGAGAGGAGCAAGTGTAAACGACCATGTAGAGGAATTTCTGAGGTGGACTATCGGGACATTATCAGAGAATATCAGGGTTGAATAGGTGAATAGAGCTCTACTACAGGGGCAGCAGGGAATTATCAGGGTAATACCAGCATGAAAAACCATGATGTTTGCGATCACTGATGCAGCTCACCTGGGTAATTTCAGGCAAGTTTCCGGGTTTTTCTGCAAGTGTAAATGAGCAGATTTGTCCTCTGGAGCCTCAAGTGGACACTGGAGGAACTGCATATTTTCGTAACTCTGAATTACATGTTTCTGTCATCTGAACCTGTTTACAATTTCTGTTTGTGCATTTATTCACAGGTTTGTGCCATGGCTGGCTTTCCATAAGAACTGGTTTTCTCTGAGGAGTAAGTGAACTCACTTGAACTCTCCTGCAGGATCCTTTCCAGGACTTTTTTTTTTTTTTTTTTTTTTTTTTTTTTTAATAAAACACTGGCTGAGTCTGTAGGCCTGTAGTTATCTACACAGCAGAGCACGTCAGCTTTGTCTTTAATGGCTGGAGTCAAAAACAAGTGTGAAAAAAGCTTAATGCACTAAACTCAGACCAGAGACATTTGGCTTATGTATTGACAGTATGTTTCAGTTAAATCAGATCTAATACAAACATGTTGTGACATAGAAAACAGCATCTGTTAACAAGCCATTTAAAGAGCTGCTAAATGATTTATTCTCTAGAGGCAAGCATTGTCTATTTTAGGGATTTTTGGAACTTTTCTCCTCCAACTGGAAGACAAATCCAAAGAAATATGAAATGTAGGGAGGAGAAAAACTGGCCCTTTCCCTGCATCAAGGACTAAGTTCTCTGTAAGGTACACACTCAACAGTCTTACCAAAGCAGTCAGGTCAGGTCAGGTTTGGGAGCACATGCCAGGTCGGCACTTCGCCAGTCATCATTTCTGACAACTTGTATCCAGAGGCAAGGGACGCCAACCCCTTCAGTTGTGTTACCAACTGCCATAGCCAGTGGCAGTGCCCCAGGAAGTCGGCTACCAACCCAACTTCCAAGTATTGTTCTGTCAGGACTTGAACCAGCCAGCCTCCGCCTCAGCCCAAGCCGTTACAGACTCACGACACTGCCACCAAAACAATCCATGGATTAGTTTTACAAATGTCCAACAATCATACAATCAGTTTATTAATACAGTATGAAATATCTCACAATATGGTGAGTACGATGCATCCAGAACTGTTTCCCTATCTGGTATTAATCCATTAAATCAGCCTTTAGACCACACAGCTCAACATGCAGAGTGTAAACAAGGGTAATGACATTCCTCTAGTTCAGTTAAAACTTAAAAATGCTGAGCAGAGCAGGTTTCTAATCCTTCAGTCCTCACACAGAGCTGCTGTAATCACAATAAACACAATTAAAACACACATCCAGCAGTGTCTCATTCTGCTATTGATTTGTGCCATTTTAAAGTCTGACAATTCTAGGACTTAAATGTACATTTTGTCTCCAAATATGCAAGACATTCAAGACGGTTTAAAGTGCAAACATGTAATTTTCAGTATAGTGACTGTGCTGAGTGAATTTCACACTCTCTGTTTAACATTAAAGCACATCAGGAAGAGGTGCAAGAAAAAGACTCTGGCGTTTGCAGCGAAAAAAGCAAAAAAAAAAATCAGAAAATAAAAGAGATAAGAAAATATGCTCGATTTTGAAACAAAGGGCTCTAATTTCCTGGCGCAACTCAGGGTGGCCTAGGGTGGCGCAGCCTGGCGCACCCCGCGCAGTGGTATTTTCGTCCGGTGCACCGCCATGCGCAGCCAATTTGGCAATTTGGTAGACCGGCTGCGCCGAGATGGGTGTGACGGTGCACCAGGGGGAGGTGTCCACAGATTCAGCTTGGCGCAGTGACAATTTGGGGCCAAAAAACCGCGCGGAAGGTGCGCTGAAAGCCCGCCAGCTCCAACCTGGTCTATTCTCGGCACAGACAAGGCGCACCCTGGGCAGTGGTAATTTGGCTGACAGGCGCACAGTGCGCACACATCACCCAAACCTCACAGGCAGGTGTCCAGAGTGTCAGGCACATTTCAATGCAATAAACAATCACAACAACCACTATTTAATGTAACCGTCTGAACCAGCACATACATTTGTATCTATATTAATTGTCCCGTCACATCTGGTGTCAGATCAGAGACGTTTGTCATAACTAACGAGTTCACATCTCTCAGCCAACCACAAACAGCCACATCATCCCATACGGAGTATCCGGCTTCTGTCATCTCATGAAATTCAAAAGAAAAGAAAAAAGAGAGAGACGCTCTCTGAATAAATGTAAGTCACTCGGTGTCTTAGGGATTTACCTGTGGTTGCCCATATTTCTCTGTTTTAATATTTTTTCATAACATGATCTAAAAAGATGGAGTACATTATTGCAAGGAGGATGAGGAGGAGATATATTTTCACCAAAGGTTCTGCTATTTGGCGATGACAGACCAGTAATGAAGGTGGATCACAAGCATGATGAATGGATTAGTCTGCTGCTGTGTTTAAATGTAATTATCACTTAATTTTGTACTCCTATTATGACACAGGAAGAGATTACATCTGTCCCATGAGGTGGTCCACACGGTGACGCGCATCGTGGTTCCGATGCGCTGCCCGGTGGCCCCTGCACTCTCCCAGTTGCTGTAAAAGTGACAGCAGCTCTGACCTTCTTCTCCACTGAGGAGAAATTGTCACTGCGCCTCGCCCGCGGCGCATTTAAAGGTGAGGAGAGGCGTTCATTTGATTGGTGAAGATCACACTTGGCTGTGTTAAACCCACTCAAGTCTTCTCTCCTCCCTCTCTGCTACGTGCGCCGGTAGGAGAGACGGAGGCGTGGGTGTGCCTGCCTGCGCCAGACTGCGCCGTGCACGAAACTTGCAAAATGCCCTGGACACACCCCGTTGGTGCGGCGCGGCGCAGGGCAGGTGCGCCCCACCTGCGCCTGGTCTACGAAATTAGAGCCCAATTAGTCAAATCTCTTGCTGGGTTACTAAAGGTATTACACATGTAGGCAGGTAAGAATGGAGGTTTTTCTGTGCGTTTTGTCCTTCTGTCCACACTTACACACTGAAAACTTCTTTTTTTAAAAACTCCAGGGAAGGGGAAGATTTTTTTTTTAAATGCTGTTTTGAGTGTCTCCATGTAGATGGGGAAAATGGCGTCCTGGGCCTGAAATGTCACAATATGTACATAGTTTTGTGACCTGTTTTTATATAAATTCACACAGTAATATGAAATAATTATTGTTAGTTACTTAATGAATGTTTAACATCTGGAAAAACAGAAAGAATCCATAAAATGAACCTCAATGAAGACGCAAAAGCAATGGCTGCCCAGTTATGTATCTAATAAATTATTTAGCTTGGACTGCTAATTGTTTCAGCAATTGCTCGTTTTTATTTAACACTCACATAATTACATGAAATTGCTGTATCCGCCAACAGCAGTGTTACTTGCCCACTTACCAGTGGTCTCAAGATCTTTACTTAGAGGTCAATCTTGCATCTAAAATGCGTTTCATTTTATTGATTCTTCTGATTTTCAATAAGTTAAACATTCATCACAACAAAAGCCATTTTGCATTATCCTGTGAGTTTTACGTATAACAAGACACAAAACTATGTTTGGTTGACTGTATGATTGGGCGAAAAGTTTCAAACCACTTCATTTTATGATGCAGCAAATGTCTATGCTTTCAACTGCCTGTGCCCATTAGATAGCAGATAGTTTGAAGCTTAACTCTGATTCAGACCTCACAACTGGGGGGTTCGTGGGCTTTGGCTTGCAGCTTATACACATAGACCACCGGGTAACTCCATATCTCTTCTGCTCCTCACAGGAGTTTGTCCTCTCTCTTTTGGCCCACTGAATCTCATTCTGAAGAATTCCTCCTCTGTTATCTCTGGGTCATGGAGATAATTCATCCACAGTAAAAGGAAATTTATCATCACTTGAGTCAAAATCACCAGCCCAATTCACAGTGGCTTCACATAAAATTGCCACAAAGATGTTCTGCTATACTTACAACTATAGATACATTCACATTAGTTGTGCAAGGCCGTAATATCAGTTTCAATTCCCCCTGTTATATGGCTTGGATGCACGTGACACAGTATGTGCTCCCCCATACACACAAAGGCACAGGCGCTCCAATAAAGTTGCGTCCCTTGAGTTTTGTCTACAACATCATTGCTTGATTTCTCCACAGACTTAATGAAGATATCCATCCAATAACTTTGTCTTTTCAAGCAATACGGCAACAATTTTTTTTTGTTTTCCGTGTCTTGCCTCACTCTCCAGTCCATGACGAGCAGATAGACACCAATCTTTCAACTGTGCATGCAATATCAAGGAAGAGACTGGCAAAGCTTGCCCACCACAAATTAGTTTTGTATGTTTTTTTTTCAAAAATGGCATAAAATGCTAAACTTGGTCTGAAAAAAGATAGCGTAACATAATGCGGTTTAAAAAAAAACGAGTCACAACAAGGTCACAGGAACGTTTAGAGCTGCTGAAGAGTTTATCTGATAACTGTAGGCAGAGACACGCTAATGCTACCCATTGACTCCCAGTGTTTGAGCAAAGCTAATTAGCGGTGGGTGAGCTAATTTTTGTCATTTTTATTTTGGTTTCTGGTTCCTGTTTAATTTTGCTAATTCCTGTCTCCCTCTCTTTCAGTTCCTGGTTTGTCTCCCTCCTGTGTGATTACCTGGCCGCTCCCTATTGTGTTTCACCTGTGTCTTGTTAACTGCACTCCCTGCTCCTTTAAATACCCTGCATGCTCACTCACAATCTGCCAGATCAACTCACGTACCTTCCTAGTTATCCAGCACTCTCTCCTGACCAGTTCCTAGTGTTTTTGACCAGTTTCCTGATTCTCGGTTTCTGCTTTCTCGCCTGCTTGCTCTGTACCTCTGCCTGATTATCTGCTGCCTGGTAATGAACTCTTTTTCTGAATAAAGACCAAGTTTTTGGATCACGAACAGCTCCATGTCTGAGTCCGTTCTGTCTGTGCCTTGACACCTTCAAGTTGGATGGTTGACCCCTGAGCCGACAGAAAATTCTTTTCATGACGTGAACCGACCACAAGCTACAAGCTATCTGCCTCCTTTTGGTGCAACCCACAAAATAGGCCACAACAGTATACAAACTTTTGGTCCATACAAAATATATCAACCCACATTCAGTCTAATATGTGAATAAAACTTCTGGTCTCACCTTGTGTCATGTAGACGAGGCTCCCCGTCAGCAGAGCCACACAGTTGGTAGGCTGATGGTTGTGCAGATACTGAAACCCCCATCCTCTCACGTACGACTTCTCATACATGAGGCGTGACGCGTTCCCGATCACCTGGAGAAAGCGATCCTGTTGACCTTTGTTCAGATACTCATACAGGAAGTCGTAGGCGGTGGCGAACCCGACCAAAGAGTGCGCGAGGGGGACCTCATCCCATGGAGCGTCCTTGACCAACCTGCAGAAGAAAAAACGACGCTGAAGTGACAACATCGACATATGTGGAGCAGGTGGAGGAAAACAGTCGATGGTGAGCAGGTGTGAAATTTTAAGCGTGTAAATTAAATCCTGGCGAATCATTTAACACATACGAGAAGACGTTTTTACTGGAAAACCTTTTAATTACCTCTAACACGGCTGTTAAACTTCTAATCACTTTGACAGCAGAAATAAAGATGCTAGGTAGCATTTTACACCACGTTTATAGCTGCTCTAATAAAGAGACGCATTAAAAGTGAAGTGTGTGCAAATTCTCTCCACGTTAGCAGGGCTGAGGTCTGAGCTGCTGATTCTGTGAAATTTAAGAGAGCACGGCGATCATGTCGTAAAAGGAAAAGGTGTTTCATTATCAATGTGCCTGCTTTAATTAGAGGAATGAAACTCAGATGTGGTGAGGGAAATATGCTCTCATTTCTAAGCTATCATTAGTCGGCACTTCAAATCAAAGTGACATTAAACACAAATTATGTTGAAAGAAATGTTTGATTCAAGTCCTCTTCAGAGCAGCTGCTGTATTAGAGGTGTTTCATAAAGATCATGGAAATTAGACCTTTAAAATGTCAATATTCTTGGTTAAATCAGTTTCTAACATCTTTTAAGGCTTTCCTAATTGAAATCCTGTCTTTGGCACATATATTGTTTCTACTTATTTGTTGCGAAAATAGATTAAAGTTTTGTAAATGTTACAATTCCACAGAGCTCAGCAAGAATCCATGCTAACACTACCTAGGACCTATGTTTATCAGATATTATAATGTGTTATACTTACAATGCTGCATAATCGTGTTTTGAAACACTTGTGATCATTATGATGCTTTACAATAGTAATCATAAGTCATTTTAATATCAGTGTTTGTAATGAGTTATAAACTGAGATAGAATAGTTCTAGTGTATTGTATTTGCTTATAGCTAAAAGAAATATTCATAATGTAAAATAAATCTGACACACTGTAAAATATTCATTATAGATTAATAAGGTTGGGTTATATGGGTTAGGTTATTGTTGACTGTCTTTCTATCATCGGAAATATTGTGATCAATTTAGTACTCAATATAAAGACAGCTAAAAATCCTTCAAAATTAAATTGTAAGTGTCATTAGATTATTGTATTGCAGACAGTGTTTCATTTTTTTTTAACAAAACAGGTTAAAAGTCACCTCAAGTAGTCATTGTATACTATAAGTGAAAAACATTCATTAAAAAACAATCTTTATTTTTTTAGATTTTCAATAAAAAAAATTCTAAGTAACAAATCAAACCCTCAGTGGTTTTCCTATTATAAATAATTATCAATTAACACAAGTATTTATAACTATGATTATACAGCATTATAAAAGGATTATAATAGCATGATAAAGAGAAGCTTCATAGAAAGTGTTACTGAGTCCTTCTCTTTGAGTAACAAAAGTGAGGAGAAGAAAACAACAGACAGAATTACTTGGAGGGTTGCAACCCCTGCAAACAAACCCAAACACCCAGACACCCAAACTCATGGAGGCCATAATCACCATGGGCCAAAGAATGGAGCACCACGGGAACACAACACAAATCGCCACTAAAAATGGGGGATTTGTGATACTGTACTTTCATGAACATAAACACCTTCTCCTTTGCCTTGCAGTGCAGTTGGATCCACCTGATTCAGTGTTCATAATCAGGCAGATCCATCTTGCCAAGCTCCAATCTACAACGACTGAGCTCGGCCCAAAGCAGGGTGGCCCAAGCGGGAGCTACGAGTGAGACACCAGCAGGAAGTGACTTCTCGTACAGAGATAAGCATAGATGCTAGTTTTATCAGATCTGGACCACATTTCTTTATTAAACAAAGAACAAATAACAACACAGAAAGCATTTCTCGATAGTAAGGATATTTTCGCTCCATTTCCGACATGTTTTGGCAATAGTTTGATCTACGAAGGGGCTTCAGTTTTGTATTTACACTGCGATATTTGTGCCTACTACATTGTCTGATTGGCCTTTAATGAATGTGATTGATGGAAGAATCGCCCAATCACCTGCCAGATATGCTATTGAAAGATTCTGCCCATTCCCAAACACTTTCTATGGGCTGTTGTCCAGATGGACTAGTAAAACATATTGAATGGTCCATCAGGACTGACCGACACAGATGACCATCCTGCAAACTTGATGTTAGTAAAGAGAAGTTTAACTGTAGAGAAGCTCCACAAAAAAGGTTGATGTTTTCATTCAGCGCTCTACGTCACTCACTGTCTGTCTGCAGGCTGTGGCCATGTTGTTTGTGGGTTGTTTTGGCTGAGTCGTTTTTTCTTTTTTTTTTTATCTTAGTTTTAATTTCTCTGATCTAATATGTTTTATTCTGATCTGTTTATCTTTTTCTGTTGTCATTGTGTTCTGATGTGTTGTGTGAAGCAGTTTGCATTGCCTGGTTCAATAAACTTGTCTTGCCTTGCCTTAAACTTTCCCCTGTATTTTGGGGATTTACATCTATAGTTGTTCCTTTATTGGTGCAGACACTCTGAAGGCAGGCAAACAGGAGCTAACAGTTTGAGAAAGACTCATGATTTATAAAGATGTGAAGATTCCTGATGTCCCATGAGTGAAGCTCCAATCTAAAAGGACTTAAAGGCTGTTACAGCGTCTCAGGGGACGCTTCGGGCATGAAGAGCTGCAGCACCAGTTTGGCTATGATAAGTTCTCTAGTTTGGCCAGTTTCTCTTCCGGCAGGAAGCATGTTGTTTAACATCTGACGGGCCATCGTGCACCATAAACCCTCAACAGTACATTTCACAGCTGACTATAGACTCTTTTGCCAACGGTGTCCAGCCAGGAGTTACATTCTTTCACACAGATCTATTTCGCGGTTCACGCTGACCGGTGAAGGGAGAGGTGGTTTGCTTTAGTTCTTGAAATTAACATTTCAGCCAAAGGACAAGTTCAGATCAACCAGAAACAGAGTTTGACACGTAGCGTGAAATACTGAACATTTCATGTCCTGTACTGACTCAAAACTGGATATTTTTAATGATGAAACACAGGATGATTCAGTTTAAAACTATGTCCACATAGGCAGGTTTTTTGAAAAACTGAGGTTTGCCTGTTCAGACAAAAACACATAAATGAACTATTAAATGCTGCTTATTACCTTGTAACTATGTTTATGATATGCATCTTCTTTCCGATTTCTGTGGAAACGTAGTTTTATTTTTATGTCTATTCATGCCACCATGTCTGACTGGTGTTACGGTTTAACTTGTGGCTGTGTTAAGTGGCGATAGCAGGCATGTTGAGTAAATATGTCTTTTTTTCTATTTCAGTTCAGGACATTTCTGATAATCTTCATCAAATCCTATCATTAAAACGTTCTGTGGGTACTCTTGCTGGTTTCAACAACAGTTACAACCATGGCAACCATAGAGCAAGTGGCCATGGGTCACCAGTCAACACAATCACTTGTGAAACAATAGCACCAGGTCTCGTCCAAAATGTCGGCAGCAGTTGTATCATTGGACTATTTTTAGTCCTGTATCATAGTAAAGGAGTGACAGGAAGTCTGTGTAGGCGTGTAAATAGCCCAGTTGTCATCAATTTAAAACGTTTAACAATGCCCGCTGCGACACTTGGTCCATAAAAACTGTCTTCCCGTCTACACGGAGACACTCAAAATGGTGTGTTTAAAAGTCTTTCCTTTCCTTTCCAAAATATGCATTTCCAGTGAACATGTGGACAGAAGGACAAGGCGCACTGAAAAACCTGTTGTTAAAAATACCCACCTACATGTAGCCCAAGACTGGTTGCAATCTGAGCTATCTGCTATTAAAGGCAAGCTTACAAATTAACCACAGAGTCTACAAAGTTTTAGAAAAGTTTTCTTCTGTAAGGTAGGCTGTAGGAGACTAGAGTCAATCACATATACTCAATACATTTAGGTATGTGGACATGGTCAAGACAACCTGCTGAAATTTGACTTGAGCGTCGGAATGACGAAGAAAGTTGATTTAAGTGACGCTGTTGGTGCCAGAGGGTTAGGGTTAGGGTTAGGGGTTTTTGGTCTGAATTATCCAGAAACTGCGGATCTACTGGGATTTTTATGCATGACCATCTCTGGACTTTACAGAGAATGGTCTGAAAGAGAAAATACCCAGTTAGCTACAGTTCTCTGGGTGAAAAAGCCTTGTTGATACCAGAGGTCAGAGAAGAATGGCCTATTTGTTTGGATCACAGAAAGGCAACAGTAATTCAAAAACCTCTCATTACAACCAAGGTATGAAAACCATTTCTGAACGGACTTGTTGAATCTTGAAGAAGATGGGCTACAGAAGAGAACCACACTTGGTGCCAGCCCTGTTGGCTAAGAACAGGAAACTCGGGCTATAAGACTGTGGAAATGTTGCCTGGTCTTTTGAGTCTGAATTTTTGCTGTGACATTCAGACGATCGGGTCAGAAACTGTCGGATAAACAACATGTCTTCATGGTGTTTTCGCCAGTTTCTGACCCGAACATCCTGCCTTGCCCTCACACTGGTGGTAATGGTGTGAGGGATGTTTTTTATTGAGCCCCTTAGTACCACCTGAGCATCGTTTAAACCCCTAACCTACCTGACCATATCCTTCCCTTTTTGACCACAGTGTATCCATCTACTGATGGATACTTTAGCAGGATATCACGTTACATCACAAAGCTCCAATCATCTCAAACTGGTTTCTTGAACATGACAGTGAGTTCACTGTACTCCAGTGAATCTCCAAAGCCACCAGATCTCAAACTAACAGAGCCAGTTTGGGATGTAGTAGAACAGGAGATTGGTATCATGAATGTGCAGAAGACAAATGTGCAGCAACTGTGATGCTATCATGTCAGTATGGACCAAATCTTTGAGGAATGTTTCGAGGACCTTGGATTGATGCGATGAAGAATTGAAGCAGTTCTGAAGGTAAAAGGGGGCCACTTGTACTGGCAGGCTATACCTAACAAATAATACAGTAATACAGTGAGTGTATTACTAGGAAGGAAAGAAGGTTTATATTTACATGATAAAATTCAGAATCAGGCTGAAGACATGATGCCTGATTCTTTAAGCCGAAGTACATAAAGGAAAGCGTTGGTAATAAAGCATGTAATAACAATTAGATGCTCCTGTTTGATGCTTTAATGTATGGTTTCCACATGTTTAGAGGCAGCCAAGGTTTATAGAAAACCACGTCCTGTCTGCTCATGTAAACAGAAACCACATGAATTAAAGAGCTTCTTTACGTTCAGATTCAAGCGTATGGAAACACAGCGGACGACCAGAACATGGATGCCAAGTTCCTGTTACGTTGTATATTGAATTAAACACTAAATACTGTTGTCTTTCTGTATGTTTTCACCAACTCTTTAGAGGAAGCATGCAGCAGTTCGCCACAAAGCCAAACCTCACCATCTGACCACGTTCGCACAGTTGTTGGAGACATAATTGAAGGTCATGAACACCACAGCTGGCTGGTTCCTGCACAAACCCTGAGAGCTTCAGTGACCATAATAAAAATGTGGCCTGGAAGAAAAACTCACAGCCCGCTCTGCAGACGTGAAAACATGTGCTCAGTGGTTTCTCCTCTCGGCACCGTGGCACACATGCCCGTATTGTGAAAAATGTCCAACAAATTGCACTAATTCCACTCCGTCTAAACCCACCCCCCAGAAATGAGCTGCTGGAAAATCCCCCTCGTCGTGCTCAGCGGCCGGAGGCAACGCAGCAGTCATGCAGCAAAATAAGAGGGATTAAGCTGCTAAAGCTCCCAGGCCCTCGTCCCTACATGGAGGATGAAAGAGAAGCAGGGGGGTTATACCTGAAACATGGGGGGGATTGTCCCGCAGCTGGTCAAGAAGTTAAGAGGGGAACAGCCTGAAAGAAAATGGGCTCTAATGGCCAAAATATTAGGCTGAGAACAAGCTCAGGAAATTATGTCAGCTACACGTTTTTTCCCAACACCAACAATCTTAAGACCTTCTCACAAATACCTCCTGAAAGACTGACACTTAAATCTTCTCCAGTTGGTTGTTACAACGGCAGATTATCCCTCTAAGTCAGGAGATAGCAAGTGTAGGAGTGTGAGACATGACATAAAATTAACAAAACAACAAAGCAGGACTAGCGGACGGAGCAGGTTGTTCAGAGAACCTTTGACCTTATATCAGTCTGATGTGAAGTTCAACGTATTCACATTTGAACAAAAAACAACTTGACATGTGCCATGCTGGTTCCAGGGCTTTTTCTTTAGTGCCTACACCAGCTTAAATAATGATAAACCCAAAGTCACATTATAAAGTTCACCTCTTTAGTATCTGGTTGGACCCTCTTTTGCCTTCAGAACTGCCTTCATTCTTTGTAGCATAGATTCAACAAGGTCCTGGACTCACTTGACTCACAGTCATTGCAGATATACACCACCTGACCAGAAAAAAAAAGTTGCCACCAAAAAAAAAAAAAAAAAGGTCACACACTCTAATATTTTATTGGACCACCTTTAACTTTTATTGCAGCACACATTCGCTGTGGCATTGTTTCAATAATCTTCTGCAATGTCACAAAATTTATTTCCATCCAGTGCTGCTTTAATTTTTCACCAAGATCTTGTATTGATGATGGGAGAGTCTGACCACTGCACAAAGCCTTCTCCAGCACATCCCAAAGATTCTCAATGGGGTTAAGGTCTGGACTCTGTGGTGGCCAATCCATGTGTGAAAATGATGTCTCGTGCTCCCTGAACCACTCTTTCACAGTTTGAGCCCAATGAATCCTGACATTGTCATCTTGGAATATGCCCGTTCCATTAGGGAAGAAAAAATCCATTGATGGAATAACCTGGTGATTAAGTATATTCAGGTAGTCAGCTGACCTCATTCTTTGGGCACATAATGTTGCTGAACCTAGACCTGACCAACTGCAGCAGCCCCAGATCATAGCACTGCCCCCACAGGCTTGGACAGTAGGCACTAGGCATGATGGGTGCATCACTTCACCTGCCTCTCTTCTTACCCTGATGCGACCATCACTCTTGAACAGGGTAAATCTGGACTCATTAGACCACATGACCTTCTTCCAGTCCTCCAGAGTCCAATCTTTATGCTCCCTAGCAAACTGAAGCCTTTTTTCCAGTTAGCCTTACTGTTTAGTGGTTTTCTTAAGGCTACACAGCTGTTCAGTCCCAGTCCCTTGAGTTCCCTTCACATTGTGCATGTGGAAATGCTCTTACTTTCACTATTAAACATACCCCTGAGTTCTAATGTTGATTTTTTTTATTTGATTTGGTCAAATGTTTAAGTGATTGCTGGTCACAATCGTTCAGGATTTTTTTCCGACCATATTTCTTCCTCGAAGACAATGGTTCCCCACTATCCTTCCAGTTTTTAATAATGTGTTGGACAGTTCTTAACCCAACTTTAGTAGTTTCTGCAATCTCCTTAGATGTTTCCTCTGCTTGATGCATGCCAATGATTTGACCTTTCTTAAACAGACAAACATCTTTTCCACGACCACAGGATGTGTCTTTCCACATGGTTATTTAAGAAATGAGAAGCTCCTCATTGCATCAGCTGGGGTTAAATAAGATAATCGCCCATGCAGTAATTATCCAACAGGAGGCTCACACCTATTTGCTTAGTTAAATTCAGGTGGCGACTTTTATTTTGGCCAGGCAGTGTATGATTAACAGAAACTTAAACTTTTGTGTGAAATGCAATCACCTTTATTTAGGCTACCTGGCAGAGCATCTCAGTTACAATACCAGAACTGACAACAAACAGTGAACCTGCTCTACATGAATATATCAATTCATAAAGAGAGTAGCTCTCGTTCTACACAACCAAAGTAGCTGTGATTGGATATATTCCTAACTTGTTCCTACTTTCTACATGATGAAATTAGGTCTGATTGGATTAAGTCTCCGTCAAACATTTTCATCTAGTTTTTATCTGTTGACGAAAATGTCAGTTAATTTAGTTTTAGTTTTTGTCCAAGTGCTGTTTTTTTATTAGTTACTGTCTAGTTTTCGTCAGGAGAAAAAAGGTTGTTGATGAAAACTACGACGAAAATAATTTGTCAACACTGAGTTGAACAGCCATTAAATTGGGTTTAACTGGTATGAAAGTATGAATTTATGCTAAATGAAGTTATTTCTGTTGATGGTTGATGGAGGATAAAACATGTCTCCTATTAACAAAAGAAAAAGTCCACAGATTTCTCCCTCTCCCCTATAGCTGCTTAAAACAACCAAGGTTTAGCATATGAAATACCTTTTTCCAATCAGCTTATATCTCCATTTATTCCTACAGTAAATAAAATAATTACATTTTTCCCATAATATCAAATCTCTACATATTATACACTCTGTGTATTTTGATTTGATTATTATGTACCTTTTCTTCCCAGAGTGAAAGGAGTTTGAAAACACGTGCATGTCACAGACAGAACATTTACTGTGTGTGATTATATGAATAAAAGAACATCAACACTACAGGCTCAAGCTCTGGTGCAACTTCTCTCCCGGCATCATTTTCTGAGACCTCCAATCCTTCAGTGTGTTCAACAAAAGCTTTGCAGAGCTCAGACTCTCTGAAAAGCTGTAAAACACTTCAGATACTTTGCACTCTCCAGGCAGAACTAACGTCCATTGAACATAATCAAATTGTTGTGGAAATAAGGCCGAGGTGTTAACAGCTGAGGCCTGCAGGACGTAAAGACACTGAATGTAAAGAGCCTGAGACCAAACAGGAGCTGAATGGATGGATTCAGATAATGTAGTGATCAATCTTCTCACAGGATGAAGGAGAGTAAATGTGCTCTCTTGGGTCGGCTGTTTGCAGAATCCTAATGTTTGGCTTTATTACACATGTTATCTGACATGGTGAGTGCAGTGTTGAATAAAAAGCAAAATGGATGCCAAGCAAATATTGAGATGGCAGAATTTATGGTCCGAGCAACTAGCCAGTCCATCCAGGAAACTGCTGTTTTGCAACAATTAACAAAATTTCCTCACAATTTTGTCTAATCACCACTATTTTTCCAGTTCTTGGAACGTCATCTTCACTCCTAACCCTGCTCATCATCTTCAGACCTCAGACTCACTTCCTGGTTTTTGCCGACAGGATGTTTGGTCCAGGAGGGCCACCACTGAAGTTTGCAAAGAGTTCTGGGGAACATTTCTCAGAGAGTTTGGTCCATACTGACACAAATGCATCACACAGTCGCTGCATATCCATGGTGAGAATCTCCCATTCCAGCACATCCCAAAGGTGCTCTATTGAATTAAGATCAAGTGATTGTGGAGGCAATTGGAGTACAGTGAACTTATCATGTTCAAGAAACTAGTTTGAGATGATCTAAGCTCTGTGACATGGTGTTTTAAAGAAGTGGCCATCAGAGGAAGGGTACTCTGTGGTCATAGAGTTTATGGTAGTAGTGGTTACTCAGCGATACCTAGTGAAATATGCTCTCCTCAGAAGTTTACCAGGAGAACTTGGTGAGAATTCTCGTTGATGAGGTTAATCAATGACAACAACAGGTTGATGGACTAGTGAAATATTTCCGTGGCGGATATATGGACCTGTCCGTGTGGCGTGTCAGGTTAAGAGACATGAGTTTGGTTACAACTTTTTAGTTCCTTAAATATGCATAAATATTTTTAATAATTAAACCTCAACAAGATACTACCATCCATATAAGCCTTATGTATCTTCAGGGACCTGCTGTGTAAGCACGTGTTAGCATCAGCCAAACCTGCCTGATTCAGTGTCTGTAATCTGGCAGATTCATCTTGCCAAGCTCCAATCTACAACAATTTTGAGTGGCCCAAAGCAGGATGACTCAATCAGAGTCCTTTAGAGCAGGAAGAGGCAGGAGCTACAAGCTAAATGACTGCAGGAAGTGATACTCGGACAGGAATTAGCGTAGATGCTAACAGCTTCAGCAGCAGTTTTATCAGATCATGACTGCGTTTCTTTATTAAATGAAAAACAATAACAACACAACGAACTTCTCTATAGTAAGGACATTTTTGCTCCACTTCCACCAGACGTGTTTTAAGGAGAGTTTGTTTTATGAAGTAGCTCATGTTCTGTAGTGCAGTAGCACCCGCCTACTACATTACCGTGGCCCATAATGAATGTGATTGACAGAACCATCATCCAACCACCTGCTGATGTGCTCCTGAAATGTTTTGCCTTTTCCAAACACTTTCTATGGGCTCTTTCCCAGATGGACTAGTGAAATATACTAAAAGGTCCATCTGGTGTTCTAAGCTAGCAGGCTGTACTATTGCTGATTTGCTCTTGGGTGTGCATTTGACTAATTGTCTGACTCTTTTTGTCAAACCTCTGATTGCCTGGTGGCCAAACCAGGGTGTACCCTGCCTCTTGCCCAGTGCCATCCTGGATAGACTCCATCTCCTGGCAACCCCAACAGGGATAGATTGTATGAGTAACGGATGCATAGACAGATAATTGACAGTTTTTATGTTTACATTTTTTACTGTAGTTGGTTGAGATTTAAATCTTTATCTGCATAAGAAGAAATTAAATATTCAATTTGTGCTGTGTGTCAGCTTCAATAACCTTGCTCAGTCACATTTATATTCATACTTACACATCTGAACAAACCTCATAAGTGTCTCCTCAATCACTATACCTCAATAGCCTAAATGGACCTTGTAGTTGTAGAGAAATACTATATGCATATGTGAATTTGGAGTAAGAGGCCTGAGACAGGGGTCAAGGGTCAAAGTGATCAGACGTGAAAGGATGAAGCATTTATTAAATGAAACTTCTCACATACCATGAAGACTAAGAATGGTGCAGAGTCACCCCGGTCTGGCCACCTCGACCCTGAGCTTTAGGCCGGACCTCAGCAGTGGGCGACTCGGCTCACATCTGATCATTTCATTTCCTTTCATCTGGGGGGGGCATGTTCAGCAAACAGCTGCTGAACATATTTCCCAGACCACAGACCTATCAGGCCACAGCACATCTTTAAGAGAGATCTGCCCACAGAGGAAACTGAGAACGCTCCTGAGATGTGACTGAAAGACTCTGAGGGGGAGGACTGACTTTAAAACTGAGATGAAGAACACGGGGGCGGAAACGGGGAACAGGTACCATCTGTAAACCCTCAGAGATTTTTAATCTAATAAATAAGAGACAAATATGGAGGAAAAAATCATACAGAAATTCAGTTATTTTTAAAACCAGCATCATGCTACACTAAGTTTATTCATCAGGACTTAAGGGCTGCAACACAATCTCTCCAACAGGCGTGTAACGGATCATAGATGCTGTACATATATATACTGATTAGCTGATCAGATATCCAACTACAGTAAATGAAAGTCAAAAATCAGTCTTTCAAGCTTTGAAATCTGCATTTAACAGGCACCCTGTTTCATTCTCTATTAACTATAATTAACAAATTTAAGTCATTGAAGGTCAATATTGGAACGATGTTGGTCAGTAAATAATATTGTGTCAGGATTATGAAAAAAATGGTCATATTGGGCTTTCCATGTATTGATTTTCCTGCATCCTGTGAAAGATTGAACTCATTTAACTCCTGTACAGATGTGTGATTTACCATGTGTGACCAGTGTTCATTTTGTTGACCAGTTATTTCGTCACAGTTTTCGTCAACAGCCGTTTTTCCCCTGACGAAAACTAGAAAAGTTAAATTTGTTTCTGTTCATCCATACATTTACTAGTGTTTAACTTTTCTAGTATTCAGTAAAGGGTTATTAGATTTTTCATTTATCCAAGTGTCAAACATGACTTCAGTAATTCAAGGAAACATAAAAAAATGCCTTACACTTTACACTTCATATTTCAGTCGACTAAATTTACAGCAGATTTCGTCGACTAAAATGTGAAATTTCATCAGCTAAAACTAGACTAAAATTAAAACAATTAAGATGACTATGTTATGACTAAAACTAAAAGATATTTTAGGCAAAAGACTAAAACTAAATTAAAAAGTGCTGTCAAAATAACACTGTTTGTGACCTCATTTAATCATCCCGAGCATATCAAATCATTTGAAGCACTTTGGTTTCAACTGCCCGTGGGGAAGTAACCACGAAAAAAACTGTCTTTCTCAATCAGAAACTGATTTTTCCATTTTCTTTTCTTACTTATAAAACACTGTGTCGGCGTCCACCTCCCTTTGTCTCTCTGTAACATATATGTCCACGTGTCTTTTCTCTCCCTCCTCGCTCGCTCACACTGACTCCTACGACTTATTGGCTGAGCAGTGACATGAGATGTTTTAAGAAGAATTTATTTTTCAGTTGTCCTCCTGTCAGTGAACACAGCAACCATAAATGCTAGAGAAGGTGAGCCATTTTGATTTAAATACATACTGGGCAAGTTATATTAGCTTTTTAATGCTTGAAAACACAAATTATAGCCAGAAAATCCTAATTTTTTTGGAGCTAGAATGTTTATTTCACTTTCTACTGAAATCCTTAAAAATCAAAATTTCCATAAAATTTAATACATTTATATATATTTTGTATCTCATTTGATACATTGGGTGTTTTTGGCAACTGATAATCCACTTGAGGACATTTTCATCATTTATCTGATTGTATTCAGATGTTTTAGTAAATTGTTGATCGTATTGATTAGATAGAGGTATCATAAAAACCAAAGAGTTGCAAAAAATAGAATAAAAACATGATAATAATACTAATAAGCACTCCCATTGACATTGGGCAAGCAGCAGGGTACAACCTAGACTGCTCGCCAGCCAATCACAGAGCTACATAGAGAGACAGACAACCATTACAGTCATCAATTAACCTAACAAGGATGACTTTTGGTCTGTGGGAGGAAGCCAGAGTGAAGGAGAGAGTGTGGAGAGAACCCACGCCTGCACACAGAGAGGCCCTGACCAACACCTGCTTGTACACCTGCAGTTTAATGGCATGATGCTATGTCCCAGGGCCCACGAGTGTGGACAGCAGTATTGATTAGCTAAACGTTATTGACTGGAAATTGCTAAGATGTCTTCACCCCTACTCTTTCCACAGATTTGAAGAGCAACGGTCCCTCGTGTCGTGAGTGTGGGTGAGTATTGCTGCCTCGACTCTCCTCTCAAAACAAAGTGGAAGTGTGAACTCTTGGCCCAACTTTAGCACACTGCAACTAGCGGTAGGTGTTTCCTACCCCCTGGGCACTGACTCACAGGCACAAACACAGCAGAGCAGAAGAGCAACAATAAATGAAACTTGTTTGTACTCAAAACAGAAAATACCGCAAATGAACAACATTGTTCCATTCCTACTGTTTACATCTGGGTAATAGAGCATTATGACAGCATGGGTAGCTGTCGAGTGGCACAGCTGTGTTGTAGTTTAGAAAGACATTTGGCTGAATTGCTGGCCTGAATTAGTGGATCAATATTGTAACTCTGGTGCCAGCTAATCAGTCAAATACTTAGAAAAAGGCTTTAAGTTTCTCCAAACTAATACAACCATTTCATTTGTCCTAACAACTCTTTTTGTGAATAAAAGGAGGTATAAATAAAGACAGAAAATGTACCAACTAGGCTGAGCCGCCATCCTCTCCATGTAGTCCTTGGCGAAGTCGAGGGCCCCGGCTCTGTGCGGGTACAGCAGGCAGAACATGGACAGCACTCCAAGGTTGTTCCCGTAAACCTCGTTCCAGCGGGCGCTGAACTCCGCGGGGCTCCAGGGGGGCAGGTACTCCTCAGGGTGCTCCAGCATGGTCTCCCCAGCCTCTCGGATCCTCCTCGCCATGTCCCGATGAGTCCCCGCAGCGGCGTACTGCAGCTCCTCCACCTCCCCTCGACTGAAGTATAGCATGGGGTGACCATCGTAGTTTCCTCCCATGAAGGGGATGCCACCGCTGGGGTCCACCTCTGCCGTCGCTGCCGCTGCAGCCGGGGCAAGCAGGGGCCACAGCAGACTTATGAAGAAGACTGTGGGGGCCCCGCGGGTGTGAGTTCTCATCGTCTCATCAGAGAGGGGACTGAGGCAGAGCTGAAGGAGCTCAGCTGTGAGGGAGAGAAGGGGGAAGAGAAGGATTTAAGGGCCGTCCCGTATTCTGCACAAAGCTCTGCATTCCTTGAATAATTAGATACAGCTGTAGTCTGATGATGAAGGCTTTCCACTCAGATGCAGACGGAGAGTCAACAGCACAGGAGAGAACCTCACACTGCCGGAGGAGAAGGTGCAAAAACACTCAAATAAAGCTGCAGTAAGAATCATTTTCACAATAGCATCATAAAAAAGTGAGTGATTCAGTGTTATATACATTTACTTCATGATTAACTGCCTAATTTATGCTCTCAAATATTTCCTGCAGCTTCATATCCAAAGAAATTTTTATTTTTATCATTATAGCAGTAATGGTGGCAGTCACTGTGACACAGCCGCGACCAGTAATAGGAAAGATACCTAAAACAGCTAGTTACTGGTTATCAGGGCTGAATTATTTATTTCAATAAAAAGCATGATGGCCAATCGCAATTCTCCAGTCGCAGGTCAAACAGTTTTAAGGCGAAAGTTGTGTCAAAGGTGCAGGCAAAGGCTCTTGGCCAATTAATCTTGCAAAGATCGATCCAGCCATTATATATTCTGCTTATCCCTCTCAGGGTCACAGTGACTGACACTGGGCGAAAGGCGGGGTACAACCTGAACCTGTCGCCAGCCAATCACAAGGCAACATAGACAGACAGACAACCATTCACTCTCACACTCATACCTAAGTGCAGTTTGTTGTGCAGTTAACCTAATGAGCATGGTTTTGGTTGGTGGGAGGAAGCCAGAGTGCCTGGAGAGAACCTGTGTACGCACGGGGAGAACAATCAAACTCCACACAGAAAGGCCCTGAGCGGGTTTGAACCAGCAAAGTTCCTGCTGTGAGGCACAAAAAATTAATTGAACAATTTTTCAAAACTCATTTTTAATACATCATCTCTGTCAATCAATCAGTCTTTATTTGTATAGCCAGTTCATAACTAGAAGAGCGCAGACCCCCGCCAAGCAGCTCCAGTCCACCCCTAACACAATCCCCCAATGACTAAGTATCCCTCAAAATAAATTCCTGGATCCAACCATTTTTTTCAGGAGTTATATGCACAAATGCCGAAAATGGTCCTATCTCGTAATGTTAAAGAATCCCTTAAAAAATTCCTGGATCCGGATGGTGATCCAGATCAGTCCTTAATCTAATCAATTGTTCCTTATCCATTCCACACATTTCCTGAAAATTTCATCCAAATCTGTCCATAACTTTTCAGGTTATCTTGAACACAAACAGAAAGACAAACAAACAAACCAACACCGGCAAAAACATAACCTCCTTGGCGGAGGTAACGAGTGTTATCTCAAGGCACTTTACAATAGAGCAGGCTGAAGCCATACTCTTCATTTTATAGATACTCATATATGCATGTATAAATACTTTATATACACAAATATGTTTATGAGGTTGGGCACAAACCTCTTATCTCCATTTTAATGATTTTCTTTTCTATTCCTAAAACAGTGCTATTGGTCACTACCAATTTCAAAGTACAAATAAAAAAAATGTAATCAGGACAATACTACTTTCATTCAATAGTAGTGAGATTTTTTAATTTCCTAAAAAGTAGCCATTTTGGAGATAGGAGGTTTGTTTTTGTTTTTTAATAAAAAGAAAATAACAAGGTAATAATTGCCATTTTCTTACTAATTACTTATCCCCTAAAAATCTCATATTTACTCAAAATAATGTCAAATCAATTTGCTCAGTCCAACAAGTTACACTGAAAACAAACGAACAAACAATCAATCAAACAACTAGGGATGCAGGATATTGGATTTTTGCTGATATCCGATTTGATAATATGCAGATATTATTACATTTAAAAAAATTCAACGAACTTTCTTTATCTGTTAGGCACTTAATTTGTGTAAAAGTAGGAATGCAGACTCAGCATAAAGCTTTACACATGATACAGAAAACAGCATTCATGGGATGTTTAAAAGCTCTTAAGGTTAAAACCATTGATCAAAAAACAAAGTAAAAGCAATAATAACTAGAAGCACTCAGAGAGTACAAACCTCTGCTAATGGTGGTTATCTGGATCACCTCCGAAATCTAATCATTTTTAACCTGGACCATTACCAACATGTGAAAATTTCAGCAAAATCTGTCCAGTCGTTTCTGTGTACTCTTGAAAAACAAACAGACGCGGGCAAAAACATAACCTCCTTGGCGGAGGAAACAAGCTAAAGTAAAACCTGATTCTGATAGAGGATGTTACAGTTAAACATTGCACGTTTTGTCCTGAAAAGGAGAGATTTGTATCTGCACCCTGTTAGTTAGAGAGACTGTGTGGAGTGTGTGAGGTGTCTGAGGTTATCTGAAGTCCTTTCTTTTCAGAGACTCCAGCTGTTCTGCACTCATACCACATCTGTTGATTTTTTGTCAAGAGCACAAAGTCTCATTTTCACATAGACTGACCTGTTTTTATGGTAAAGTATATTTGTGTGAGAACATTCAGTGGTGTTCAGGTGAACCATTCTGCCAATATTGCAGCCAACATATGTGAAATATTTGGCCAATTTCTGTGTAAATATTAGTAAAAATTGTCATATATGCAGATACAGATATTCTGCTAATTAGGTAAAAATCTGCAGATACTGATATTGTTTCAATAAAATCATGTATCCATGGTCTATATGGTAGACATCATAGACCTACAGTGATTATGCTGTTGTCATTATTGCTCCTTTATATGAGCCGCTGAAATGTTACTAGCTGCTGTTTTCAAACTGCAGTGTTGATGGTTAACTTAACGCTGCGTTTGTTGTCAGCTGTGGTGATCTGGATTTGCACTGTAACAAATCAATTTGTTGTCAGGATGGTTGATGTCAAAGAGTCAAATACAGCGTTCAGTCACGTTTGTGTGGCTTGTGTTCACCTTAAACTCTGAAAATCACCCTGAGGGGTTTGGCTCACTCCAAACCCTTGAATGAGCAGAGGTAATTTATAAACAACTCCACTCCAAAAATCCTGAACTACCCCTTTAAACTCAGCTCACTGGGTTTGATAACTTTCTCCCTCCCTGGGTTTTTCTCCCTGAGCAGCTCGTGTCAGACATGTGGAGCCTCGCACACCCAGCTGTCCAGACGAAGCCTGGAGGTCATAAATGGGCCGTAACTGCAGAAACATCACTCTGGTTTAGTGAAACCACCTCCAAACCAGAGAGATGGGCCTCGCTGAGAGACGGCCTCTGAACATGGGAGTAAGTTCCATGAGCTGAGAGGAGCTTTGGCAGAAGACGCCTGGAAAAAAGACCGTAGTGCTGATTTAACAGCGTCTAGACAAAAGTCCATTCTGAGGCTCGGAGCAGCCTGAGCGTGCATGTTTTCTGTTCAGTGTTTGATAAACTAAGAAAGTATGAAAGATCACATCTTAATATCTTTTAGCTAAATAGCAATATAGGATGGGCAGCATGGTGGTAGTGCACATGCCTTACAGCATGTTGCTGGTTCACTCCCCGTGTTGTTCAGGGCCTTTCTGTCTGGAGTTTGCATGTTCTCTCCATGCATGTGTAGATTCTCTCCAGGTCTGTGGTTTCCTCCCACAGACCAAAAACATGCTCATTAGGTTGATTGGTGACTCTAAATTGCCCTTCGGTATGAGTTTGAGCATGAATGGTTGTCTGTCTCTCTATGTGGCCCTACAATTGGTTGGCAACCAGTTCAGGGTGTACCCAGCCTCTCGCTCAATGTCAGTTGGGATAGGCTCCAGCTCCCCATGACCCATGAAAGCAGAATAGATAATGGATGGATGGATATGATATAGGATAAGTGTGCTTGTAATTTGTATTTGTTTTTCAAAGAGTGTTGTTGAGATTCTTTGTAAAAATTGAGACCAAATACAAAAATGATGAAGGGAAAAACAGAACTTGTGTAGTGATCTACAGGATATGTTTTCAATAATGACTTTATTTTATTTTTTTAATTGTAGTTTTACGAATGCCCACAGTGACAATGAAATGATTTAAGGCCGCTAAAGGAGACCTCAGATCTGAGGAACACGTTTTCAGTGGGTCTTCGAAGAGTACCACCGTACCACAGTTTAAGAACCTATTTCCGAATGACCATTCTGAATTAAACTTAATTCTGAAGTAATTGGCTGGTTTCTTCTGATTTTAAATCCGAATTAAATTATTCCTCGATCACGTATACTATACGTTCATTCTGCTTTAAATTAATTTCAGTTGTTCTGCGCATGTTCCCTCGTCCTGTCGCGATGACGCGCGGGACGCTGACAGGAGCAGCGTGGCTGCCCGAAACAAGCGTTGGACTCGAGCCGAGACAATTAATTTAATTAGAGCCTTAGAAGATTTGGAAATAATGAAAAGAGTGGATGGACGTAAGCATAAAAATGCAGACCTTTGTAAAGTTGTAGTGTCCAAGTTGGACGAGGTTTCCCTGACAGAGACGCTGGAGACGCTGAACTGGAGTTTGTTTTCTTCCGGTAGACGTAAATACGTCACGTCCGCCCCCTGTCCAATCAGAACCATTCCCAAGCCCCAGACCTTAAGGGGAACTGAATAAACGTGTTTTCCATGTAAACCTCAATTCGGAATGACTATTTCCATGTAAACACGAAGGAGAATACTTTAATTCCAAATTATTTAATTCCGAATACTTAAATCCGAATTAAAAAAACATCATGTAACCGTGGCCAATGACCACATGCAAACAAGACTTTAACATTTAACTGTGCAACACAAAAAGCATCTGATGTTGCCCCTTTTTTTAAACTTTAAGGTGTTGTTGTGTTTTTAAAATGATGGTTAGTTTTTAACTGCTAACAAGGACTACAAACATGGCTGGTGACCCTAATGCAACCATTTCTGATTGTTGTTGTATTTTAACAATAGCAAAATCACTACAGTCGTAGACATGGGCACCAACCTGATTGGGTCATTCAATGAGGACGAAATTCTCAAACAAAACACTAAAAAATGGCTCTTAAGTTGAAGGTATGGTCGCTGCTTTCACCTTATACAGCCATGTGTAGCTCAACAATAGCTTTTTATACTTGTCCATTATTTAGATACTGAAGTATTCATCTGCTTTTCTGAGTGAAATGTTTTATTTTCACTTTCAACACAGAAGGAGGAACTTTATTTGGCTCACATTGAGCTGAGCATTAGTGAGTCAATACAAAGCACGTCACGCCTTGTTCTCCCTCTAAACAATCAAAGCTCTTGATTTAGTGTTTAGGAGGGAAAACGAGATATTGAATGAACATTTTGACAGATGCAACATGGATAGGGGGGCACTACACTACACAATGCAACACAACCTTTGGCACTCGCCTTCAGCTAGGACCGTGTAATAAAAGTGTAAAATTGTGAAGAATATAAAAATATGAGATGGTTTATGTTAATCTACCAAAATACTTGCATTGCTTCTTCATTTCAGTTCAGTTCTCTCTCTGTTCAGATATCTTGGGACAGACGTTAATGCCAGGAGATAAGATTACATGGTGCCAAACTCTCCAAGAATTGTGGGAGAACAAACGAGCCACAAAAACAGCGTGGGGTCATCACACGCTACGAACATTTTGTTTACATCCTCTTACTTTTCCACTACCAAGCTGCTTTGATTAGGCACTACTTTCAGGCACGGCACAGCCTACATGACCCACAATTCTTTTAATTAGGTGGAGAGTTTGGCACAATGTACAGCAATGTATAGCACTAGCATCTGTCCCAATATTTCTGAACAGAGAGAGAACTGAGCTGTGACACTGTGGCACACGTCCAAGCTCATGTACCTCAAACGAGCACACTTCAAAAAACCCGAACTATACCTTGAACTACTTTAACTACCCAGTTCACAGTCGCTTCACGCAAAAGCACTGCAACAAGGCTCTGCTATATTAACATCTAGAGACGTTCACAATAATTCTGCGAGGCCATGCCCCAGATGCTCACTCACGGCACTCCTGTCTCCCGCCGCCTCCCTCTATCCAGTATCTGTTACTACCTCTGGAGATGGAAGAGGGGTCAACTCGTTCCACCCCTATCTGTACCGGTGAGAGGCGAGGTACACCTTGAACCGTCGCCAATAGCAGGACCACATAGAGAGACTGATAACCATTCACACTCACACCTAAGGGCAAACTGGAGTCACTAATTGACCTAATGAGCAGGTTTTTGGTCTAAATGCCTGGAGAGAAGCCACACATGCACGAGGAGAACATGCAAACTCCACACAGAAAGGCCCAGCCTGACTCGGGGATTGAAACCGGCAACTTTCTTGGTGTGAGGCACATGCACTACATGCTGCCCTTGTCAAGAGATAAAAAAAAAAAACATATTTAATCATGCTTGATTTTGCTTTATTACTCCTATAGTATTTTTTAGATAATTATTTTAAAGTAACTTTGTGTTGAAAGGTTGTTGGAGTGATTAAATGCCTCTGTGCTGTCACAGGAAAACATATTGAGGGACTGTAGTAAATCTGACCCACTTCAGTACCTTTTAAAGGAAGTATTTCCATACTGGAGCTGACACAAGCTCTCTAAATGGTCCTGACTTATTAACATCTGTCAGTCTGCTCTCTGCACAGATGTAGGGATGTTCAAATATAGGAGGCTGGATCCAAAAGCTTCAACATGAGGTCCTTTACGAAGCACTTTGTCCAACACAGATCTGTTCCTGACAGTAAAGTTTAAATACTCTCATTATTTATTCTAACTTTGTCTTTCTGCTTCGGTTTTCTCACAAACATCCCCAAAATCCTGATTTATCTCCATCTCCACATCAGAGCGCAGTTTCACAACAGCACCGCTCATAATCGATATTGATAATCCAAAAATCTGCGCACAAAAGTCTCCTTGTTCCTGAAGCCGACCCCGAAAACTCAGAGGAAACAGTGAAGGAGGAATGGAGCTGAACTTTACCTGTCAGATGTTCTCCTCACAGATCCTGATCCTCTCCTCTCCTCGGTCATGTCTCCTTCACGGCACGGATCGATCGGACTGATTATCGATGAGTTTGAGAAGTTAGTTTTAGGGGTCAAGGAGAGAGAGAGAGAGGAGAGAAGGAATGTGTGAGAGGAGGGAGCGTCATTCTGAGGAGAGGAGGGGCTGGGAAAGAGTAGGAGGAGGAGGAGGAGGGGAGGAGGGGGCTTAAAGGGGAACTAATGAACCAATGATGGACCTCCCTCATGTGTTAACCCCTCCGTCCTCTCACTGAGGAGAGCAGAGACTCAGAATGACACCGTCTGGACTCTTTCTGACACGAGTGGATCAGCGAGGCTGCCACTTCATTAGGTACACCCATGAAACTGCTAATCAGCCAATCACATGGCAGCATAGACAGCCTCCTGATGTTAGAGTAAAGCATCAAAATGGAGAAGAAATGTGATTTGAACGTGGAACAGGCTGGTCTGAGCAGTGTTAATTTAATTTACCTATTTTTAAATTTTAGTCTAGTTTAAGGTCATGCAATTTCACAACATTTTAGTCGATAAAATCTACTGTAAATTTAGTCGACTAAAATATGAAGTGTAAAGTGTAAGACATTTTTTATGATTCCTTGAATTTCTGAAGTCATGTTTTACACTTGGATAAAATGAAACATCTAATAACCCTTTATTGAATGCTAGTAAAGTCTGAATGTATAAATTAACAGAAACAAATTGAACTTTTGTGTAAAATGCAGTCACCTTTATTTACCTGACAGAGCATCTCAGTTACAATACCAGAACTGACAACAAACAGTGAACCTGCTCTACATGAATATATCAATTCATAAAGAGAGTAACTCTCAGCTGTGATTGGATGTCCCTCTTAACTCATCCAACCTTTCCTCACAACCAAAGCAGCTGTGATTGGATATATTCCTAACTTGTCCCTACTGTCTACATGACCAAATTAGGTCTGATTGGATTAAGTCCCTGCAAAACATTTTTGTATAGTTTTTATTTGTTGACGAAAAAGTCAACCATCTCTTGGTTTGCAGAGAATGGTCCAAAAAAGAGATAATGTTCAGTGATCAGCAGGTCTCACTGTCAAAATGTCGGCCGACTCTAGAGGTCAGAGGAAAAGAGAACTGAAAAGAACTGAAAAACTGTTTCCCCCAAGCGGTAAATCTTACATTGTTTACTTATATCTCTGGAACCACGTATCAGATCTTTATGGGGACTAACCCTGCATTCACACCAAAAGCGATCTGGGCACTACGATTCATTCAATTTTCTTCAGATCCAATGTTACCCTGACACACCAGATGGACTGTTCAGTATATTTCACAAGTCCATCTGGGAAAGAGCTCATAGAAAGTGTCTGGGGAGGGAAGAGCCCTTCAGAAGCTTATCCAGCAGGTGATTGGATGATTGTTCTGTCAATCACATTCATTATGGACCAATCAGATAATGTAGTAGTCAGCTGCAGCTGCCCCTGTTGAAGATACAAAACTTTGCCACTTCGTAGAGCACACTTTCACCAAAATATGCCAGAAGTGGAGCAAAAAATATCCTTTCCTACTGAGAATTTCTTTCAGTGTTGATTGCTTTTCATTTAGTAAAAAGATTTGGTCAAGATCTGATAATGAAGCAGTTAGCATCTATGCTAATCTCTGCACGACTAGTCACTTCCTGCTGCTGTCTGGCATGTTGCTCCCCCCTCTTGCTGCTCTTCAGGATCACAGACGTTGTACATTGGATCTGCCTGATTACAGATACCAAATCAGGCCGGCCCAGCTGTTGTGAAAAGTTATCTCGATGTCGGAACAAGAAATCAGTTAAGGTAATTTCCCCCTGTGTGATAAATAACTTCCTGTTTTCTTCAAATTATGCAAACTTGTGGGCTGTTTAAAAATCAGTCTTTTGAGTTTGAGACACACCCTGGATAACTTCAGTCATCAAGGTTTTGTCTACCTACATACTGAATTTCAGGTTGGTTGGATAAATATCCCAGGAGCAGGTGCTGGAAATGGGCAAAAATAGCCAAAGTTTGGCCTTTAAACAAAAATGGCAGCTTTTCTGTTGGGACTTCACCACAATGCTGAGACTTTGTTAAGTCTTGGGGAGCTGGACATGTGTGCAAAGATTCAGTAGCTCCAGGGGCTGTCCTTTTGAAAACATATAAACTACTACATTTGTTTATTTTCTCAAATGTGATACTCCTGCAAAATTTCAAGACTTTTTGAGCAAATTCAGGCCCTAAAAAGTTTATCTGAATTCGCTTAAACTTCCTAACAAACTAAAAATAGGATCCTATGCCACCATGGGGCTCATGCTTTAATGAATCAATAAATAAAGTAACAGGTTTTTTATTCAACCCTTCATTACAAGATTTTATAAATTATTCAACCACTTAACCAACCCAGTTCTTTCTCTTGACCCATAACTGCACTTCAGTTCTCTGGTAGAATTGGTACTGTACTGAACACCTTCAAGACCAAGGAGATGGTCTTTGACTGTAGGAGGTCGAAGCCCCTGCTCCAGCCAGTCACACTCAGAGTGGAGGTCACTGAAGGGGTTCACACCTATAAGTACTTAGGTGTGCACCTTGACAACAAGCTGGACTGGTCTATGAACACTGATGAAGGGGCAGATCCGGCTCTTCTTCCTCAGGAGGTTCAGGTCTTTCTGCTGCATATGATCTATCAGTCAGTGGTCTCCAGTGTTCTGGTCTATGCTGCCTTCCATTTACATTGGGACTGGGAAGAGGGGAGTGGGAATGACGTCATATCAGAGTTATCAGCATTCCAGTTACAAAGTCGGAAAAATACTCGCCAATTCACCAGGCTATTGTTAGCCGTTGTTAGCACGCCCTGCGTTGTACTTTGCACGTACCACATGAAAAATGTAAGTAACACTAAAGCAGTATTTCTGTATATATACGTCAAACAATACTGTGTATATGACTGATTTAGTGCTACAAACACTAGTCAAAAGTGTTAATAAATGGAATATTACAGGAGCTTAATAACTGTTTACACCGGGGGCAGCCATCTTTGATTGTCAACTCGGGGGTGGTGAGGATCCCTTGACTTCCCAGTAGGAAACTCTAAACTTGAGGGGTGATCCAGATGAAATTTCCCACTCAGAACCCTGAAATCCTGACTTCCCAGTACAACTGGAACGCAGCATATGCTGCTGTCTGCTGGGGTGGGGGGGCAACAGGCTGGCTTTGTGCCTGGCAGGAGTTTGGACTCACTTGGGACTGTAGTGGAGGGACGAACATGCAGCACAGTGCAGGCCGTCCTGGACAGTAGTAACGATCTCCTCTACAACATCCTGGAGGGACAGAGAAGCAGCAGCAGTGGGAGACTCATCCCTTTGTTCCCACAGACTTCAGACTGAACAACAGCCTGAACAAAGACAGTGTGTCCATGGTGCAAAGCCCTTGATTGTTTGTTTATTCACAAAGAAAGAAACACAAGAGACGACATCTTCTAAGAAAACAGTAGAACATTTTATTTCATTGACAGTACTTCATCACTGGAACACAGAATTGAACTTTCCGTGTTTTTAAGGAAATTAAGACCACAAATGCTTCCAACATAAGGCAAATGTGCATGTCAAATTTTCCAGGTCGGATGAGAAAAAGAAGAGTACAATCACAACAGCTGTATGCATAAAACACCTGCACACACACAGCACAATTAAGGTAACTCACTGAGGATGACCAATCCCACAGACACACGTTTACAGCTTTTTATTGAAGTTTTCTCAAGTATTCTGTTTATTGGTGGGATGGTGGTCATCATAAAGGAACACTTCCACATTTGGTAAATCCACTTTGTTTGTTGACTCACAGCAAAAAAAAGGCCTGAACTTGTACTGGAAATGTGCAGTTAGCATTGTGATGAATCTGGGATGTTTAGCCTAGCTTAGCTTAGAGTGAAGAATAAATGAGGATCATCTCACAAACTGACTAGGAGCTAGCTTACTATGGCTTTGTCAAAACTATTTCCAAAAACTCCAAGTGGTTTTATGCACATGTTGCATCTTATTTATGCAAAAAGAACTGGTTTTCTGATTAGCACATGAGCTACAAGGTGTGACTGTACACAAGGACTAAGGCTTTCATAGTTTGATCCAAATTCAACAGCACAATTTAACCAAACAAAATGCCTTTCTGTAGCCTCCTGGTCTCTTTCTTGGCTGAGGAATCTTCTGTTGCACCTCCTGCTTTAGCTTGAACAACTGATGCTGATTCTTTAGGCTCAGTTATATGGTATGACTTATGTTGTGGTTTGAGGAGTGACGCTCAATATTTTGCTATTTGACCACAAGATCCCGGGGCACAGCCTGATGCAGAGCACAAAGAGGATAAACTAATCCTTGAATTAAACACAGGTGTGTTTTGGGCACAACTTAGGTTCAGTCAATCAGAGTGTTTTAGCTCTTATTCCCTTAAAAGCAGTGCTCAGTGGCAGGCTGGCATTTTGAACTGCAGATTTCATTGTTTGGTCTGAACTCTGGTCGCATCTGTCCTCTTAGTTTGGGTTTTGAAGTGTTAGAGGCCAATGGCACTAGTAAATATGAGTGCCAATATGAGCTTTGTACCTGGGGGTTGATGCAAGTACATGGTGCCAACAAAAGTCTTGTAATGAACCCACTTACAAGTTAAAAGTACTCGAAAAACTATGTTGGCTCAACAATATCCTACAGTAAGATCCTTTACAGTGTTTAATTTTTCCTCCACAAAGGTCTTGTGTTTAGAATTTTAGGATGTTGGGACGTAGGGGTTGTGTATCCCTCTGCCATCAGCTGGTCCGGTCACCAGAGGAAACTACAAACACTAACTTCACTACAACTGAACTAAAATGAGGAGATTTTGACTCGAGTAACAACGACGTGCCGTTAGTTGTGGGTATGAGAGGAAATCTTTATGAACTTGAGACTTTAGTCGATGGAGTCACAGGTAGAGAGGGGGATGGAGAACGGAGGAGCAGGACAGGTCACAGGTTTCCTGGTGGAGCAGATGAATGAACTGTGAGCACACGTCCACAAACTCAGACTCCACTGCTGTCACGAGTGAGACTTAGCAACACGGCTTTTCCTTGACCTTCATAAGAGCTCTTTAGTTTCTGTAAGCCTTCAAACTGCTGTCGTGTGTCGTAGTCCTGATCGGTAAAATGGGCAAACACAACGCTCTGTCTCTGCAGAGGTTAGTCCTGATAGCGACTTATATCGGTTTGTGCTCCACTGACTGCTACCTTATCTAATGAAAGGAGCTGCCGGATGAAAGGATACGTAGCCTTCTGTCGCATCACAAAATAGTTCAGGTGCTTTTTGAGGAAAAGTTAAACACTACAAAGAATCTTACCGGCACAACTGTAACAGCAGTGTCTTGCAATGAAACTGGCAGGCCTTCAAGTCTCTAAGTCCTAGGAAAGAATTGCTCAACATCGGTAGTGCTCATGCCTGTTGCGTGATACATTTTCAGGCTTTGATAGAGTCAGAACGGCAGGGGTAGAGTGGGGAATGACACACAGGAAGAGGCCTTAGTCAGAGGTTGAATCCCCGTTGAGGACAACAGCCTCTATACCAGGGACACACAGACCTGACCGCCAGGTTTTAGGCAACCTGTTGTTATGATGCTCCCCTTAAGTGGAAACAGACATGTGCTACAGTCGTTATGCAGCCAACCTGAATTATCTACATTGTTCAGGTCTAGGCAAATATAGACAGCAGTTTCCAGCAAAGTATTATTCAAGTATTACTCAAGTTTTTCTTGTGTTGCTCTGTGTTATCAGCCCCACTGGATGGTTCATGACACCAGAGCATGCAACCCAAGGGTGCTAATTACTCATCTGCTTTAACATAATTTCTGCTTTGAAACCCAATATTAAAATACAAATGTTATAATAGATTAAATGGACCACTGAAGACCTGCAGCTCACATGTCTACAGCCACATACTATTAAGGCCATTCCTTATCAGATAAACTTACAATCCTTTAATATATCTGAAACATAAAGAATTTCTGGCTGAGGCTAGCTTCAGAGTTAGTCCAGTCTTAGTGCTCGGCTTGGTTAAACACGTCCCAGATTCACAGCAGAACCAGAAATCATTCTGTGTTGAGGCAGCATCAACAAACGAACACAGATTTATCCCAAACTGAGTGTTCCTTCAATAATATGGCACAATCTGTCAATGCACACCGACGAAATAACCATTCAGAAGTCGGCTTAAGCAAATCTCAGTCTGATACTGCATATGAATGAAGACACACTTAGTAGTCCACATTTTTACACAATCACTCAAACGGCACGTGTCACTGTGGCACCAAAAGAGAATACAGAGAACACCTAGCATAGTCTTCTTCCATTATTACTGTGAATTATTCCCAAAGTTGTGTTTTTTTAAACAGCAAACACAAAGTACAGCATTGTGCTGGATCTTTAACAACAATGACCTGATGATCAACGACCTACACGAAACTGACACCAGGGAAACATCAGACTTTAAAAGGAATTTCAGTTTTTATCGACACTTTTAACATATTTTGGAATCTGAGTGACTCCCCCTGAAACAAGTGTTGAAGTAGCGAGTCGCATCAAACTCTGACGTGATGGCTGCAACCTGATTGTGACGAGTTTCTGTACCATTAACCCTCACCAACTTCCAAATAATTGCTGGTCTCTAATTCTTTCAAACAGTTGCATGTCTACATTATTGTTAGAGTTTATTGTGTTTCAAGTAAACAGTTCAAATTCAGCACCGTTATTGGACACTGACACACCAGACAGACCGTCCAGTGTGTTTCACTAGTCCATCTAGGCAGCCCATAGAAAGTGTTGGGAATGGGCAAGGTGACTGGATGATTGTTCTGTCAGTCACAATCATTACCAGTCAATCAGATAATGTACTAGGCAAGCACTACAGCCGCAGTGTTAAATACAAAATTTGAGGCCCTTCAGGAACAAACATTCACCAAAACATGTCGGAAGTAGAGTGAAAATATTGTTTTTATTGAGAAATGCCTGTAGTGTTCTTATTTGTTTTTCATTTAACAAAGAAATACAATCCAGATCAGATAAAACTGCTACTGAAGCTGTTAGCACGATTGAACGATTTTAGGAAAAGATATAATTGCGATTTTTCTGGCAGATATTGTGATTTCAATTTTCTTCAAATCAAGCTTCAGTGCAATATTCATTATGTTTACAGTATAGACGACAGTAAGGAAATCAATGATCAAAAGCACATAACACATTATTCATCATCTAATATTGATTATAAATAATCTGTTTTCATTATTTAAGGGATATTCCAACTTCTACTCCTAAACAGAGGCTTTGTATTGTTGACCTGCTCACCAGCACTTCTGTAAAATTGCAGCTTTGGAGATGACATGATTGTGTTGTCTGAAATTGCAATTTCAATCTGAAAATGATAAATCTTTCAGCCCTATTAGCATCTATGCTAATCTCTATACTGTATGACCAGTCACTTCCTGCTGTTGTCTCGCTCGTAGCTCCCTGCTCTTCCTGCTTTAAAGGACTCTGATTGGGCTTGAGTCCTGTCAACATAATGAAAAAAACACCACAAGAGTTAAATTAGACACCTTTATGACTGTGGTGTTGCAGAGATTAATGATACCAAGAACCAACCTCACATATCTTAACTGAAACTATCCATCCAATTTTACTTTTTGAGTGAGCGTTTAGTTGTAAGTTAATAAACAATCTGTTTATTTGAGTACATTGCATGGAAACATTAGCAATTTGAGTCTGTTGATGGCAGCAAAAGAAACCTTTAGCCTAAGGCCCTCTCAAGTCTTACTATAGCCATCACAGCCCAACTTTTACCTGCAGACTAAAATACGTTTCACAGCCATTCTGAACTTAAATTTTCCAAAATGTTGACACTTGAGTATAATCTCTGTTATTGTAATGATCTAAAGCAGGGATGGACGACTCTGGTTACCAAGAGGAGCACATGCGTTTCGATCTTGATGCCAAAGGGTCAACTGTGGGGATTGTAAAGCAGCTTCTCACAATTCAACAAGAGGAACAAAAAAACGATCATCGGGGGGGTTATCTTTAAGATTTATCACTTTTGAATCAAATGCAAATAGTAACGTTGAATAAAATCATTTATTACAGAATCCAGGCCAGATTCATCTAGTGTTTTAATGCAAGCGGCAAAGATTAATAAGCTCTACTTTCTTGGAAATCCATCCATCCATTATCTATACCTCTCATCCCTTTGGGGTCGAAGGGGGCTGGAGCCTATCCCAGCTGAGATTGAGCAAGAGGCAGGGTACACCCTGACCTGGTCGCCAGCCAATCACAGGGCCACACAGAGAGACAAACAACCATTCACACTCACACTCACACCTAAGGGCAATTTAGAGTCGCCAATCAACCTAAGGAAGGGAGGAAGCCGGAGTGCCTGGAGAGAACCCACGCATTCACAGGGAGAGCATGCAAGGCCTTGCCCTTTTCTTGGAAATATACGTGACATAAATGTGAATATATATTTTTGTTGTATTGAAATTGACTGGCAGGCTGCACTGAAGGAGAAGTGGACAACTTGTTCCACACTCCTAATGAAGTACTGAAGCTTAAAAAAACCCTACATGTCGCCATATCTGTGACTAAAAGCTCCTGCTCACTGAAATCCTACATTTGTGCTCCCAAAAGCTTCTGTTCTTGTAGCATTTGCACTGAAACAATCTGGGACATCTTTTGAATAATTACAAAGCTGGAATTCAGTCATTCAGATCCAAAATATGCTGAAATGGTGCCCCAGGCTAGACTACTTTAAACCTCACGTTAAGTTGACTTTAATGCAGATGGTAAAACCTTTGAAAAGAAGACTTTACGATGACGGCATGATACCAAAACACGATGACTCCATAGGACCGTATGGGACGAAAACACACTGTGGCCTTCTGCTTACACTCTTGAGGTAAAAATCCTTTCAGGGTCAGAGAAATATTCACTTATCAGGAGAATTTGGATCTTTAAACAATCTAAAGAATAAGAGGCCTCACATGAAACAATAAAAACACTACATTTCTAATTATTACTGTTGGCAGACACACACACTTCCACACACACTTTGTCGTAATTCCACGTGTACGGTACACTGACTAAACCACGAAACGACGTTCAGATGTAGGCTGATGTTCTTACAGAGAGATACTGCGGCTTACATTCACATGGTTTTTCTCTGGATGGTGAGGTGTGGCTGCTTCCTGTGCTCCACGGATGGCGGCGGGTTTTTCGGTGACGAACTACAGGCAAAAAGATGGAGGCACATTCCTCTCCTGAGGCAGAGGGGTAAGGGAGGACTTCTTTCTACCTTTTTTTTTTTTTAATTGATTTTTACGGCAGACTCTCGCACCTCTTCAGCAGAGAATCAGGGGGCCGGGGGTAGTAGCCCGTGGTGCAGGGCTTGTCGGGAGAAAACCTGGGGAACTTGTAATCCAGAGGAAGATCTGAGGGAAGTCAAAATCAAAGAAAGAAAGAGAAGTCAGAGTTATGAGGAAAAATGTGCAGGACACATGTGCAACTACTGAAGCAAACAAAAAGCAAATGCTGAAGGATTTTGATTGATTGTCTGAGGACAAGCACACTCTAGTGTTTCAAGAATTTAGTTATTTTCATCTCCCCTCAAACCAAAAACAGATAAAAACAGGAACCGCTCTCTTACTTCAAGTCTAGACCTTTATTTATGCGTCTGCATCAAATCCACACTGAAGCTTAGTTATTATGCCTTATGCTTTTGTGAGCATTTCAACTTAAGCACTGGCGTGTTTGTGTGGCCATAAAATACTCCACCATAACGCTAGTTTCTGCTTCAGTGCTGCATCTAGGGCTGGGACTCAGAGCAGCTCACAATACAATATCACAATACTTCAACTTTTAATACAATGCAAAAATGTTACACCACATATCACAATATCTGACATTATTTAGCCAATTAGTGCCATTTCCATCCGACAAAAGCTGAGATGGAACAATGTTTATGATACAGATATAAAAATATATGTGTGTACGCATAACTCTGAAGGAATAGTTCAGTACTTTTGAAGCTGGGTTGTATCATGATCTTGACAAAAGATTGTGGAGCAGCTGAAAAGGCAGCATTGTACCTTTAAGAGGAACAACCTGAGACTACCGGTAAGGTACACTGCTGTTTTTTACGATGCAGCAAATGTGTGCTCTTCCACCTGTGTGCACTGGTTCTGCCGCTCCGTGGACTCAGGAAGACACAAAAACTGCTGAGGAAACTAATGCTGAACCAAATATGAGTGATTTCAACTCAAGTGACTATGATGTTCCTTTTACTGTTAATGCACAAGGTTACCTTTATCAACTGGAGTACACAAAAGAAAAAACCCTTCAGGCATGGCTGAATCAATGTGCACGGGCGGAAGAACACTTCGCCATTCGCTGCATCCAAAAATAGTGCCAAACGCAGAGGCTTCCTGGTGGAAAAATAAAGCACTTTGAAACTTTTGGCCAATCAAATGTTCAACCCATCAAAGTTTTGCGGCTTGTTTTTACACAAAACTCACAATTAAGCAAAATATCTGGACCCGTTGACAGCAGTGTACCTTACTGGCTGCCTCAGCTTGTTCTCCTTAAAGATGCAGCGCTGCTTGGAGCCCTTTTAGCAGCTTCACCTCATACCTGATACAACCCAACTTAAAAATTACTTAACTATCCCTTTGAGCGAATTTTTTGTTTTGTTTTAAATAAACGATCTGTGATGTGCCTTAAATGGGATGTTTAATTTCTTTCATATTGACTCCATAGCAAAGAAAGAGAATTGCTACTCCACTTGTCCTTTCATTACTTGATTATGCCGATATTATTTACCAAACAGCTCTGAAGCCAGTTCTCACTCCTTTACTGTTGTATACAACAGTCTTCGTAGATTTATTTTTTTGATATCCATTCAGAACTCATCCCTGTTTTATGTTTGACTCATTGACTCTCATTGATCCCTCAATCCAGATGACACATTCACATACTTCTGTTTATTTTATTTTCTATAACTGCCCTCCAATGTTAAGTAATTTCTTACTCCATATAGATCACAGTACATTCTTCGTCATAAAATAATCCTTTTTTGTTTGTTCCAATAATTTATAAAGAAATTGGTCATTCTGTTTCTCAATTCAAAACTCCATCAGACTGGAAAAATTCCCAATTCCCTCGGATCAATTTCGTTTTTGATTGTTTTCAAGAAAGTCCTTTCTTTGCACATTGCAGTTAATGTGTTAAACACACATCAGCACAGAGGGAGAGTGCTGAGATACATTTCTTTACAATCATTACTCACTGCCTTGCAATCCCATTTAATGAAGTAGGGCTGAACAATTTTACGAAAAGATCTAATTGTGATTTTTCTGGCAGATATTGCGATTTCAATTTAATTAATGCTTTTCTTCAAATCAAGCTTCAGTTCAATATTCATGTGTCCTGTAACACTTACAAACATGACAGAAAATTACATCATACCATCAAACATTAAAAGCTATTAGTCTAAGGCAAGGATAAAAACTAAAGGTAAAAGCTGCTTCCAGACATGTTTATTAACAAGAAACACGCATGTACACTCTAAAGCCCTTGACCAACAGCAGTTATTACAACTTAGGAACTAAAAGAGCATCTCTGACTTTTTTAACTTAAAAAAAAATGTAGTGCAACAAATCCTTTGTGTTAAGTTAAAAAAGCTTAATATAATGCAAAAAACCCACAAAAAACAAAAACAAAAACCCCATTGTTAAATAAATAATAATAAGAAAAAACAAAATTCAACAATTCTAATAAAGGAAAAAAGCCAGCCATGCCAAACCAGTATGTCACTCTTTGATGGTTTTGGACACGAGACATGTGACAACATTGACACGAGCAAATAGTTGACACAACAGATCCTGAATCAGTCAGGCGTGCTGCAAAAAAATTGCAGCTTTTGCAATCGCATGATCACGTTGTCTGAAATCGCCATTTCAATCAGAAAACAATAAATTGTTCAGCCATACTTTATTAACTGTCTCTGCGATGTATAGTGACAAAAGGCCGCTCCTTGAGCAGCCTGATCTTTTTAAACACTTCCATGTTGTGCTGCTTGGTGCTCGAGGTTGTAGCAGTTTGGCTTTTTTAAAAATGTCTTTATGTTTGGGTTTTCATTTAAGGTACATACTAAATGATGAGTATTTTAATGATTGTGGTCAACATAAGGCTAAAGAAAGACAAAAAATCATCTGAAAGTTTTATATTTAACTTGAGGTATATTCACACATGCAACCAGGCATGATGGGAAATGATCAGTTGAGCTTAGAGGACTTGCTTTTCAATCCCTTGTGAATATTAATACCAATGCCATTACCAATACTGCATATCAATCAAATTCTTTAATGATTCCTGCTGATTTCCTGTGTGGAAAGAACGTTGGTTTACGTATGTTTTTCAGGGTCAACAATGCCAAACACATGACACTCCTCATTTCCAATGTGGTGCTGCATAGACCAATGCTTCTACAAGTTGCATACTTTTCCAATGAAATTGAAAAGTAATAAAGTAAATATCTTTCTGTCAACATTTAAGTTGCAATTCGGACCACTTCTGGTCCCTGTCTGCCACAATCCTTTATGCCATTTCTGCAGACTGCCTCTGACAGTGTGACATCTTTGATTTATGAAGCATGCAGAATAGAATTGAAGGCACTGATAAACAAAAAGTCAAATGATATAGATTTCATGAGGGAGTTGTTCTTGATTCTCAACTGGATTTGGTTTTCAATTCCCATTCCTACATGCAACCCTGATATTATCTAGATAGTGTCCTGGTAGTCCACTCAGGTAGTTCACTGACATGGCCGTTCACACTTCAGTAGGCAGGACACAACCTCAAAAACACACGGTGGAAGGCAGTGTTCACAATATAGTGGATGAAGCAGCAGAGTTTTGCGCTATGATCACAATGTATATGTTAATTTTGCTGATGCATGTTATCAAGCGTTTTAACAGCATTGATTAAAGCGTTGTGAGCCACCCGCCTGTCCATCACTACTAGGCTTCCTTTGCTTTTCTCCTCTGTGTGAGTGCATTGTTTGCCTTTCTAGTAACATTGATGTGTTTTTTATTTGTCTATTTTCAACACTTTATCAGTGATAACACTGTATTTAGTTGCCAAATGTCTGTGATTCCTGCCACACCTTAATTTCCCTATGGGGACAAATAAACAAAACAAACAAACAAACAGGCTGTGGCATGCAGAGCTGATTATAAAGCAGTGTTACTACGTGCACGAGGATTACACCGGAGAAGCTGCAGTGTTTTATCCAACAGCATAAAAAGGCTCTTCGGACGCATAAGAGACCCAGTGGTGATTGGTTTGAGCAAATGTCACACAGAACTTGGATGATGTGCAGTGGAAACAACAAACCTTCAAATATCCAGACGTACAATCAGATCAGCCTCTCCTGAAACAACTGTTGTTTGGATGATGTCAACAGGATGATGTTATCAGCCCTACCCACTCACTCTCAGTAAAGTACGCTGATTAATTCACACTTCAGCTCACCCAGACTTTACACAGAAAAAAATACCTCAGGGCATGAGGAAATTACCCCGGTAAAGGTCTTGGTGAATGACTCGGATGTTTGTATTCACACATACGACTCACCTGGGTAAAGTCTAGATAATAATAGGGTGTTTTTCAGTGTTAATTTTGTTGACTAATTATTTTCTTCATAGTTTTCATCACCAACCTTTTCCCCCTGACAAAAACTAGACAGTAACTCATAAAAACAAGTGCACATGGGCAAAAACTAAAACTAAATTAACTGACATTTTCATCAACAAATAAAAACTAGATGAAAGTGTTTGACAGAGACTAAATCCAATCAGACCTAATTTGGTCATGTAGAAAGTAAGGACAAGTTAGGAATATATCCAATCACAGCTACTTTGGTTGTGTGGAAAGGTTGGATGAGTTTAGAAGGACATCCAATCACAGCTGCCTTAGCTTCGTGGTGGTGGGATCCAAGTGTAAAACACAGCATCAGAAATTCAAGGAAACAGTCGACTACATTTACAAGAGATTTAATCGACTAAAGTGTTGTGAAATTTCGTCAACTAAAACTAGACAGAAATTAAAACAATTTAGATGACTAAATTATGACTAAAACTAAAAGTCGTTTTAGGCAAAAGACTAAAACTAAATAAAAAAAGTGCTGTCAAAATTAATACTGATGTTGTCGGCAAGTGTGAGCGTGGTTTCGGTCACTCTTTGAATCATGACACTGCTGCAGGTGTGATGAACATCATTGTAGTTTGTGCATTTTACAAGCTGGAACAAAAGACTCTGCATGTATAGTGGTCTAATCTATTAGTAAGTGTTAAATCAGAAGATAAAATGGTGGTTTTTGCTCCAATGACTCAACACGCAGTTGGCAGAAGGACATGACTGATGCTGTTTATCCTGTGACGTGACTGTTGCACATGCACATGGCTTGTTTTTGTTTTGGACCTTTCCTTCGTTCTCAATAAACTGCTGCAGATGTTTCTCTCTGCAGCTTTCACCATCAGCGTGTCTCTGTTTACTTACTTGCTATGTGCTCCACACTGGGGATGGCTATGGTGCTGAATTTGTGGATGCAGTGGCAGCACCAGGTCAGTTTCTGGGTCTCCTCGTCCCCTCCTCCACTTTTATGAACGTCCACAAAGTACGAGCCCCACTGCTCCGACACGGCCGACGGTGCCTTCATGCCCTGCTCCTGTTCAAACAGTCGACACACAAGCCAACATTATGCAACCATGTGTGAAGATTCATCTTGTCAAACATGTGCAGGCATGATCAAGAGAAGTCGACTCTGCCCTGATATTTGGGAATAAAGGCAGACCTCAAACTGGCTGAAGCCCAAACAGCTCTGAGGGTTATTATGACTGGAACTTGAATCATTTTCTGTAGAAATCCCCCACTCTGTTACTCAGAATTACCCACAAAACATCAAATGTGTAACAGGCACAGAGAGCTCATGAGCAGAACGACTGCAACAACAGGATGAAGGAGGAGTGTTATCAGGAACTGTTCAAGGAAACTAATAAAACCTCTGATTGTTTTTTAATGACAGTTTGTACCACATGTGTCTAAAAATATCACTTAAAAGGAAAAAGCAGAACAATGTGACTAGGGATGTAACAGTATGAAATTTTCATATGGTTATTGTGACCAAAATTATCACTGTTATCATTATTATCGCGGTATTGTTGCAGTGTGCTCAAAATAATCAAGAAGTACTTTTACACACACTTGAAATCATTTAACCCCTTTAATATTACAATTATGACTGGTCTTTTTGTCTTTTTTGTCAATAAATGTGTCAGGAAATGTCCTTTGAGTAAATGTTTTCCACTCTTTTTTCATGAGAAATAAAAGTAAAAAATTCTTGCAAGTATTTGTCATTATTATGTTATAAATGCTTAAAACAGTGTGTCATAACAAGAAAAGAAATAAACAGATTTGAACCTTAAACAGGACTCTCTTCATAAACAATTGTAAATGAACATGTTCAAAGTTTTGAGATGACCAAAAATAAACTTAACCTGTTTTACATACACTCATTTTTTGTGTGCCTACAGCATTAGTGCCCATGTTACAGCTGCCTATCTTGGCCAGGACACTCTTAAAAAAGAGATTTTAATCTCAACAAATTATTTTCTTGGTTAAATAAAGGTTAAATAAAAAACAGCTCATTATATTAGACCATGTCCAGGCGTTTTTTTACTGACGATAGTCCCTGAGGCAATTCCTGTCCAGTTAGCCCCCTTCATGACTCTCCTCTGGTCTCCCCTCTCCCTCACAGATCTCCTCCACATTTCCTCCTCCAATATTTCCAAATAACGATTGATGAAATCCATAAATCACAAACTATGATTGAAAAAGCCAATCAATTACGAAATACGGCTCAACACAGCGCATAAACAGCAAAAGAAGGACAAGAACACTCTCCAGAATGATACCAATGCTATTATTTACAACATTTATACGTTATTTACTCAGAAAATACTGATGAACCACCTATAACTCACTCAGGTATGGCTCACTAAATCTTCTCTCTCTCTCCGGCTCAGTCAGCTCATTTACTCGAGGAGTTACAGCAGTAAGGCGTCTTTTTCTTCCGCCAGCAACAGCTTCGTGTTTTAGACAGGGTGACCGTCTTCAATCAGTTTACCCTCGGCATCCTTGTGAAATCCAAAATTCGACCAGACTTTGTCTGTTTCGAGGGGAAAAATCTCCACTATAGTGTCTGTGCGGGCACCAACCGCAGTGGCCAAACTTTCACTTTCAGAGGCCAAACATTGCAAACTGCGCATGCGCGCCTCCGTCTGAGGGACCGCGGCTGCTTTACTGAGGAGCAGACACATAGTTCCAGTTTTTCCAGGCAATGAGCAGCATCACCATGAGCTATTGACACAGTGTGGTTATCAAACTCGGTTTACCAATAATTAAAACAGGAAACGGTAATACTACCGTGGACTAATTGGACAAATTGTCAAAAGTCCTGTGATGCTCAAAGCACCAAAAACACATTTAAAAAATTAAAAACCAGTGTCTCAGTCTATAAATCACTCTATATAAATCAGGACCTGGGTTTTTAAATAATCTGCAGACCTTGTTGTGAGCAGGTTCATATAGGAACTACTTTTTACCAATAGAAAAATATGTATTTTGATTTTGGGATCCCGTTTATGCTCAAAATGTTCAAAAAAGGAAATAATTTGTTGTTCATTTAAAGGATAAGTTCGGTTTCTACAGCTTTTACATAGTTTACAGAATGAAGTAGAACAATATACTCACCCAGAAGGCTTTCCTGATCCAAACAGTGCTTCGGGAGATATTTAGATCCAAAATCGAGCGGCGAACATCTGTAAAATGGTAGCAGACGGGGCATGTATAGCCGCTCCTTAAACTGCATTAATCGTCCAAAAACTCATTAGTTTCACCACCATTTCATCATGGTCCACTCGCGCTACTCCTCCACGACAGTCCGGTGTCACTCCACCCATGTTTTTGTGACTGTGCTGACCTCTGAACTGAAAAGTTTCTTTCCGGTTGCGCGCATGCGCAGTACGGCTCATTGTTTCAGTGGCAAGCGGTGGCTACACAATAACTTTCTTCTTCCAGTTTTGTGCAAAATGGACGAATATCTATCGGATGAAGATGTTGTGGACGAGAACTTTGAATATGATGGGTGTCCTTACAGTTTCGAGCCAGAGAATACAGATGAGGAGCTCATCGAAAGGAGGACGCGGAGGCAAGAAACTTTTCAGTTCAGAGGTCAGCACAGTCACAGAAACATGGATGGAGTGACACCGGACTGTCGTGGAGGAGTAGCGTGAGCGGACCATGATGAAATGTTGGTGAAACTAATGAGTTTTTGGACGATTAATGCAGTTTTAGAAGCGGCGCTATACATGCCCCGTCTGCTACCATTTATACGGATGTCCGCTGCTCGATTTTGGATCTAAATATCTCCCGAAGCACTGTTTGGATCAGGAAAGCCTTCTGGGTGAGTATATTGTTCTACTTCATTCTATAAACTATGTGAAAGCTGTAGAAACCGAACTTATCCTTTAAGAGACCTGGCTTATTTTCTGTTCTGTATGTTACTGGTGCTTTTCAATGAAGCCGAAGTGATTCAATGTAAAAAACGGCAGCCTGCGCGATGTATCTGCTATCCGATTGCTCGATCAATCGTCAAAATAATTGACAGAATACTCGATTACAAAGAGAATCGATAGCTACAGCCCTAGTTTTTAGCTCCACCCTCTGGGTTTGGGACATAAGCTGGGCACCCCTACAGATGGGTGCCCAAAAAGTGGGATGACATGGATCAGTTATTTGGATAACTTTTCCTTTATTTGATGGTGGAAACACCTAAAATAACATGCTGTAACGTATTTGTCATGGACTTTCCATGTCTCTGTCCTGGCTAAAAAAGCCAGAAACAACTGTATTTCTGGAAACTTAAGAAAGCAAAATTCCAAGTTCTTGTCAACTTCTACAAAGGAGCAACTGGAAGCATGCTGACAGGAAACATCATGAACTGGCATGGGATGTTCACGACCCGGGACAGGAGGACCCTGCAAAGAATGATAAAAACTGCCCGAAACATCATTGGCACCCATCTACTGAGCATCAATGATACTGAGGAGGTGAGGTGCCCGGAGGATACTAAAAACAGCACCCACCCCACCCTAGCCACAACCTGTTTACCCTGCTGCCATCAGGAAAAAGGCACAGAAGTATCCGCTGCACCACCAGACTGCAGAACAGCTTCTTCCCTCAGGCCGTTGGATTGTTGAATGCACCATCTGCACTCCTCCATGTCCAATGGTTTTGTTTTTGTTTTGTTTTGGAGCCACACTTTAATTTCATTGTGCAACAAATAAACGTCCTTGTATCCTTGTAATTTCAGCTTTAAGACCACAGAGTACCCATGCTCTGATGGCCAGTTCCAGCAGTCAAAACCTCTCAAACTGGATTCTTGACCATGACAAGGACTGAGAGGTTCAGGACATCCTTGGTTCCCACAGACATCAGAATGAATAACACCCCAAACAAAGGGTGTGGACCATTTTTGCAATGTGCTCAAAATGTAGCTTTTACACACACTGAAATCATTTAACAAAGTTTTATTTAGTTAACAAACAATGTGAATTTAAGTCATTTCAATTAGTTTCTCCTTCGGCATTCTTGTAAAATCCAAAATGCAACCAGACCTCATACTTTTTCTGTTTTGAAGGGGCAAAAAATCTCTGGTTCAGTGTGCATGCAGGCACAATTCACCATACCTTGCTTTGCCAAGGAGCAGACACATAGTTCTGCATCACCGCAAGTTATTGACAAAGTGAGGAAATCAGACACGGTTTTAACAGTAATTAAAATAGGAAACGGTAATACTAACGGTCAGAAATTTTATCATTGATTATCATTTTATTGCTAGCCGTTACAGTCCTACCTACTACTGCTACTGGATACTCCAAGGGGATTAATAAATAATTTATCTATTATATATCTATAAACTAATCATTCAGATCAGCGGCAAAAAAGAAAGACAGAAACGCTGCTGACAGGCAGGTCATAAAGCTGTGAGACATTTTGTGTGGTAACCCCATATCAGTTTTAATTTTGTTGACAATTATTTTTGTCATAGATTTCGTCAACAACTTTTATTCCCCTGACGAAAACTAGACAGTAACTAATAAAAACAAGTGCACATGGGCAAAAACTAAATTAACTGACATTTTCTTCAACAAATAAAAACTAGAGGAAAATGTCTGACAGAGACTTAATCCAATCAGACCTAAGTTGGTCATGTAGAAAGTAGAGACAAGTTAGGAATATATCCAATCACAGCTACCTTGGTTGTGTGGAAAGGTTGGATGAGTCAAGAGTGACATCCAATCACAACTGCCTTAGCTTGGTGGTGGTGGGATAAGTTGTGGAGCGATCCAATCAGAGCTACTCTCTTTATGAATTGATATATTCATGTAGAGCAGGTTCACTGTTTGTTGTCAGTTCTGGTATTGTAACTGAGATGCTCTGCCAGGTAGCCTAAATAAAGGTGACTGCATTTCACACAAAAGTTCAATTTGTTTCTGTTCATTTATGCATTCAAACTTTACTAGTATTCAGTAAAGGGTTATTAGATGTTTTATTTTATCCAAGTGTAAAACATGACTTCAGAAATTCAAGGAAACATAAAAAATGCCTTACACTTTACACTTCATGTTTTAGTCGACTAAAATGTTGTGAAATTTCTTCAACTTAAACTAGACTAAAATTAAAACAGTTTAGATGACTGCACTATGACTAAAACTAAAAGACCTTTAGGCAATAGTCTAATACTAAAACTAAATTAAAAAGCGCTGTCAAAATTAACACTGCTTTAATCAAGAGCTGCTGTGTTTGTATTTGGGGAGCAGTGAACGAATGACAGCAATTAGAAACTTAACAGCAGTGATACCACAGTTTGTCGAAGTCCGCTGTGTAAGCTTTTCCAAACAAACTCTACTGTAGATTGATATGTACTGAGGAAGGGAAGTAGTGGAAGCTTGCAGAATTGGGGGTGTGTTGAGTATTAGGGGCTGGGGCTTAGTTTGGGTGAGCGAGGGGCTGCTAAACGGAAACAGCTGCTTCAGTAAACTTACCTCAAACTTGCCCTTTTTCTCCAGCGGCTCCACTTGGGCCTCATTGGACTTTGCTGCTTCACTCTTCTGGACGCCCTCCCCCTCCATTTCCTCCACGATCATCACTGTCTCCCATTTCCCGAAGCTGCTGGCAGGGAACATGTCCGACCTCATGCTGTCTCCAAAATACACCACCTGCAGGGCGGTGGGGGGTAGAGAAGGTGACAGAGAGGACAGCTTGGTTACTTTTAAGAGCTGCACTAAGGTTTGAGTGCTGCAGTAAGGATGCTCTTAAGCTGAATTCCTCTCTTGGCGGCAGTCAAAGTCACCTGGCAGATACCTTAAAGCCCCCCAGGGTGAACTAGACCAGACACGACCACGTCTGCAGATCTCATCACGGCCTCTTTGACCATCACGTCTCTTTTGTCGTCCACGTCTGGAGAGAAAAGCAAGCTGAGGCAGGCTTAACTGAAGCGCATACCAGAGCATGAGGAGCAGACACACTCTCTGCTTAGAGCTTTCAATCCCATTTCAACAGAAACTTCATTTTGTTCCCTTCAAACAAAGAGGAAATGGAGAGAGGAGAGGAGAATGTCTGACATTAAAGTGACAAGACGCAGGAGTCTGTTGACAGCCTTTTGAGCACAGAGAGAGCAAACCAGAGGCAAGTTCAGAGATGAGTATAAATCTGAAATAACTCGATTCGGGAATGGAAGAAAAACAAAAGTAAACTGCACAACACTGCCTGATTTAAAAGACCGTCATGCCACATCATACTACCAGCAGTAATACCCATATACATTATCTAGGGTTACACAATGTTGGATTTTTGCTGATATCCAATATGGCAATATTACCAGACTCATTTTCACCTACATTGATATTGATACCAATATTTTGTGGCAAGAACACAAAGTCTACCTAACTAAAATTGACCTGTTTCTTTCATGGTTTCAGTCCATTCGTGTTAGAAACAGATGTAAGAAAAGCAAAACAACATTTTATTCTTTATTAAATTCTATTTTTATTGATAAATGTGGATGCTGAGTGATGATGAGGTAAATCATCATACACTGGAACATTATATGTTCCAGCCAATATATGGGATATTTGCGGCCAATTTTAATGGTCAAAATGTCAGCTGCAAATATAAACAAAAATGTTTAAATCTGCTGATACGATAACCAACTTTTTGGGTGAGTATCTGCCAACACAGAAACCGGTCTGATAATATTCTGCATACCCCAAAATTTTCATATGATAATATACATTACATAATCAGTCCCTCCAGGATTTTGCCTACATTTTTGTGATTGTTGCTTCAAAGATGTTAAAAGAAGTTTTTCAAAATGGTGCGACAAAAGTTGCAATATTTCTAGACCTTGTTTTATCAGTGACATTAATGCCTTTCTCCATTGGCTCCCTGTTCATTTAAGAATGCATTTTAAGATTTTATTGGTTGATTTTAAACCTTTAGATGGATTTGCACCTCGATACATCTCTGATCTTTTAAAAGGCCTAGACCCCGTCAAGATCTTTGTTGCCCAAAGGCCAGACTAAAAACTCAAGGTGACTGAGCCTTTTCTGTAGTGGTTCCTAAACTATGGTGTGACCTCTTGAAGTCATAATGTCCCACACCTTACCTACTTTTAAATCTTGATATAAAACTAACTTTTGCTCATTGGCTTTCAATTCAGCATGAGGGTTGTGTAGTCTCTGTTTTTATGTTTTTCTTATTTTTCTTATGTTTGGCTTTTCATTTTTATTCTACTCTATAATTTTTATTATTGCATGCACACAGCACACTGTTTACTGCAGGGGTATTAAGGCCAAGCCTCCTACATGCACTGTGACTCCAAGACTATTGAGACCACGCATTTGAGGTGTGGACCATATAAAGTAAAGTTAATTGGTCAATAAAATAATTAAAGCTTGATTAAGTTCTACTTCCAAATAAATCTGTTGAAATGTAGTATTAATTGTACTATTTTGCATGGATGTGCATGAATAAAACATAATGTTTATTTTAAGTCTGAATTTGATAAATTTCAATTTCCCTCAATTTCAAGTTAATTCCCATAATTTCAGTAATTCTCATAGAAAGTTCCCAGTTAGAAATATTCCTAAATTCCCCAGGTTAATTTCCCTGGAAAGTTCTCGGAAATTTACTATAAGTTTTCCACCCTTTAACAACCTTTCTCCCTAGCCTAAACAACAATTTGTTGTTGCTGTTTTGTTGTTTTGTTGATTTTCTTTCTGGACCTCTCAGTCAGGGCTTGGGCCACCCATCCCAGAAAACTGACTTGGCCTTGCTTGTTTGTTTGTACACATGAACAATAAGTCTTCTGTGTACACCAAAGTCAGTTATGGAGTTCCTCAAGGTTCTATACTAGGTCCAATTCTCTTCTCCCTATATCTGCTTCCCCTTGGTAATGTCATGAGGAAACACTGTTAATTTTCATTGTTACACTGATGATACTCAACTGTACGTATCAATGAAGCCCGGTGAAACAAATCAGTTATCTAAACTAGAAGCGTGCCTAAAGGGCATTAAGATCTGGATGGCCAGGAATATTCTTTTTCTTAACTCAGACAGGACAGAGGTCACTGTGCTGGGCCCCCGATACCTTAGAGAAACCTTTTCTAGAGATATAAGTGCCCTAGATGGCATTAGTCTGGCACCGACCACTGACTGATAGAAATCTTGGGGCACTATTTGATTAGGATTTATTCTTCAACTCCCATATAAAACAAATTTCAATAACAGCCTTTTTTCATCTGAGGGTGGCAATAAACAAAAGTCATATGGGTGTTTGCCTTAAATATAAAACAGATATCCAGATCACAGTTAGAATGTTACTCTGATTATCATTGCCTCTGCGATCATGCTTGTTTGTGAGATCTATCCAAATCAACCCCCCGTAAAGGAGTCAGGCATCCAGTCAGAGGACGCGAGGCTGTCCAGTAGACATGCCGCATCCCTCCCACTCACAGAACCGTCCTGTGTCCCAGACCAGCTTGGGTCATCCACACGTTAGCAAACAGACCAGCTAATATGGCCTGTGGTAGGCCGGGCCTGTGAAGAGGGGGCTGTAAGGAGTCACATTTTTTCCAGACTTTCCCAGAACTGCCCACAGCTGCTCCTCACACCCCAAAACTCCCCTCACCTCTCATTGCTCAGCAGCGCCTGGAGTCACGGGATCACTATCATAAATATTTACAGAGGCCACAGATTCCAGCGTATCACGGAGGGGAGTCACTGCGGATGGATACAGTTACATTAGTCTTAACCAGACTGAGCTCTGCAGGAGGGGAGCACCATGAAGTGAACCAGACTGTTGGAAAGAGAGAAATCAGCGGGACAGATAGTGTTACCCCTGTGACCTCAGAACTCATCCACACAGGGTGACAATGTGAACAGGCCAGTAGATCAGACTGGAGTTAAAGTCCTACTGTGACCTCATTATGATACAAACATAGCACAATAAGCAGAAACTAGTGTTTGGTTGATTATTTCTTTGTTGTAACACAGCTTCTTGGCAGTAAATCTTACATCGTTGGAAAGCCTGTGTATTTCCCGTTAAATGGCACCACATTGGTAAGGAATGTGAATTTGTGGGATGAGCAGCAGAGCTGAGTATGTGGGTTGCAACGAACAAAAATTTCCCAAAGAGCTCATTTTGCTATTGACTCTTGTTTGGCGTGGTTCAACGGATTGGATTATTGATGTCAGGAGAATCAAGAAATATTGGCAGTTCAACAATTTGTTAATTTAAAGCTGCAGTATGTGGTTTATTTTTGTGTTAATGGCCCAAAAAATATGATTACCTGTCAACATCTTGTTACTGAAGCCACATCAGAGATCATTAAACATCTGTGCCCCTCCCTCCTCTGTATTAAGCCTTTAGGAAATCTAGCAAGGGACACCCACTTCTTGGCCAATCAGGGCTCAGTTCAGTCACTGCGCTCTTATGGGATCTTCTACTAAGGTTTATGTGCTTGTTATATCTAAATGAGCTTCAGTTGTTTCTTTAATTCATAGGGCTGGAAACGTTAAAAATTACATGAACTCTTATCAGCTTGGGTCTCTTCTTCTTGACACCTTGATGAAGGTGCAAGCCCATACACACTGGAGTGATTTCTGATGTTTCTAGCCCCATGAATTAAAGGTCTTTAATATTTTTAAACCATTTTTTAGTTCCCAGATTTAGATTATTTATATGCACTTCTTGGGTTTCAAGTTTTCCTAATTTTCCTTGATATATTTCCCTTCGATGAGCACATTGGTTGGAGGAACACCAGACACACTCCTGTTCTCTTTTCTTATCAAAGAGAGAAGTTATAGACTTTTCTGCAAGAGCCTGAAAGGTGAAACATCATTAATTATAAAAATCTTTGAATAACAACTGACAGGATCACACAGGTTTCTGTTTGTGAATCACTTCACTGTACATCTAGAAAATGTGAACATTTTATCTCATTTTCTCTGCAGGAATCATTGGCTTTTTTCTCTATTTCAGTGATTCTCAACCAGGGGGCGCGTATGTGAGCACATTGCAGGGGGTACATGGAAACATTTAATAATTAATTTCCAACTTGGAAGTACTGAGATAAGCCTGTCAATAAAATGGTAAGTGAGCACTACTGCTAGTTTCCCTGGGGAGACAATAACTTGTGACACAGGTTATTGTCCTTTACAGACACTTCTTGAGTGTTTGGGGCTCTGGTGTTGTTGTAAAATGGACCGGTATCAATGAGTTATTTGCCAGGACTTCACCGCAAAAGAAGCACTGAGGCTGCAGTGGGTCCGCAGACATAGAAGTGAATCCATATAAACCAGGTTGATTATATTTTTACTTGAAGAATCATCAATCATCATATGAGTGAGGGGGTACTCATGGTATGAAAAAAAGACTCAGGGGGTACAGAAGACAAAAAAGGTTGTGAACCACTGCTCTAATTAATGCATGAAACACACTGGACAGCCCGTTTTAATATCTGTGAGCATAATCAACAATAATGATTATGCATCAGTAATGTACTGCAGCACCAACATTTTTCTTTTGCTGCAACTACTTATGTGTCTATCATCCAGCATTTCAGTTTTTTGGATGTGCCTGCTGTTTTCTTCAAGATTTTGCCAATTAGACTGCATAGTGTGAGCACCAACTTAGTGAGGTTAGGTAGTTCACTTAAAGATTCACTTATACTGCGTCTTCTAGGACTGTCCAGATTCAAATGGTGAACTGGTCAGTGTTTCAAGTAGTATGGAAACATAGTAATAAGACCAGTTGGTTCAAATCTGCCAAAAAATCCAAAAGGCTCTTATTCTTCTAACTGATTAAGGGTCATCGAGCCTCATTAGCTCCATCTGATCCCTACTGAAGACTCCCTTCTGTCCTCTCACAATCATAAAATGCTCACTGCAGCTTTAAGCTGAAGTGTAAAGAGGGTCTGTGGACCCCCATCTCTTATCAGCCCATCACTCAGAACAGCAGTTAGACCTGAAACCAGGCCCAGGTAAACAGAGCTGCAGGCATGCAGGGAGGCCTTAATGAGCCCATTGTGCTGCACACTGTGTGGGGCCCGAGGCACCGGGAGAGCAGAGGCCGACTAGACCGCAGGGCAGAAGTCTTTTTAGTCATTTGTTCTCATGTCCAATCACATTCTGTTATGTTAGTCTTTATGTTCTGATATATTCTGCCAACAGTGAGGTCATTACATCTGTTTTTAATGCAGGGAAGACCAACCAGAGAGAGGCACGTCCAACCTAAAGAAAGCGACCTGAAAGATTCTCAAGTAAAGAGTCTTTCACATGAACCTGAGCTACATTTGTTCAGATTTAAATGATTCTCACTCAGAGTAAACTTAGCACCAGAAATAGGAAAGATGAGCAATTTCATGAGCTATTTTGGGATTCATCCACCTGATGTCACTTGTTGATATAACATCTACTTTTCCCAAATTCTGTCCTACTCTGTGCAACAGTTTAACAAATCTACAATTTCCCACACTTTAAAAAAGCACAACTTTGTCAAAACTCCTGTAAATAAAGTGCCTCCTTTCTTTCATATAAGAAAGGACATGATAGTATAGTGCTTTTAAATATACTCTGTTTGGACCTATAACTCACTCATCTCTTGGTGCTGCTGTGGTGAGTTCTTACTTGTAGCTGAGGTTGACAAAATGTTTACTGTTTTCTGACATCTTAGTGAGTGATACAATCAAAAAGGGCAACAGCATAAAATACTTTTTTTCTATAAAACAGATCCTTAGAAGAGGAGTTCTCATCTCAGGAGAGTTTGCTCATCATTTTAAACTAGAAGTACTCAGAGAGCACAAACTACCAAAGCTTTTATTAGCAAAAATGACAAAAACTGCCAAATCTTGCAATGATAAGGAATCCTTTAAAATATTCCTGGATTCAGATCCGTATCACCATCAAAATGTAATCAGTTCTTCTTTGTGCCATGACCAACATTCCCAGAAAGTTTCATCAAAATCTGTAGAGAACTATTTTAGGGGCGTTTACATGAAAACGAAAACTACTGAAAACAGAGAGTTTTTGTTGCGTTTGCCCCTTCTGTTTACACGAGAACTGTGTCCAGAGTGCCTGAATCCGCAAACTTTTGAAACCAGGGTCCAGAGTGAAAGTTTTGAACATGTTTTCATCTCCATCTCTGTCTAAACAGGAATCAGCATTTTCAGGGAAAATGATGATGCGCGGTGCATGCGCAGTAGTCTTTCTCATAAAGGTTGCTCACGCACGAACAACAACAACTATGGCTGTCTACTGAGCAACATGCTCAGTTTGTTATCCAGACAAAAATATCCAGACAGATTTGTTGTCCAGACAAGAAACTCCTGTGTCTTTGTGCATCCACTCGCCATTGTTGTTTGTGAAAAGTTTGTCTTCACCGGAAACCGTATGCGTGTTGTAACACCGCTGTTTCACTATAAACCTACATGGCCAACTACTGGCCTGGCATGCAGGATACAGCGTTTTCAGTCGTTCTCGCGGATCCATGTGAATGCGCATCGTTTTCACATCGTCTCCATGTGAACGTGGAGCGCTTTTGAAAATGGAAAGGAAAAACCTTTATGTTTCTGGTGATAATGTTGTCGTGTAAACGGGGCCATAGTTATGGTTCAAACAAACAAACAGATGGACAAATGCCTTCAAAAACTTGACCTCCTACCACAGAAGGACAAAAATGGTCAAGTTCCCAACACTGGCTCCCTAGCACAGATGGAAGTGACTGCAAAGACATTATTGTTGGGGACGCATGATATTGTATTTTTGCAGATATTTGACATTTCCAAGCTCAAATTCTGATATCAAGACCAATATTTTTGTAGAGTATGAAGTCTCTAACTTTGCACTGCAGCTGGATCTGCTTGATTAAGTGTCTAATCAGGCAGCTCTATCTTGCCAAGCTCCAATCTCCAACAACTGTGAGCGGCCAAAAGCAGGACGGTCCAACCAGTGGTGGAAGAGGCGATACAACAGCAGGAAGTGACTGCTGGTAAAGAGATTAGCATAGATGCTAACAGATTCAGAAGCAGTTTTGTTAGATCTGGACCACATTTTCTCATGAAATGAAAAACAAATAACAACACTAAAAGCACGTCTGGGTAGAAAGGATATTATTGCTCCACTTCGACATGTTTAGGTATTTTACAGCGCGGCAGTAGTGTCTACCTACTACATCATGTGATTGGCCCATAATGAATGTGACTGATGGAACAATCTTCCAATCACCTACTGGATTTGCTTTTGGAAGTATCTGCCCATTCCCAAACACTTTCAACGGGCTGTTGCCCAGATGGATTACTGAAATATACCGTTGGTCCATCTGGTGTGTCAGGTTAAGAAGTTCCTTACATTATTACAGTTTATTTATGCTGGATGTAAATACTTAACAACCCCCTATAAATGATTAAAATCTTTTTTTGAACTTTATGATTAAGGCTTGATGACAAAATGCCTTGAAAAGAGTTTGCATGCCTGGCCCATTCTTCGAGAACAAAGGCTTTTGTTGAGATAAAATTGTGTTTTTAGGACATCCCAACTTGCAAACTCTGACTCTGAACACTCTCCTCTCCAAATCTAAATGTCACTGTCAGTCGGAGAAGCACCTCTTACCAATGACTGCCTGAATCTCCCATCAGCTTCTGCGTGACCCCACCATGTTCAGTCTGTGCTCAGAGCATTGTAATCTTCCCTGAAAGCCTCTATTCAGCCCACCTGCATTAAGTCCTGTCAGGTGAAAGTGGACAGGAGTGAAAACACAGAGAGCCTCAGGTCACCCCGGAGAGGAGTGTTTAAAGTAGCTCTAAGTGCAGGTTGACACTGAATTCCTCAAGAGCTTTCTCCACGTGGCGGGGGAACAGAGGAGGCTTTGAGATGAGGAGGAGGAGAGGGAGGAGGGATGAAGTGGACGATGACGACGACCTCTGGGTGGGATCTGGATGTTTGACCTCTGACTGTCTGTACCTCAACTGTTATTGAAGTTTGTTTGCTCTTTGAGGACTGTGGGACATTACGATACTGGTGAACTCTACATACCTTTCAGTGACCCAAAAACTTGTTCATGTGATTCTGTTGGTTTTCTTTTCGTCAGATCATGACTGAAACTCAAACTTCCTGTTGTTTCAAAGAGCATCAAAATATGCTGAAGCCCCTTTAATAATCTCTTTTGTTCAGTCTTGGATTTGAAAAAATGCTACCATAATCTCTTCAATGTTGCAGATGGTGAAGGTGGAGCTCTTTTAGATTTTACACTCTAGAATGACTTGTTTTTATAATCATTTTGGAAATTATATTGTTGTAATAGAGAACTCATGACGAAGAGATTACAGGGGTAGTTCAAGATTTTGAAGTGGGGACATATGAGGCATATGTCAATAGCTACACATAAGCCGCAATGATAGAGCTCACACCTTCTTCTGTACAAGAAGGACCAGCATGGAAGCTGGAGCGATTCAGTGTGAGTCGAAAAAAAGGAAACCCAGTTTCAATCTCAAAATCTCACAATTAGGGCCCTATAAAGACCATGATCACGGAATCTTGGACAGAATCATGGAATTGGACATTAAACGCGGAATTCAATATAAACACACAATATCACGGAAATGGCTGACATATTACATGAAAGCTTTTTCTCTGACTAAAAAGGAACGTGTCTCTTGGGTAAATGCTCTGAGGGGGTCACTAATGATGGAGACAACGCATGCTTCACTTCCTCTCCCCCTTGTCCTCCTTTCATTTTTAATGTAAACATGTCAAAGTGGGCTACGAAACTCGTGGCCAACTCCACAGTACAGGGCAGAGCAGTTTTCCAATGATTATTATGTGTCAGGCGATCAAATGTTCTGCAGATTTTGTCAACATACCGTTGGCTGGACCCATAAAGACACGTGTGAGGTCCACCTGAAGAGTGAGTGATTATACTGCATTACTTTATACTGTGTCGCGGGGTTAATTTTGCGTAAAATACTAAAAACCGAATTCTCGAAAGATTAAAACGGAAAAATACGAAATATGAGAAAAACTAAAACGAAATTTGGGAAAAAAATAACACAGATTTTAAAGGGCCCCACACAATCTGAAAAACACAACATAAAACTGATATAAGGGAATGATACCAGAATCACTTTCTTCAATTTGATATGTCTATTATTCATATTCCGTCATCAAAAACTGCACAGAACTTAATTTCATAAACATGTCAAATCCAACACAAACCCAGATTAAATCCCAAATCGAGGTATTTTTTCAGAGACAGAGACGGGACATCTTCAGGAGGCTGTGGGTGCACGATGGTGCCCCAGCACTTCATAGATTGATTGTTTGAGATTGACTCAGAAAGCTCTTTAAAAACAGTGTCATTGAACTTCATTATTGAATGGCCACCAAGGACTCCTGACATCACGCCATGCGATTTCTTTTTTCTGGCTATTTGAAGAACGAGGTCTTCAAGACCCCTCCCCAGAATGTGGCTGATTTTCCTGATCAAGTTATTCAGGATGTGGATGTCCTGCGGGGCACAGAAGGGGAAGAGAATTCATGCCTGGGGGGGCAGATGTGGTGAAGGACATGATCAATGAAAGAAATGTGAAGTAACTTCCTCTTTCTTTGAGGTTCCTTTATTAACATTCACAATGCAGCCGTTATTTTTGTTTTTCCTTTTTGTTTCAAGTTCTTGGTTTTTAACGCTCTGGCTAATGTCAAAGAATGTCCTGCAAAAATCCAATGACACAAACTCAAAACTTCAACAGAAGCAGTTTTGTCATGTTTTACAAAATCACTGTGACCAAATATGAACAACCAATGTGCTGTAAGAAAGTTAAATGCTTATACCATCATATCTTGATGTAACTTTGCACACTATTGAATTTTTGCCGATATCTGATACACTGATTTTTTCAAAGCCATCATCACAGGTATAGATATTTTGTGTTGAGAGCACAAAGTCTCTAATTAACTAAAACTGACAAATTCTTCTCATGGTTACAGTCTACTTGTGTTATCAACACATGTTAAGCAAGAAATACAACATTTCATTCTTTGATAAATGATAGTTTTGATTAAAGGTGGACATTGGAGTGGAGTAATGATGATGGAAAACATCACGGCACATTGTATATTTTACAGATATTAATGACAATTTGTGCGAAATTTATGTCTAATTTGTATGGTCAAAATATAATATTATGTTTTTCCCTCAAAACCAATTAATTTACACAGAGAAGGTGGCCTTACTTGCAGCAATACATCACTCTAGCTTCCTTGCTGGCTCTTTCTGTGTAGATGCAGAGATGTTCTCTGTCACTTTGGCTTGTGATTTTTTCATTGCTTTGTTAAAGTCCTGAGCCATCACTGTAAAGTGCATCATGCATTTCTACTTCCACCTGAGTCCTCTGGGGTCTAAATGCCAAACACACAGTCTCTACAAATGTCTTGATCCAGCAGCAGCAGCACTTGCTGTAAAGCCTGAAACTTCATCTGTCTGGGAAAATCCGCTGAATCAAAGCACGTCTACATAAAATGATTGTTTTCTTCCTGACAGAGAGAGTTTATTTTAGGAGTTTGATAATTTACCAGAGAGGATTCTTGCAGTGAGAGGACCAGAAAAACAGCTGTTTTTGCTTAAGGAAATAGCTTCTTGCTCTCAAACTAATAGGCCTGTTTCTGTGTGGATCTTTTCTGTAATGATGTCAGACATTGCGTTGAATATGAGCCTAACAAATCAAGCAGCACACTAATTCTCAACGCTGCCTGTCAGAGATTTATTTAATCCAACAAAGACACTGTCGCCCCTCTTGGGTATACTGCAGACCGCTGCTCTGTTTGAAAGATTTTCTCCAAAGAAGAGTTTTTCCAGCGTGGGAAGGTTTCTCTCCTCGATTAAAGTCTGCCAAGTATCTTTCATTAAACTGTCTGATGTGACTTTTGTAGCTGGATCACATTCAGACTGACGACGGCTCAGATGATTCAGCAGTGTGTACAGTCTATTCATTATGAATGTCTTTCTTGTTTTTGGACCTGTACTCTGTAAAGTTAGCCTCATTTCCAGTTGAATGGTTTATTTCATATTTTCTAGAGGGGCTGCTTCAACTTTTTTGAAAAGCTGAAGTACTGAGGCCATAAAATCTTACTTTTCATGTTGTATTTTATAGCAGCCACACACGGAGACTCGTAAGCCTCAAGATGTGGCACATTTAAGAACTTGACCTTTAATTTGGCACGGTGGCACAGCAAGTAACAGTAAGAAGGCTGCTGGTTCGATCCCCGTGTCAGTCACAGCCTTTCTGTGTGGAGTTTGCATGTTCTCTCTGTGCATGCGTGGGTTCTCTCCGGGCACTCTGACTTCCTCCCACAGACCATAAACATGCTCATTTGGTTGGCTGGTGACTCTAAACTGCCCTTAGGTCTGAGTGTGAGTGTGAATGGTTGTCTGTCTCTCTATATGGCCCTGTGATTGGCTGGCGACTGGTTCAGGGTGTGTCCCACCTCTTGCCCAATGACAGCTGGGATAGGCTCCAGCCCTGACGCCAAAAGCAATAAGAGGTATAAATAACGGATAGATGGATGGATAGGTGAAAGTTGAAGTGAAGTAAAGAGTCATTGGTGTTCATGTCCAAGTCAAGTCAAGACAAATTTATGATGTTGTCAAGTCAGGTCAAAAGTCAAATTTCTATTTGAGTTTGACTCAAGTTACAAGTCATGTGACTCGAGTCCACACCTCTGTAAATGACAGCAGATTTTAAGGGTGTGACATGCCCTCTAAAAACAGTTATAAAGGCTTGTTTTTTTTTCTTGAGGGGAGGGGAAGAATTATCAAAAGTTTATCATCAAAAAGCTGTAAGTCCTCGATCTGCAGCCGTTGCATTCAGGGCCAGAGATATATAACCTGACACACCAGATGGACCTTTAAATATTAAGTCCATCGGGGCAGTAGACCATTGAAAGTGTTTAGGAATGGGAAGAACCTTTGAAAAGCTTATCCAGCACGTAACTGGACAGTTAGAGAATATGGGACAGTCATACAGAAATTTAATATCGTATCATATAGTGATGTTTACATTGAAGTCACAAGCTGTGAGAGCAGAGGTGCAGCCTGCTTGGTGAATGAATCCATTGGTTTGTGGTGTCCTGTGTCTCTCTCTTTCTGTCTCACCACACACTAAACGAACAAAACTGATAAATCTGACATTATCTGTCTTCATGTGTGGCTCTCTCACTGTTTCAATGTCAGTTAAGGTATTAGGAATCTTCATGTTTGTGCCAGGCCTAAGAAGAGGATTGCTGCCATCCTAACTTTAAATAACAAATATTAAACAGTATTTATGATCTGAAGTCCTGACATGTGTGGAGCGCCGAGGACAGCCGAGCATGTTCTCTGTGTTTTGTCACATGGACCAGAGCAAAGCAAATCAGAGAGCAAGCTGGCTGAAGCAGGAAGCAAACGTAGCCATGGCATCAAGAGTAAAGGTGAAGCATAAAGTTAGACGGACATCAAAATGGAGGTCCTACTTGGTGATTTGTGGCAAAACACAAGCATCTAGACAGCATAATGTGTAAATGATATCTATGTATGAACAAATCGGTTGGTTTGTGGTGTCCTGTGTCTCTCTCTTTTTGGCACTACAGTAACAAAACTGATAAATCGGCCTTCATTTTGGACTTGTCTGGACTCTTGCACAGTTTCAACATCTCTATTTATTATAATAAGTCTGTTTCTTAATATTAATAAGAAAATATACATTAAAAGAGAGTGCAAACAATTTTTTCACCCTTCTCCGCTGAATGTAGGCGAGTGTTAAACTCAAACCACTCGGGGAAATAAGGTTTTCTCTGGACGTCAGACTTTCACAGGACAGAAGTAAAGGTGAATCTGTCTTCCATCAAGTTCACTTCTCCTCCATACCAGTGAGGTTACATGAGGTCTGTGGTCCGTGCAGACATAAGAATGAGCACCATTGTATGTTCAGTGAGAGGTATGAGGGGAGCTGGCAGCACTGCATGCTGGCACACAGCAGGTCTGTCCACATTCATGCCAAGGGCCACGCTCCTCTCATCCATCACCACAGTGTGAATCTCCCTGAGCTGATTTATCGTGAAGCCTTCCTCTCTTTCAGCCTCTGCCAAGAACCGCAGCTGGAGTAAACCTCAAAGTGAGTCTGAGATGTTGTTCAGCCAGAGGTCTGTCTGTTCGCCGTTGTATAAAAGAAGCGCGGCGGCCGGGCTTACCTTTGGCTCTGGTTTCCCCGTCATGGTCTTCAGCAGCTCGTGGAGGTGAAGCCAGTTTCCCTGCGAGTACCAGCCGGGTTTCTCCAGAGACGGCAGCCCCTCGCTCTCCTCGACATCGTTCACTGAGGGAAACAGAATCAGACACCATGGTTTGACCAAAGAGCCAGCTGCTACATGACCACACAGCCTCCATGGGCCAAAGCACCAAAACCACGTCAGCTGAATGTGACCACAGAGCCTCAGCAGACTGCCCACATGGAGACAGAAGCAGGCAAACTGTGAATTACACAGATTGGAGGACGGCTGTAGTCAACCTGAATGTCAGGAGCTATGTTTCATGCACAAATTTGCATTATTGCCCCAATTGTTGTGAATTTCTGCACATTTAAACTTTTCCAGGGCTAAAATACAGTCAAATAGAGTCATTTGGCTAACACCTCACAACTCCAGAACATGTGTGGTCCATGACGTGTGCCCACAAAATAAAGTTAATTAGTTATTAAGGATCACAATTTGATTCATTTCAACATAAGACAGCTTTTCTCAAACAGGAGGGTGCCACCATTGGCTCCAGTTCAGGGGAGACAACCTGCCTGGTCAGGAGTGTGGCCAAATTGAGGTAAAGGACCCTTGGAAGTCTGATTGGCCACCCCACCTAATCCAAATTTCACACTGTAGCCCAATTTCCAATGCCTTTAAGCGAAAGTGCTGCGAGACAGTCACATTAAATCTGCAAGGCTGCAACATCTGTGCCGATTCTCGCTGCAATATGGATTAGATGTGCACAACCTCACATTCACTCGAAGGCAAAAACACTTGCAGCGCTCCTGTCTCCTGCTGAGACCTCCTGCCTCCCTCTCTTCAAATCACGCCTCTGTGTCTACCTCTGGAGACGGAGCAAAGTGGGGGTCAACTCTTTCTTAAATTCCATCTCCAGGACGTTCACAGAGGAGGTGAAATGTCACAGGGAGGTAAATATTAAGCCTTGAATTGGCAGTGTGAGTTGGGCTAGTGATTCGCTACTTTTGATGTCAGAAGTGGGATTTATGTAATAATCTATGTGACCTGTGTAAGAACAGGCTACTGTTGGCTTTTGTGTTGTTCAATGATGAAAATTTAAGGTTGTTAGGACTTGAAACTGTGACTCTAGACCCAAATCATTATATGATTCTTGAAAAAAATATATGAGTTGTCCCTTCCTTATTTCTATCACTTTTTTGGGGCATTTTGTGCCATTGATAGGAGAGAGAGATAGTGGATAGGCTTTTAAAGGGGGCGAGAGAGCAGGGGAGGACAAACTGCAAAATGGCCACAGGCTGGATTCTAACCTGGGCCGGCAGAAGCATATACATGGGTCGGCTGCGTGAGGCTGGAAGCTATTCTAGCTACCATCAGGCAGGATACATCCTAAGAAAGTCACCACAGGACCACATAGAGAGACTGAAAACCATTCACGCACACAATTATGCCTACAGGTGGGTTCACATCGAACGTGACTTGGCGACCAGGATCAGGTCGTCCATCCAAGTTGCATCGCCTGTCCATAAATAGCTCATTTTGTCATTGTTGCATCGCTCAGTGACTTCACGCCCGCTCGAGGTTCACTGCGATCATATCATATACATATCATATATTTGTACGTATTAGCTGACATTATTCCAACTGTATCCTTTTCACTCATCTACCAACCGTAAAACACTGCAACTGATGCAGATGAGGAAGGACGGGACTGCAGAGAACCGCCACTTCTGTTGAATAAGGCGAAACTAATGTACTCACTAACTAATGTACCCACACGGACATGGATTGTCATTCAGTGAACAAGAATAAAAACAGTTTTAGCTGACGCGGCACAGCCACATGCAATGTCGCCCGAAGTGTTAAATTTTTCAACTGCGTCGACAGAGTGACGCGACCTAGGCATGTGAACAAAGAGACCCGGTAGCGGGACCAAGTCGTCCAGATCGCAACCATTGCATTGCGACAGGGTTGGCCCCGCCTCATCGCAGCTGTACATTGACTTTACATGGAGAGTGGTCGCCCAACTCGCGCTCAGTGTGAATGCACCTTAAGAGCAGTTTAGAGTCACCAATCAACCTAATGAGCATGTTTCTGATCTGTGGGAGGAAGCTGGAGTGTAATGAGAGAACCCATGCATGCACTGGGAGAACATGCAAACTCCACACAGAAAGGCCCTGACTGACATGAGGACTGAACCGGCAACCTTCTTGCTCTGCTGCCCAATCGAACACTCAAATTTAGTCTGTTACATGTAGGTAGTTTTCGCATGGCTAATTCAAATATAATAACTGCTGTGACTCTGCCTGTTCAAAATACTGCTGTGTGAACATGAAATGATCTGAGGGAAATATGCACATTTATAACATTTTTCAAATAAATCAGAACAAAGCATAAAAGCTGTAGGTGTGAAAACCCCTTTATGTTGCTTAATGTGTTGTAAATGCCTGACTTAAGGTTGCACAAGCACTGTACATGTTTAGACAAAGTTTGATTGAATAGTCTGTGTCATATTCAGAGTGAGACATTTACAAACTAAAACTAAAGCTCAACTATATGTATCAGCATGTGTTGACACTGTTAGTCAGAGTGAGCGTGCAAACAGAGAGACAGCTCTTTATTCCAGACCCTGACATGATAAAAAGCCTGTTGTTGATCATTTGACAGGACACAATATGAGTTTGACTTACACTGACCAGACAGTACCATCAATATGAATTATTATAATTCAGAAGTGAGGTTTTACAGCCAGCATCGTACTCATGAAGGATTGTGAGTGTGTATGAATTCCTGAACTTCAGTTGTGACAGTTCAGCTGTGAGCTCCCAGGATCTCTGTGGAGAATGTCTAAATAGTTTTACCACTGTGAAGGTCAGGCTTTTATTAGACCGTTCAAACAATTTAAATGTTAATGTGAGTTTGTTTTTAGGATACTTAAGAATTGGGAATGAAGAAAAAGACAGCATAAGTCTGTCTAAAGCTGCTAAGGAACAAGTTAAAAAAGATGACTTTGTCTTATAAAATACTTTTAGTACCATTTTACTGCCAAGCTTGATCATATTTTTAATTATGGAGATGTTCACAGAGGCACTCATGTGTCGTACATGTTGTAAATTCTCTCAGTATTACGTGTAGACACAAGAATGTGTGTAAGCCCACTCTGTTTTGATTAAGTAGGTACCAGGATTGGCTCAACTCCTTTTGGGTTCAACTAGGAGGCTAAATGTCGATTTTGATGATGCCATTGAACACATCACAATGAACCTGTTAGCATAGGCTCATTAAGTTTGTTTCCAATAGTCATCATGCCAACTTTAGCAAGGATTTAAAAATGGATTACAACTTTTAACTGACAGGACTTACGACAAATTGTGGTTGTGACTTTTGCTGCCATTTTGGGCAGATGAGGAGGATTTTTCCTGCTGCAGTAGATTTATATTATGAGTCTGTTGTGGAGAGACTGGAATTCTAAACCTAAGACCAGAGTGAAAAGGTACGACGTTCAATGTAGGGCCCTATAAAATCAGCGATCATGGAATCGCGGACAGATTCACGGAATTGGACATTAAAAGCAGAATTCAATATAAATGTGGAATATCACTAACCTGACATGCCAGATGGACAGTTTCATATTGGAAATATTTCACTAATCCATCTGGGAAGGAGCCGTTAGAAAATGTTTGCAGGGACAGAACCTTCAAAAACAACAGCAGCTTGTGATTGGACGATCGTTCGGCTCGTCACACTCATCACAGACCAATCTACATCGAGCAACACTGCTACCTATAACATAGCATACGTAGCGGCTACACGTAGCGGCTAACAGCTAACAACAGTAAACAGCCGTTAGCGCTACGGCTACTTCCTTTCATTTCCCTAGGATTGAACTCACGATTCCCGTGGCAAGAGACAGTGACAGTGCCGCTGAGCCACAATGAGCACGGCTAACAATGGCTAACAACAGTTAATGGCCATTAGCCCTATCGGCTAACCGTTAGCCGCTAGGGCTAAACACGCAGTCACTTCCTGTTGTCGTCACATACACCCAGTGTTCAACACTAGCACGTCACATCCGCTGCTCCCGCAGCTCCCGCCTCTCTTCCCTGATTGGGCCGTTAAGAATTCGCCCGAGTGAATTCGTTGGACAACGGAGGCTGGCAAGACGGACCTGCAGGATTTCACAATCAGGCAGGTCTGTCTGCTCAGCAAGGCTAGAATATCACGGAAATGGATGACATTTTACATAAAAGCTTTTTTTTGGAATAAAAAGGAACGTATCTCTCAGGAACATGCTCTGAGGGTCACTAAGGCTGGGTACAATGCACGCTTCACTTCCCCTCACCCTCCTCTTCCTCTCATTAATGATGCAAACATGTCAAAGCGGCAGCCTGAGACACTGGCTAAGTTGGCAAAGAAGCTACAAAATGCCCAGCTAACTCCAAAGTACAGGGCAGAGCAGTTTTCCAATGATTATTATGTGTCAGGGGATCAAATGTTCTGCAAATTTTGTCAACATACTGTTGACTGGACCTGTAAAGATACGTGTGAGGACCACCTGAAGAGTGTGTGATTATATTTCATTATTTTATACAGTGTCTTTGGGTTAAGTTTGCGTAAATACTAAAAAACCAAATTATTAGAAAATTAAAGCGGAAGGACATGTAATAAGGGAAAGAATAACACAGATTTTATAGGGCCCTTTCAACGTTTATTTTAATGCACAATGGTGACTTGATGTATTTTGGAACAGGGCTGCACTGTAGCAGCAGGTAGTGTGCGTGCCTCACAGCAAGAAGGTTGCTGGTTCGAACTCTGTGTAGGTCAGAGCCTTTCTGTGTGGAGTTTGCATGTTCTCCCCATGCATGCATGGGTTCATTCCAGGCACTCTGGCTTCCTCCCACAGACCAAAAACATACTCATTGGGTTAATTAGTGACTCTAAATTGCCCTTAGGTGTGGGTGACTGTGAATGGTTGCCTGTCTCTCTATGTGGCCCTGTGATTGGCTGGCAACCGGTCAAGGGTGTACCATGCCTGATGCCCAATGCCAGCTGGGAAAGGCTCCAGCCCCTGTGACCCCAAAAGGGACAAGCAGTATTGATAATGGCTAGATAGAGTGTTTTAATGAAATGTGAAAGGACCCACGGGACTCGATGGCCCTTTTGATCAGCTCAAACATTATTGATTTGCAGGTTAAGCACCTTCTAAAATACCTCCACCCTACTCCCACCACAGATTAGAGGAGCGTGCACCCTAATATTTGTGGATGTGGTTGTATATTGTGGCCTCTTCTCTTAAAACACAGTCGTGTGATGTCTTGGCCCAACTTTAATGTGTTTCCTCATCCCTGAGCACTGACTCACAGGCACAAACGCAGGGCAACAATATAAGAAAGCTGTACTAAAAACCAAAAAACCTCACTTCACACGACCATTTTGAACCATAATATATGTCAAACTGAGCAGCTCGATATTTTGTCAAGAACTTTACCATCCCTTGTGGCTATTCTGGCTGTTCAATCCTTCGTCAGAGTAATTACCAGCCTTTTAAATGCAGCGCGTGTCCCTCCACAGTTGTCTCTGGATCAACAGAGCATCTTCTCTAAGGTGGGTAAACGCTCCATTAGTCAGAGGTGGGGTCTTAAAGTTGACTGAGCGGTGATTAAGAGCCGAGGCAGACGTTTAAAAGAAGATCCTCCTCACTGACAAAACGTACAGAGAAGATGACTGAAGGTTCAAACTGAGGTTAAAGGTGCCATAAATATTTAGACAGGAGATAGTGAAAGAACAGATGAAACACACACACACACACACACGCACACACACACACACACACACATTAGTGGTAACAGCTGTGAAGACAGTGGACTTTAAGGTAAAGAAAGGTATGAGTGGTATGTGGTCTGGATTTAAGAGAAGACATTTGAAGACATCCTGTGGACTATTCTAATAAAATAAAGGTGATTTCTTCATTAATGAAAAACAAACATCTACATGACAAACTTCTCCATAGTGAGCATATCCTCACTCCACTTCTAACATGTTTTGACTAGAGTTTGTTCTACCAAGTGGCTCATGTTCTGCAGCACAATAGCTCCTGCCTACTACATTATCTCATTGGCCTGTAATGAAGTTGATTGACAGGACAATCGTCCAATCACATGTCGGTTATGCTTCTGAAAGGTTCTGCCCGTCCCAAACTCTCTGGGCTGTTCCTCAGATGGACTAATGAGATATGTAGAACATCCATCCGGTGTGTCAGTTCAAGAGTTTAAATCAATCCAGCATATAATCAATTAAATGGGAATTAAACCCTTTCATGCATGGTGTCCACCACAGTAGACAGATACATGGAAAAAAAATTATATCCTTTGGGTTGCAGTACCATGTCCAACTACCAGGTGGTAAATCCCCAAACCCTTCTCTTAAATTTGATAAAAATATTATCTTTGCACATTTTTACCATATTGAGATATTGCATCATAAATCCAAAATACCTGACGCAGGGCAAATTGGGTGTTATGCTTGTATTCAGATTTCACATAATTTTGTATTTTTTATTTTAAATTTTGGTGTAATTCACATGTCAATAGTTTGATTAAACAGCAATAATACATATATTTCAGATTTTGCTTTTTCTTTTATTTACTCTTAATAAATGTTTGTAAAAGACATGTGTTTGTGGATCTATTTATACCGTTGATTCATGGTTTCCACTGTAGTGGACAGAAGCATAATTCCCTCAAAATACAACATTGAAAAACAAATGAACATGATTTTTAACTTATTTGAAAGTAAAAAAAAACATTCTAAAAAGTATTCCTTAGTGATTTAATAATTCATGCATAAAAAGGGTTAAATAAAGTAATGGCATTAATAATTTAAGAGAACATATAAAGGTTCTCACCTTGGTAAAGCTTGGACACTGTGTTGATGTAAGGACTCATCTTTTTCTGCCAAAATGGAAGAAGCCACTGGAATGGTTGGGACTTGACTATAATTTGGACTTTTATAATAATATAGCAGACAATTGGAGCATTTCTGGATCCTGAGTAATGAAGTTTGGTCACTTTACAAGCACAGTGTCTTGTTTGATTTTCTTATCTATGTCACAAAATGCTTTAGTTTATGGTTTATCCAGTCTTGTAGCTGTACTGTTATTTGATTATTTGTTTGTTTGTGTGTTTACTTTGTTTTGTTGAAATTCAATAAACAGAATTAACAAGGAAAAAGACAAAAAAAACATATAAAAACAACAACAGATGAAAAGGTTAAAAGTAAAAAAGCAGTGACAAAAACAGATAAAGGGCTTAAAAGACAGTAAAACAGACATAAGACTAGAAGAGCACTCAGAGAGTGCAGACCTCCACCAAGCAGCTCAGTTATGGCAGTGGCCATAAAGATAAAGATGAAGAAGACGAAAGGAAAGCAATGTCAGGATCAGTGAATATTCAGCATTGCCCTCTTTTAAGGGTGTGGCCTCTGGTTGGGTAACAGGTCTGATGTACATCAGTGTCGGTGCAGATAATACCTGAGGAAATTTGCAGGTACCGGCCAGGTTGTGGTTCTGACAGTACATTCACACCAGAAGCGTCAAAATCGCCTGTTGACGCTCTAGACGCGCACATCGTGCTGCTTGGCAGTTGAAAACACAGACAGCAGCACACAGGCAGGCGACGCGATGTGAGCGGCCGAAGGGGCGGGGCTTTATATACGCTTATATATCTCTATATATAAAGATTGCACTAAAATTACACAAGTAAACAGACATAAGCACAGGCTTGTGACATCTTAACAGCAGCCTACTTGATTGTTATGACTTTACCCCCCTTTTTATGGAACGTTCGCACAAAGTGGGAGGTTATTTGGGGGATTTGAAAGTGTACATATGATGCACACGGGACTTCAGTTCCCTCTTTCACAATGGATCACACTTGGGAAGCTGGAGACAGCAATGATGAAATTTTCCTCCGTTGTTTTCTCTTCCTCCCTCTCAAAATCTTCCACATGGGAATCTAAATCATCCTGCAATTGGCTGACCCCTCGGCCGCGCCGCTGCTCATTTGCACAAAGTTGAGCTTCACCCAACTTCAGCTTGACGCTCGCAACGCTCCGATCTCGCCGCTCGAGGTCGCTCGTGCCGCTTGCATTGCGCCCCTGCCGTCGCCTCGATCTCCCCTCGACGCCGGCGATCATTGAAAATGAATGGCATCTGGACGCCGCCGACGCTCAGATCGCTTCTGGAGTGAATGTACCGTGAGACTATGAGGTTACTAATTCATGATTATCAGCATTTTCATTTCTTATAATCTGAGTTTGATTGATTAATGGTTGAAAAATTGGACCCATGTGGGACTCGGCCTCAAATAACCCCACCTAAAAAGTGAACCCACTGTTCTGACAATTTATGAGCTTGTACGGTGCGAGGAACCTAAAGTTCTTCCAGGTTTCAATCATGAGTATCGAGTGTATCTTTGAAATACGCTTTTTAATCCAATAAATAAACAGGAGTATTTCAGGAATGCAGAATAACAAGAGATATTTTTCCATCTAAAAAGGGAGTGTCCAGTTCTCGTTGGGGCCAGAGGAAGAGCAGATGCTGATTTGACTTTTCTGCCAACGTGGCAAAACTCAGGAAGAGCGAGAGGCCGAGAGAGAGGAGAATATTTCAGTGAGTGGATCATCCTGTCTTCACACATAATACATCCCCAGAGTTATTGCTGGCAGAGAGACAATCCAGATGAGCGGAGCATTCCTGCAGGCCGCCCTCCGCCGGAGCTTCGCCTTCAACACCAGCATCGAGCATCAGGCGTGCAGGATCAGGTGAGCAAGGAGACGGGAAGGCTGTGTGAGTTATGTGGATCAATAATGATGATGAGGGCCTGAGCCAGGATAAATGCTGGCAGCTGGAGTTTGTCTCACTAACAGGACTAACAGCTGTTTGAGCTGGACAGACCTCCACTCCATGCACTCCTAAAATAAATCAAGTGACACCCTCTTTGTCTCATATGGACTGATTTTTACACAGATTACCGAAAACTGTTCCCATGATCTTAAACAAGAAACACTAAACTTAGACTTTTTTCAATGCTGATGCATGAATCAGACATTGGGTCAAATATTGAATCAAGTAATACATTTAAGTCGGTGCAAGAGGGATTTAAGAGCAATGTAATGTCACCAGGGCAAAGGAATAGCAATAAAAATGTCTATGAATTGATTTTTTGTCTATATTTTTAAAGATTATTACTCTCATACAAAGCAACTATCAGCACAGAAAAACTGTTGCTGCCTTTCTTCTTCTGTGCGGCCTCTCTTTCCTCTCTCTTTGCACTCTGAGCTGGGGGTCTTGTTGCTGCTGCTAAAAATGCTGGCTGAGATGCTAAAGCCCGACACAAACATGAACATTCTTAAAATCTTAGAAGGGGACATGGACGCAGGAGACCCCTATGAAACATTGTTATTGAAGAAAAATAAGGAAAAATAATGTATTTAATATATTAAAACTCTACAGTGAGCTCAGGAGTTTTTTTTTGGTTGGTTCTGTGTAAAAAACTTTTTGTGCTAATTTTTTGTATTAATTTACCAATTTGTTTATTTTTTTAAATTTAATTTATTATTATGTTATGTCTTGAGTGTTGTTACAGAAATGAAAAAAACACTTAATAAAAAAGGGGGAGAACACACAAACAAAAAAAGACGAAACAAAAGAAAAAAAAAAAAAAACACTAATTCCAGGCCACCACTCCAAATCTAGTAGTCTTTGCAAATGTCCAGACCACATTATCCACGTCTCAGCTGAGGTGTTTCAACTCCACGCTGTAGATAGTTTGAGGTACACAATGTCTGAATATGTTAACGCCCATGCTTGGAAAGTGAGTGACCTGAAGGCTGTGTTGTGTCTTTGCGGCTCCATTTACTTGGAATGAACTCCAAAAAGACCTGAAACTCAAAGATCCGGTTTCACTGGACACTTTTAAGACGATGTTGAGTGACTCGGAGGTGGACACATCTGGTTGCAGAGGTTTTGTCTGATGCACTTTATCTTTCTCACATGTTCAGTTTTAGCAAAATTGTTTTAACTGACTTTTCTTTCTTAATGTATAGAAGTCTTGTTTTAAGTGTCTGATGTTTTATTTTATGGCTGCGTGTGTTTGTCTAAAACTGTCGAGTGTGCTGCTGTCTTGGCCAGGACACTCTTAAAAAAAGGATTTTTCATCTCAATGAGGTTTTCCTGGTTAAATAAAGCTCAATAAATAAATAATAAATGAATAGTCAAAGCAGCTTGGTAGTGGAAAGTTAAGCAGATGTAAACAAACTGTAGCATCTGATGAACCCACATTGTTTTTGTGGCTTGTTTGCTCCCACAGTTCTTTTAATTATGCAGAGTTTGGCACCATGTACAGCAAAGTATAGCATTAGCATCTGTCTTGAGATTCTTGAACAGAGAGAGAACTGAGCTGTGACACTGTGGCACACGTTCAAGCTCATGCCATGTCCTCTCTATGAAGTGAATGTTGTGTAAAAATAGCTTTCAGCAAGACTCCACCACCTTAAAGACCTTCAATTGTCAGTGATGCAGACCGATAGTGCGCTTGGTCGTAATTAGAGGGTTGCGGGTTCGGGCCTAGCTCTGGCTGTCACATGGCGATGTGTCCTTGGGCAAAACAAGTAGCCCCAAGTTGCTCTCACTGCTGCATCAGTGGTGTGTAAATGGGCATGAAAGTGTGTGAATGTGTTAGCTGACACTGATGAATAACTGACATAGAAACTCCAACCATCAGTGAGTGAACGTGAGAGTGAATGGGTGTGAATGTGTAGCTGTGCCCTGCGGTGTGAAGCTGTTTTGAGTAGTCGAAGAGACTAGAAAAGCACTTTATCAGCTCAAATCCATTTACCATTTCAATTGTAAATAAAAGTAGAAAGAGGAGCGTGATAAGTTGGATTTTCGTGTAAAAAACTGAATAAAGAAATGTGGTCCAGATCTGATAAAACTGTTACTGAAGCTGTTAGCATCTATGCTAATCTCAGTGTGAGCAGTCACTTCCTGCTGTCGTCTTGCTCATAGCTCCACCTCTTCCTGCTCTGAAGGAATCTGATTGGGCCGTCCTACTTTGGGCCGCTCTCTGTCATTGTAGACTGGAGCTTAGCAAAATGGATCTGCCTGATTACAGACACTGAGTCAGGCGGATCCAACTGCACTGCAAGGTTATGGTCTGATTATTCTCGCTACTAATATGTAAAAATTAGGGCTGCAAGATATTGGACTTTTGCCAATATCTGATACGCCGATATTTTTTAATTCATTATTGCTGATACCGATAATTCTGGTCAAGAGCACAAGCTCTATACTTCACAAAAATGGACTTGTTTGTTTCAGTGTTACAGTGTATTGTTGCGAGGAACAGATGTAAAACAAGAAAAACAGCATTTAACTCTTGCAAAAACCCTTGATATTTAAATGTACCCATGCAGTGATGAGTAGGTGCATCAATATCGTACATTTGTGTGATATATGTGGCTGATATGTCTGGCTGATATATCGACTGTAAATAGCTGCAAAAATTTCGTATCTGCCAATACTGACACTTAACTTTTTAGGCTGATATCGGCCAATACTGACAGCAAACTGATAATAATGTGCATCCCTAGTAAAAATGTGTGGTTAATTTTTGCCTGATGTCTTACTTTTGGAAAAATAATACCATTGGGTTCTTGTGTCTTGGTTTCTGAGAACAAGCCATGAAAGTGTGTCTGCTTGTGTTCTGAAAACTAAGTTCTTCATATTTGACAGCCTCCTGATTAAGGGACAAGTTCAAAGATAAACTGCATCTGATCATTGGCACAGCGGTCCTGTACTCACCAAGAGTCCTGAAGGGCCTCTGCTGGGGCCCCAAGGAGAAGAACCCGGGCTTCAGGGCGTTTGTGATGATGACATCAAATAGCTCCTCGAAATCCTTCCTGCAACGGCCGGAAAAACAACATTAACCTCTGAGATCGGCGCCTGGCCGCTGTGTGAGGGACAATGCCTGGACTGCATCCAAATGCCCTGCTTTAGGAGCACAAACGGTTCAGAGGAGCTCAACGGTGTGTGCAGACGATGAAAACATGGAGCTGTAAATAATCAAACATACAGAGCTGCAGAGGGAAAGTAAACACTGAAAGAGAGCGGCATACTCTCTCACAATCGAGCCTGATGGTTTCTCCACTGAGACCAGCACTTATGTTTGTATCTGTAAAATATGTTTAAGAGAATCTTCCATGTAAGGAAAACAAACAGCCTCAAAAACAGGAAATCACTTTAGAAAACAGATGATCTTAACCAATCAAAATGAAAAATGAGGATGTTTGCGTGTGTGCTCATGGGAAGCTTTTTACTGTATCATTCATCAAATCATAACAGCATGAAACATTAAGATGGACTAACATTGTGTTTGTTAAGAACTTAAAATAAAATCTCTGGGAATATGTTTTAACTCAAATGACTTCAATGGGAGTGCTGCACTTTTTAATATCAAAGTTTAGACTATTTAAGTGATGTTCAGTTGATACTAGACTATTAAAGTCCAATTTAAGGACAGCATTCTTGAGCTTCATTTTATCAGTGGTGTTGGGAAATATATTGATTAATTTAAGTTATATTCTATGGAAGATTTTAAAATTAAACATTTAGATTACTTTTTCTTGACTCACTCCAATTGTAAGTTGTTGCAATGTTTGAAAATATAAATACTGAAAATATACAGTTTTCATGATGTGAGGCCTTGTCAGGTTTTGCTCAAGCACTTTTATAGGCATTTATTTGTTTTTAAATGAGATTACATTTGATCAGAGAGCTCCATGTTAATATGCTGTGAAACCATCTCATCCTTCAGTGTGTATGTAGACAAACCTGCCTATGTTTAAACTACATAATCAACATTTTATGACACACAGTCAAACTTTAAGAGGGAGATTTGGTTTGGGAATATACTTCGACAACATAAAGGCAGAACTTGATTCTTGTCATCTTTCTGTCACTTGGAGCTTTTTGTTGAGAGAGAAAAAATTGATCAAAACCCTAAACTGAGTGTTCTGGAAAAAAATCTGGGATTTTATTTTCAGGCCATATTGCCCATCCCTAATTATTAGGGAACAAAAACTGATAAATCTGCAAAATATTTACACAGAAGTTTATTAAAAGTCCTGACAAACATCATTAGCAGCGTCTTGAGTCTTGGTCAGCAGCCGCCCGTCGGACAGCTTTGGCCTTGTTGTGCTACATCTGACAGCTCAGTGTCACTGGCCTGCAGCCGCCTCACGGTCAAAGCCTGCAGTTATTTCAGAGACAGGAATCAGGAGAGGCTGTGTCTTCAACAAAACTCTTTCTCTGACCACCTGAAAGCGCACACATCCCTTCATAATGTAACTGTTGAAAGGTTTTATGGAAGTATGTTTTAGGGTGTTCTGACTGATCATAAACTCAACCCATACATAAAATATCTTTACTCAAAAATATCAAGAAGTATTGGAAAAATCAGTAAGACAAAGTATTTATTACCAAAAAAATCATTACACACACTCCACCGCTCCATGATCCTGCCTAGTGCTGAACGACTTCAGGAAAAGTTCTAATTGCATTTTTTCTAGGTAGATATTGCGATTTTAATTCGATTCATGATTTTCCTCAAATCAAGCTTCAGTGCAATATTTACTAAGTTTACAGTATAGACAACAGGATGGAAATCAATGATCAAAAGCACATAACACATTATTCATTATCTAATATTGATGATAAATAATCAGTCTTCATTATTTAAGGGATACTCAAACTTCTACTCCTAAACAGAGGCTTTGTGTTGTTGACCTGTTTACCAGCACTTCTGTAAATGCAAATCGCTGCAGATTTGTAAAATAGTTGACACAACAGATCCTGGGTCAGTCAGGAGGGCCGCAAAAAATTGCAGCTTAAGCGATCACATGATTGCGTTGTCTGAAATTGTGATTTCAATCTGAAAATGATAAATCTTTCAGCCCTAATCCTGCCGTACCTCTCTTACTGTGTTGAAGTCTGGGGAAACACATACAAGTCCAATCTACAAAAGATCTGGACATTACAAAAAAAGTGTTATCTGGATCGTAAATCGTGCTACAGAGATCAAACCAGCCCTGTTTTTAAAATCGCAACTGTTAAAATTTTATGACATAATGGATGAGAAAACAGCACAAGTGCTACATAAAGCAATAAGAAAAGTGTTACCTCGTAATTACACATACATGTGTATGTACTCTGTGTAAACTTATTTGATGGACATGTACATTTTTTTGGTGTACATATGTATTATTTTGACTTTGCTGTTTTTGTTGTTTGTTTTCTTAAAGTTTGAGATGAATAAAGAAAGAGAGAAACGTCAGTCTCTTCTCACTGGCTGGCTGTTCCCTGGAGGAAATGTGGGATTATGAACAAACAGGAAGGATCTCGAAGCTTGCCGCCTCAAAGTGTGAACAAAGCACACTCCTCCACAAACAGCCTCCTAATGGGAAACGAAGCTGGCCTTACTTCCTCTTGTTGCTATCACGACATAAATTTGCACCCCCTGACCTTGTAAAGCAGTGACTTGAACATGATTCTGAGCCCACACAGCTGGAGTCCTCTCTGGGAAAATGACAGGAATGACCAGGCCGCTGCTGCTGAACAGGAAATGGAGAGAGGGGGGTTGTTAGGGTGGACGCTTGGGTCACATATGTCCAGTGAGACGACCTGGCATGCCGTGTAAAACAGCTCCGCCTCGACCTGTTTTCTGCATTTGCTGGACTTCAGAGAACAATCAGGCCTGAGCATGGAGAGTGGAAAAGCAGACCACCTTAGCAGGCGGGTGCAGCGTGAAATAACAACACCTCATACAGAACAAAAAGGGCTTGTGGTGTAACAGCACAGCGGCAGCACTCACAGGGTGTTTATTCAAGGCTCTGTTGCTGCTTGATCGGCTCTGTAACACGGCTTACGCTACAAAAATAAGCCTGAAACCACACGGTGTGCGCAGCAAACAGAGGAAGGACAGCAATACACAAAACCAGAGTGACACTACAAATAACTGCACAGACAGTCAGCCCCTCTGCTGCCGTCCTGCGAGCAACTTCTTTGTCAATACAAAAAGAGAAAAGCAGACTTCTTAAAGGATTAAACTTTGAAACTAAAACATTTAAATGTTGGGTCAGGCACCAGATAATTATCTGTCCTAATAAACCATCTTTAGACCAGTGTTTGTCCTCTCTATCAACTCTTTTTAAGGGCTAAACATGGACAGAAAAACAAGCTCGCCCTTTATATCACAAATACAAAATCAAAAACTGTTGGGTGATTGTGTAATAGTTTCATAGTTGTTCTAATGAATAATGACGCCATTTTAATGTCAAACTATTGGACTTCATTTTCATTTTTTTGGGTAAAGCATTCACTCAACAACAAATAAATCATAACGTTATATTGTTCTGTTTTTGGGTGGCGCAGCAGGAGTTTGCATGTTCTTCCTGTACCTGCGTGGGTTCTCCTCTGGCACTCCGACCTCCTCCCACAGACCAAAAACGTGCTCATTAGGTTGACTGGTGACTCTAAATTGCTCTTAGGTATGAGTACGAGCAAGAATGGTTGTCTGTCTCTCTATGTGGCCCTGTGATTGGCTAGTGACGGGTCCAGGGTGTACCCTGTCTCTTACCCGGGATAGGCTCAAGCCCCCCGCATGCCCCCAAAAGGGATAAGCAGTATAGATAACGGAACTGAGTGTCTCTGGCATTGAAAAATGTTGAAATATTTTAGATAACGTTTGCAATGAACTAGATTTACATTATATACAGCATATATCATCACTGTCGGGCACAAACCTCCTATCTACAAATTGCTAGAATTCAGGAAATGAAAAAAGTTCCACTACTAAATGAACAAATGTTGTTTTGTCCTGATTAGATTAATTTGTTTTAATTTTTATTTGATTGAAAGTTTTGAAAACCAATAGCACTGCTTCATGAAAAAAGTGTGAAGCTGAGTATGTGAAGCTCTTTAACAGTAAAAATGTGTTTAATGCTCAATTACAAAAATTGTTATCCATGTATTTCCAAATTTATTGTTTTACAAAAAAAAAAACAGAAAAATTGCAGAGCACATTATTATTTCTTGATTAAAATGTCAGATTGTTTACTTGCATTCCTGAACAGAAAAGTCTGTTTGAGTTGTTAAACCTTCTGCTTTATGAATTTATGACTTCTCAGAGAAGCCCAGTGAGCGGCTCATATTTAAGGTATAACAAGGTGAATTCAGTCTAAAATATCTCATTCCTGCTCAGAATGTTTGTCCAAAAACAAAAATCATTTTTGGTTTTAAATTTATGTTTTCTGGTTTTTAATAACAGGTAAAGCAGTTTAACACCCGGCCTTTTAGTAAAACTGAATTGCTTAATATAAACCTACGACAGCAAGTTTTGTTTTTTTTTTTTATAAAAAACTAATAAGTACATTTGTCAAGAAATTAAAAACATTTCTCAAAAGGACTGCACATTGTAGTTTGTTAGCACAATGCTAAAATTTAACAGAATTGCCTGTTAACTAGCTAACAGATTTAACAGATTTAGCACCAGAACATAGTAACAGATCAAGAAAGTTAATTTTGTCTTCTTTTATTGATGATATATTCTTTTTTTATATGACAAGGGACGCTGAAGTTGGCAGCCAAAACATGTCAAGGTAAAAGCATTTCCTATAGTATATTCTTTGTCTGATTTAAAAAAAGAAAAAGATCATAGTTACTAATACTCTGATGACGTTAAGTTTAACGTATGACTTTTAACTGATGAATCAGAGTACAGTTTTTAGTCAAACAGGCTGAGTAAGTTGTAACCAAAGACTAATACTTCCTTTTCTTTTGTTACAAAACCTAAAAACAGCTGACAAACAGCTTTAAGATGAACTACAGCCCGCATTTGATGATGATGGTCAACCTCTCAAGTTAATGGCAATATTTTTTTTTCTTGTTACTTGAATTTTTACTGAAGCTTCATGCGGTATCATAATGAAGACAGTTTACATTTGGGTTATGCATTTTCCACAACAGAAGTAGCTGTGTTAAACAAAAGACAGATAACAAAACAAGAAGCAAAACAGTCACGGTTATCGACATCGTTGGTCAAAGCAATTTACATATCAGTGATTCCTTAGATATCTTTCATTGTGTCCTAAATTGTCCATTTTTCCCAATTTTTCAAGAAGACTTCCCCCTTCAGTCTAAACTGGTAGGTCATTCTCTCCATAATATAGATCTCTCTTATGATTTCAAGCCACTGGTTTACAGTAGGGGGTTCAATCTTGCACCAATTTTGTGTTTTTGCCTTCTTGCATGTGATCAATAATGTTTTAGTTAAGTATCTATCTCTGTCTAAGACACAATCATTTATGTTTCCCAGGTACATGACTTTACATTCTTTGGGTATTATATATCCCAAAATATTTTTAATCATTCTATGTACATTTTCTCAGAATCTGTTAAGTTTATTACATTCCCAGAAGATGTGTGTATGATGCGCTTCCCTGTTTCCACACAGCCGCCAGCATGATTGTTGTGGTTCAGTCTGCTTACTCTTCACTTTAGGTATGATGATTTAATGAGTCAAGTTTTTCCACGCAAATTCTCTCCATGACATTGAATTTGTAGATGTCTGTTGTGTTTCACACATGTTGTGTCATTCTTCCAGTGTAATGTCAATATGCAGTTCCTTCTCCCATTTCTCCTTGATGTACAAAGTGGAGATAGTTTCTGAGTCTCTTAAGCCTCCGTATAATGCCGAGATTGCCTTGAATTTTGTCCCACCGTATGTCCGGATCATCACTAAAGTACTCCATTCAAGGTGTTCACACTCTGTATGTCCTTTATTAAATAATCCCTCAGCTGGAGGTATCTGAACAAATCCTTATTTTCTAGTCCATATTTTGATTTTAGCTGTTGAAAATTATGTTTCCATTGTCAATAAATGAACACATTGCAGTGATCCCTTTATTCCCCCAATTTCTGAAATTGTGGTCACTTAAACTCGGTTTAAATCTGTCATCATAAGCAAACCAGCTTAGCAGCTTTACTTCTTTTTCTAATTTATATAGATGCCAATAATTTTAAAATTAAATTACATTTTATAATAAGGTATTACACTTGAATGAAAAATTCATTTTTTATTTTTATTTGACTTTTTCTTGTATAAATGAATGAGTATTAAAATAGTAGAAGCCTATCTATTCTAATTGATACTTATGCTATGTTGGGCTCCTGAATGTGTGGGGACATTTTCACTGACACAGTAGTAACAATGTCATTAAAACAGGATGTTTGGGATGCTTTCTTAGCATCATGTTCTTTCAGCAACAAAATAGTAACGAATATCTATGAATGCATTATTTTGGACCTTGTTTGCCAAAAGTTTACTTCCCAACTATCAACATGAAAGCAAGAAGCACTTACATGGGTCATTAAGGAGGAACCCTTTCACAAGAGAGTATGAGAATATAATTAACACAATCATTTATTATGGTTTCAGCTTCAAAACTTTCAAGTCTTTCCACTCTACTGAAGAGCTACAATGGCCCATTCAGTAATTTTTAAAGTTTTAGTAGTTTTGTTTGCCTAAACCTAAAGTCTGTTTGGGCCTTTGAGTCATGCAGCAACTTGATATTAAGTTAAATCTGCTTTTAAGGGGCATAAATACTTACTTTAGTAGCTTTAAGTACCTTTGTGCATTCACATTATTTACTTGTATATGTCTTTATTCATGTCTTGGTTTTGGGCTTTGTAAAACAGATACACCATTTTTTTTTTGTTTTCATGTCTTGCCTCACTCCTGAGTCCATGAAAAGCAGATAGACACCATTCTTTCGACTGTGCGAGCAGTAACAAGGAAAAGATGGTAGAGCTCGATCACCGGTCAGCTCTTCAGGAACTTTAAATGGTCCTGTGTGCTTGTTGTGGCTCCATTTTTTACCGCATTATGTTACGTTATCTATTTTAAGACTATGATTAGCACTTTATGTAATTTCTGAAAGAAATACGCCAGGTGCATGCGCGAACCACTGTGGACGTGCTTTGCTTTGTTGCCCTACTCCCAGTGTTTGAGCTAAGCTAATTAGCGGTGGGCTGGCTTTGTGTGTCTCTTCCTTGTTACTGGGGCCACATGGTGATGTGTCCTTGGGCAAGACACTTCACCATGTGGCTCCCACTGCTGCATCAGTGGCGTGTAGGCATGACAGGGAGTGAATGTGTTAGCTGACATTGATGGACAACTAACACAGGAACTCTACCATCAGTGAGTGAAGTAAAAAACAAAACAGCATGAGAGAATTTTTGAGTTGAAAAGAGACATAAATGAAAAAACTTCATCTCCAATACTGCCCAACAGCTAACTGACAGCTCTAACAGCTGCTGAGATAATGTGAGTGCAGCATACGTGTGATGATGATGACGAAGCAGGCGTGTGCATCAGTGTTGACTTCAAGAATGGCTGCTGGCATGTGAGAGCTGAGATGAAAATGTGAAAACCAGATCTGCCCGTCTGTTGCAGCGCTCTTACCCCAGGATGTGTTCACAGATGAGCCTGCAGTAGTCACTGTGGGAGCTTGTGATGAGGAGGAGGACCTTCCCAGCGTTCTTCATGCTGCGTAACCAGGCCTTTACAGAGTCTGAGCAGGGCTGCAGGTACCGACCCGGGTCCCGCTTCACGTTCGGGAAGTACGTCCCTGCATCCTCTGGAAAGAGAAATAAACATGACCAGAAAATTAGCAAAGTTTAAGGGTTCTGGAGCAGGGCTAATTTCATCGGAACAAAATAAATTCAAATTAACATGCCAAAACTATGAGGTTTAGTGTCTTGCCTAAAGGCGCATCAGCTCATGACTGTAGGAGCTGGGAATTGAACCCAGGATCTTTCAGTTTTGAAGACATCTGTAACTAGAAAGCAGTTGCAGAGCGCAAACCTCCGCCAAGGTAGCTCACACATTGCTGTTACATCTAAAAGCAATCGCTCCATGATAAAGTTACCATCACAATATGATCCTTTGACCCTAAAAACTCACACCTAGCACTCTGAATCATGTTGACATCATTATTAGTTAGACAGTTATTGAGCAAAAATGATAGTTCACTAATGGCGCTTATCTTGATCACCACCAAAATTTAATCATTTTTAAGTTGGTCCATTACAAACATCTCCTGAAAATTTCAGCAAAATCTGTCCAGTAGTTTTTGTGTAATCTTGCTAACAAACAAACAAACAAACAAACACAGGCAAAAACATAACCATCTTGGCGGAGGTAACTACCTCTGCTTCACAGTAACATCTGGTAAAGCTAGCTAAGAGAGCTTAAAGGGATAGTTCAGGATTTTTCATGTGGGGTTGTATGAGGTACATGGCTTTAGCCTAAACATTAGCCACAGTGACACAGATCAGCTCTGCATCTGTACAGAAGCATCCATCCATCCATCCATCTTCTTCCGCTTATCCATGGTCGGGTCGCGGGGGCAGCAACCTGAGCAGGGAAGCCCAGACTTCCCTCTCCCCAGCCACTTCGTCCAGCTCCTCCCGGGGGATCCCGAGACGTTCCCAGGCCTGCTGAGAGACATAGTCCCTCCAGCGTGTCCTGGGTCTTCCCCGGGGCCGCCTACCAGTGGGACGTGTCCGGAACACCTCACCAGGGAGGCGTCCAGGAGGCATCCTAACCAGACGCCCCAGCCACTTCATCTGGCTCCTCTCAACGCGGAGGAGCAGCGGCTCTACTCCGAGCCCCTCCCGGATGACCGAGCTTCTGACCCTGTCTTTAAGGGAGAGTCCGGACACCCTGCGAAGGAAACTCATTTCAGCCGCTTGTACTCGCGATTGTGTTTTTTCGGTCACTACCCAAAGCTCGTGACCATATGTGAGAATAGGAGTGAAGGTCGAGTGGTAAATCGAGAGCTTTGCCTTGCGGCTCAGTTCCCTTTTTATCACGACGGACCGGTGTAGAGTCGGCATCACTGCTGATGCTGCACTGATCTGCCTGTCGATCTCCCGGTCCATCCTTCCTCCGCTCGTGAACAAGACCCTGAGGTACTTAAACTCCCCCACTTGGGGTAGAATCTCATCCCCGACCCGGAGATGGCACTCCACCCTCCCTGGGCGAGGACTCGTATTTGGAGGTGCTGATTCTCATCCCAGCCGCTTCACACTCAGCTGCGAACCGATCCAGTGAGAGCTGTAGGTCTCGGTCTGACGAAGCCAACAGGACCACATCATCTGCAAAAAGCAGCGACCCGATCCTGAGGTCACCAAACCAGAACCCCTCAACGCCCTGGCTGCGCCTAGAAATTCTGTCCATAAAAGTAATGAACAGAACCGGTGACAAAGGGCAGCCGTGGCGGAGTCCAACCCTCACTGGAAACGGTTCTGATGTACTGCCGGAAATGCGGACCAGGCTCTGGCACCGGTCATACAGAGAACGAACAGCCCGTATCAGGGTGTCCGCTACCCCATACTCCTGGAGCACCCTCCACAGAACCCCACGAGGAACACAGGTACAGAAACAGTCTACAGAAAATAAACCTATAACAAAAACAGAAAATACAGGCCGACAGATTCCTTGAGATCCTTTCCCAAGAAAAGTCCTGACGAGGTACAGACAGGAGGACCCTATAGAAAATGAGACGCCATAATTCAAGGAGATAACCTCTGATAGATTTCAGTTCAATATAAGGACATATGATGAGGACAGATTTATGATATGGGCGTCCAAAAGTTTGTCGCTGTCTTAAATTCTTATTTTGGTCCCTCTGTCTTTGCACACACACCCAGCTATTGACACAAATGACATAATTTAACATAAATTCTCATTCTTTAAATCAGTTTAACCTAATTTAATGGCAATTCAACTACATGCTGTTGCATTATTTAACATCAGTCCTCTCTACCTTATAATCATTACAGACGTTGATATTAATTTTAGAATAACCTCTCTATCATGGTTGTTATTGATTATACCTCCATAATAAACACCTTTACAACCACGCAGACATGAGGACCCTCTTGAAAAAGAGACGCCACATCTAAAGAAGGTAACCTGCAATAAATTTATATTCAGGAGAGACAAATATGATGAGGACGGAGTTATGGTCTGGGCATCCATGGTTTGTCCTTGTCATAAATTCTTATTTTTAGTCCCTTTGTGTCTGCCTGAATGACACATTTCTGGATGTGTGAATATATATATATGTGTATTGTATATATTTATATGTTTGTGTATTTTTTTGTATATATGCATACATGTGTATCCATCAATCTTTATATAAATAAAGATTGATGGATTGATTGACTGACAGTACATTTGACAGGGGCGTATTTTGGACTTTAAAATGGTAAAAAAATAAATAAAACTAATCTTCCACAGACTCCTTTAAAAACTGATAAATCAGAAAGCGAGGAGCATCAAAGGCCATCTTTCTCATTTCTCTGTTCATAAACATCTCTTGAGCTGAGGGTGAAGAGATGCTGAGAGCTTTATTTTATGATCTGCTGAACAGACTCATGGATTCCTTCAGGTGAAGAGGAGCTCGGGTCACGTCCTCTGTCAGCGGTCCTCCCTCACTTTGAAGCCCCCCGGCTGCACCTCAGTGCATCCCGCTGAACAGGGCTAAATATGGCAGTGCTCTGATCTGAGTTACACAATCTACGTCCATGAAACACCATGTTCTCAGATTATCAGAAATCATGAATAAAACATGGAAGAACTTGATGCCGCAAATTCTAATGACACATCCTTGGGTTTAGTTAGCCAGAGGAATTTGGATACTTCTGCTCAGCATTAGAGGAACCGTGACGAAATCATATCCTGAGGACTAATTATGACAAAACACAAGACGTGCTGCTAAAATGATGAGTCACATGAAGAAACGTCTCTTCTGTTTTATGCAATCACTTTAAATGTCATGATCTCAGGGAGCCAGATCTGAGCTGAGACATGTGCGATCTTCTCAGAGCAGAAAACGAGGCGACCTTGATGTGGTATTTGCCCTGAGGCTGAAGGAGGCAGCCTATGAGTGAGAAGAGAGGAGAGGGGGCTGAGGAAACCATGGCAGGAAGAAGATGGGAGCTGAATGATCATTGGTGTTGGCTCTGGCAGAGGTTTGATGGGCCCTTAGAGCAGGGTTTCTCAAATAGTGGGGCACGACACTCAAGGGAGACGTGGTCACACTCCAGGGGGCGAAATTGAAGCCTGGGTCCACCAGATTTCTGATTGTCCCTCTCTGGTGCCAATTAAAAACTCTGCAAGATGATTGGCTTAGAACTAGGGCTGAATGATTTTAGAAAAGATCTAATTATGATTTTTCTGGCAGATATTGTGATTTCAATTTGATTCATGATTTTCTTTAAATAAAGCTTCAGCGTAATATTAACTATGTTTAAAGTAACATTTACAAACATGACAGAAAATTACATCATACCATCAAACATTAAAAGCTATTACTCTAAGGCAGCGGTTCCCAAACTCTTCACAGCAGGTACCCCTTCAGACATTTGACCTCCGGCAGTGTACCCACTACTCTCACACACTTATAGCAGCTAGAAAAATAAATGTGCCTGTAAGCCTGCCGCCACCCCAACCTCCCACATTTAACATGCATAACATACAAATAACATCTCTTAAAGTGAATCATTTCTCACAAAATAGATTTATTTACCAGCCATTCAGTGGGTAAACCAGTTCACTTTCAAAAAAAAAAGAAATTTACATTTCTGGAACATATTCATTAATAAACTTAAAACTGTTATGTCCACACTCACCACAGCTTTAACATGAAGGGTGTCTGACTGAACTTATGTTACTATAAGAATCTTAGACAAGATTAGACCTGAAGTGTTGGCCTCTCTTCCAACACTGCAGGCTTTTATCAAACTTTTGCCAGTTATACAAACTTTTGCCAGTTTGAACTTTACTGAAACAACTGATTGAAACCTGACAGGTATTCGCGTCACTTTGCGTACACCTGGGGGTATGAGTACCCCAGTTTGGGAATCACTGCTTTAAGGCAAGGATGAAAACTAAAGGTAAGAATTGCTTCCAAATGTATTTATGATAACAATAATAATAACAAACTTTATTTAAGGGCACCTTTCATGACACTCAAGGTCACCTTACAAAAAATATAAAAAAAAACAGTGGAATAAAACAGGCATAAAACTAAACTAAACAACTATACCAAATCATCTTACATTTTTTCTTTTTTAAGATTATATTTCGGGCATTTTGTGCCTTTATTGACGAGAGAGAGAGAGTGGATAGGCTTGTGAGAGAGGGGGAGAGAGAGTAGGGGAGGACACTCTGTAAACGGGCCACAGGCTGGATTTGAACCCGGACCGGCAGAAGCAAGTATGCCTGGTTGCTCACCTCTCTGCCAAACCAGCACCCCCAAATCTCGGTACTTTATAACTTGGTGAGACAGCAAATTTAAGGCAGAGGATTGTCCCAGTCGTGTCATGAGTGCTCTACTGAATTTGACGTCTTTCACTCAACATTAACAGCAAGGACAGTTGGGGCATGCTGCCCTCATGTGGTGAAGTCCAAAACTGCTTCGGTAGGGAATTGGCCCTTCAGCCCACAGTGGAGCTTTTTAACCAGAAGATGTCGACAAACACAAACGAGCCAATGCTATGATTCCAATCTTCAGCCCAAATTTCACACCTTTCAAAATGTCCCCTGGGTAAACATCTGATCCTGGTTTTCAGCAGACTCTTCAGAAGTTTAAATTGGACCCACAGACCATTACACCTCCAGTCAAACAGAAAAAGCAGGTCAGAACATCAAGGCCCGGTCCTCAGTTTGTGGGGCCGCTCCTCCTCTGGGACCCTGCAGTAAAGCGACCGTCCTGCCTCATTACACACAGCCAGGGAGGTCAGCTGAGAGAGCTCCCCCGCCAACAAACTCCCATGTCGCACTTCTGTGCGTGAGAGGGTAAACAATGACTGACCCTGCCACCAAACCTTGTGTTTCACTCCATCAAATCAATGCAATCTTATTCCACTGGGAGCTCAGACCTACCACCCAAGAGTAGAGCAAGAACAAGGCTGGGAAAGGGTCAACTCATGAGACTGAGTAAGGCTGTGAATTAAAATAAAACAGACCCTCAAATCTTTAGTACAACATCAGCATTCACTCTTTTATTAGCTTTTATCACCCAGTAGGTGATAATCAATAGATGAAGAACTAGCAGCCATGGGCTTTTGCTTTTACAATCAAGCTGATAAGCTCCAGTTTAAAATTTAAGATAAGATAAATAAATCTTTATCGATATCCAGAGGGGAAATTCGGGTGTGGCAGCAGTACAGGGGTAAGTACAAGGGTAAAGTAGCATACATTAGGTCAATAGAATAACATATAATATAGAGGCATAGATCAATAAACTGTTCAGTAGCAAAAAAACCCCAAACAAACTGCTGTCCTGTTGTGTTAAGAGTTAAAAATCATATTAACATACAGTAAAAAAAATCTGCATCAATGTCATGCCTTTCCAGAGGGCTGTGAAATTAACAGAATTTCACTTATAATGGCAATTTCTGTCTTTGAGATGCCTGAGATGATTAATGGCAGTTTTGCAACAACTCTCCTTACCTCTCCCTACTACAAATCTTGCTTGAGTCATAAATTATTCTTAAAGTAATCACATGCTCTACTAAAAAAAACAATATACTTATTGTCAGTGCTGACTCAAAAATGTATAGAACCCAAATGACAAAAGCATCAGCACTTGTGATTTAACCCTCCTATTATCCTCAGATATTACTAACACATTTTGTCCTTGGGGTCAATCTGACCCCAGGGATATCTGCCTTCAGAAAATGATTTACATAAAAGCGTTGACCAAATTTTTGTGTCAGGCACTTTGTGTATTTGTTGAATACATAAATAACCCCTTCATGATGAAACCCATCAGTGAGTTGACCTTTCCTGTAGCGCCACCATCAGACCAAACTTTAAATTAGATTGAATGTATCTTGAAAAGTTTTCATACAAATCTTCTCAAATTTACTGACAACATTAATGACCACAAGAGTATGAGCCCTATTGGTTTTGGTGTTGATACGATCTTTCCTGTAGCGCCACCATCAGGTCAAACTTTCAGTTTCAGAGTAAGTGTATCCTGAAAATCTTTCAATCCAAATCTTTTCTAAGTTTGGGTGCACATTCATGACTCTCACAGAATGAACCACATTGATTCATATGGGTGACCACCCCCCCATCCGTCTCATGAACATATTTACCTCCGCCAAGTTTTTGCCGGCGTTTATCTGTCTGTCGCTCTGTTTCTTTGTGTTCAAAATAACTTGAAAAGTTCTGAACGGATTTGGATGAAATTTTCAGGAATTGTCGGAAAATGGGATATGGAAGAACTGATTAAATTTTGGGGATGATCTGGATCACCGTCTGGATCCAGGAATTTTTTAAAGGATTCTTTAACATTGCCAGATAGGACCATTTTCGCCAAAGTGGACCGAAGCTGCTTGGCGGAGGTCTGCGCTCTCTGAGTGCTTTTCTAGTTATCTCCTGCTTTTGTGGTTCGTTACTGTAAAGTCTCAGTCACCCCTCCTCTTTTGTTATTCCAAAACTTGAAATGTCTTCAGAGACATGGTGAAATGTTGCCCTATCAGTCTCTGTATTTCAGAGGCTTGCTTTTGATTTGTTAACTCATCCAAGTCAACTACATCCAGGTCTTCCCAACTGTCCGCATATACACGCTTCCCCTCTATTTTCAGTCCATGATGTTATAAAGAGCTCTAATGAAGACTTCATAATTGGAAAGGCTTGGATGTGATCAACTCGCAAGTCTACATTGGCTTTCTCATTTTGGCAGAAGTTCAGAAGTCAAGCTGTTTCCCACACGCTCACACCATGAGAAGTATCAAAGTTCTCGTGAGAATAGTTGTTTTCCCCACCCCCTGTTATGTATCCACTCAAAAGTATCAACTCTGCACCTGCAGAAAACAGCTTGGAGTCAAATTGACCCCAGAGGAACACCAATGTGTGCAATATGCGTTCAGCACATTGAAAAAAATGTCAGCATGATAATTTTATGGTATAATCATTTGTCCCCATCAAATTAGGAAAAGTCATGAAATATGAAGCAAAAACAGAAAAAGTGAGCTTTTATTTTTTGAATGATAAACATTGAATGGGGTCAAATGGGGTCATAATAGGAGGGTTAAGTCTTTGACTTTTATTAAAGATAAACATTAGCATTATCATGCATTCATTAATTTATTTATTGTATTTAATTATATTATTATTATTTTATTAATTTTATTATCATAATTATTATTCATATTTTCAATGTATTAATTTTATTTTATTCTTGTTTTATTTATGATTTATATACTAATTTTTTCTTTTTATATTCTATTATTTTAATAATCATGTGTATGTGTATATAAGTGAATATATATATTTTTTAACGCTATTTATCAATATTTCGTACTGTTATCTTTATTGTGCATTTCCATCTATTGATGCATGAATTCATTTATTTGTTTTTAATCTTGGATGGATTTCTAATCAAATTTTAAGTTTTGGGTCTCTCTACATCCTGTAGTTGACTTATTTATCATAGAATGTATTTAGTTATGTTGTTTTAACATCATTTTTGCAGTATTCTCCCTTGTTTTGGACATGTATCCTCTCTGTTTCTCTGTTTCTTTAAAAAATCATCTACCGGGCCAGTCACTGGCGTCATATATGTTAGATAGTCACACACACGTGCTACGGCTGAAGAAAGTCTCGGGCTGAAACGCGTTCGTTTTGTTGCTGCTGCATTATCTTTAATAAAAGTCAAAGACTTTCATTGCCAGTGCTGATGCATTGTCATTTGAGTCACAAACAAAACTTGAGGGCAGTTCCTTCAGAGACAGCATGGATGCCTAAGGGATTTATAGAGCTCAGTGTGCCGAGGGAGCTTCACTGGAGCCAACTTTGCCTGTCAGTACATTCTGGCCTTCTCCTTCCCTCTCCCCCCTTCTTTTCAGCATCTCGTGTACTCTGCAGTGCTGAGCCTGAGTGCGCTGACTACACATATTTTTAGTAAATTGTGAATTAAATGGTTCAGTAGGTTTACTGGTTGTTACTGATTGTTACATTTACGGTGGGTAGGATGCTCCAGATGAGATACAGTGAATGTGAAGGGTTAATGGGAAGTTAGAGCTGAAAACTCAATAAAAAGAGTTGGAAAAAAAATGTAACTGTTGCATTATTGAGTCATGGAGGAACCGTGAGGGAACTTCACTCCAGAAACAGCATTAACGCTTCAAGAGATACACAGAGTTTGAGCTTGGTGTGCTGAGGGAGCTTCACTGGAGCCGGCTTTACCTGTCAATATTGTCTGGGCTTTAACACAAGTTGCTGTGGGACTTCCAGGAGAGATTTCAAAATGAGAGTCTAGTTTGTTTAATCGAATGATAAAAAAAAAGCCACCTTTTCAAAGCTAACACTGTGTTCCTGAAATTATTTACTCAACAGTGATTTAGTTGTTGGTCTGACATTGAATGTTGATGAGTGATTCCCTTTATTACTTCTCACCTCTCTTTACAAAAACACATTCACATTTGTTTGAGTGTATAAAATATATAATAAAATCATAATAATATTAATAATTAGAACAATAATAATAATAATAATGATAATAATAATAATAAAAACATTATGGGAGAAATTCATTAAATTCTCTACCTCTCTTTCCATAATCTAAAAGCTGAAGAGAAGCCTAGCACAGCAGAGCAGGCTGTAGCCTATTGCTTGACTACAAGAGGACATTAGTGTGTGAGTTTAATCCGGTTTAATCAAGTTAATAAAACTGAAGTGACATGATGAATATACTGTGATATATTTCTTTTTTATAATTAACTTTTTATTGGCATTTGCAATAGACACTTTACAGGGGTTACAAAGTGATGTACACACACTTCACCTATTTGTTTGTCTGAAATGCCATATGAAAAAAGGATTCATACATAAATATATTCCTTCTGTTTTTTTGTTTTTTTTTAAATGAAAGGAACAGAAAACAATCAAGCAAATGAATAGAACAACAACAGTGGGGAGAGATCAAGTCTTTAACAGAAGAATCAAGGCTTCAGAAAAAAATAGTAAAGTCTTGCCTGAGAGGCTTTATATAATTAACCCAATTTACCCAGTGTGTGGCAAATAGTAGTGAGGTATGATTAACACATGCTGTAATCTTTTCCATTTTGTAAATGCTAATTGTGATGTCCATCCATGTCTTTAAGGAAGGGCTCTCCTGTGATAACCAGTTCTTTGTTACAGCTTTTTTAGCAGCTACCATCAAAATATTCAGTAAATGTTTGTCTTTTTTTGGGAGATCTTCAGGCATGAGACCAAAGAACAAGGTCTTACTTTCTAGAGGCAGATGATGTCTGAAAATGTCCTTCAAGGCACCATGTATCCCTTTCCAAAAGTCCAAAATAACTGTGATATATTTCAAGGTAAATTTGATACTGTTCTGTATTTTTTATGTAAATGCAGACAACAAAGGGTTGAAAATTGCAATATTATATACCAATGTTAAGTATCACAATACTTCACAAAACCTAAAATACTGAGTATCCCATTAAAAACAAATTGGGAATCAAGTACCACAGGTTTGGCGATTCCCACCCCTAGTCTACATTGTGGTAATTTGTCAGTTCAGCACTGCTTGGCGCCATATTGTCAGCAACTTTGCATTCATTCTGATGTCTCTGCTCTATAGTGGGCTGGCTAATCCCAAATTAATGGGTTTAACTACTGCTATAACAGTGGTTTGATGTCACAGTGGTAGGTCATTCAAGGGGGGTTGGGGGATCAGCTGTTTGAGGCAGCTACTGGCACTGTTGACAGGGTAGAGGAAGAAGTCCTGATGCTAGGACTTTGTTGTCATGTGCATCAAAGTACTCTATACTGCTGAGGAGATGTATGAAAACAGTAATGAGAATAACAAATACAAAAAAGAACAATTTTAGGAAAAGACCTAATTCCAATTTTTAAGATATTATGGTTATTACGGATTTTCTTCAAATCAAGCTTCAGTGCAGTATTATCTATGTTTACAGTATAGACAACAGTAAGGAAACCAATGATCAAAGCACATAACACATTATTCATCATCTAATATTGATGATAAATAATCTGTTTCATTATTACGGGATACTCCAACTTCTACTCCTAAACAGAGGCTTTGTGTTGTTGACCTGCTTACCAGCACTTCTGTAAATTCAACTTTCCTGCAGATTTGTAAAATAGTTGACACAACAGATCCTGGGTCAGTCAGGAGCCCTGCAAAAAATTGTTGCTTTTGCGATCTATGATTACGTTGTCTGAAATTGCAATTTTGTTCCAAAAACAATAAATCTTTCATCCCTAGGTGATGCTAATCTTTTTGGCAAACTGCAGTCATCTCTTCAGCCCCCTGTGTGGCATCAGATTGAGAGGAAAGAGGCCGAGCTTTGCATTATTTTGGGAAAGATCAAAACGTGATCACAGAGTCCCACAGAGTAGGACATATTTAAACTCTGCTTAGGTCATGGCCACTGCCCGTTTACTACAGCGTGTGTGTGTGGTGGAGTAAAACGTGCCTCTGCAGCGCTCTGGCTGTGAATATAGGACTGGAGTGCCCTGGGGGCCCGCAGGCTTGTGGCCGGGCACCGTGCCGTGCAGGCCGGCCAGCTTGGACTACTGGAGAGCTGCCCAGTGTCAGAGGACGAACCGCGAGCAGCAGCAGCTCAGTGGCTCCCACACATCAAACAGATCTGACAGGATATACAAATCAACAGTGAGAGCGCAAATTAGAGCCGCACACAGAGCGTTTCACAAACAAGCTTCACCAAAACGTGACAAAGGGACACAATTGAGGGCTCAGTTGTTTCATTTGTGGGTTAAAAACTAGGGGCAGAGGTACAGACAGAAAGCCAAAACAAAAAAGAGAACAATCCACATTCATATTCACACTCTACTCGTGAGTATCAGACTAAAAAAACGTTTAAATCCCAAGTTAAGAGGCTAAAACCAGGAGTGTTTTCTTCTTAAAGAAGCATCTAGACGTTGTGTTTTCCAGCACCTGTAGGGACCACGTGGAAACACAGGGCGGGCAATTTTGTCTGCGGACTTTCCATTTTTAGCAGACCACAAATTGCTGCATCATGTCCCTCACTGTGCACACGTTTTTTTTAACGCCTTGGACCTGTGACAGAGAAGGAGAATCTTGAAATGACAACAAAAATGCAGGGCTGTTAGGGGACGAATTTGTCTGTCAAATCAGATTTAGCTTTTTTGTTCTCTTCTTCCTCTCCAAATTTAGCATCGCACCAAACATCTGTGCCAAGTGTCACTGAGGGCCATGACCTGTGGTCTACGGTGCATGTGGAAGCTTATATCATAGACCAAAAAAAACAGCACATACAGTAGAAATAACTTTCAATTCTGGAGGGAATTTTTCTTCTGCTTACATGATTATGACCTGGCATTCTTTAGGTATTTGTAGTATTTTTGCTCTAAATGTATTTCCACAGACCGCACAGTGGAGCAGCGGGTATAGCAAGAAGGTTGCTGGTTTGATCCCCATGTCTGTCCGCCTGTGTGGAGTTCGCATGTTCTTCCTGTGCATGCGTGGGTTCTCTCTTGGCACTCCAGCTTCCTCCCACAGACCAAGAACATGCCCATTAGGTTGATTGGTGACTCTAAATTGCCCTTAGGTACAAGTGTGAGTGTGAATGGTTGTCTGTCTCTCTGTGTGGCCCTGTGATTGGCTGGTGACCGGTTCAGGGTGTACCCCGCCTCTCACCCAATGTCAGCTGGGATAGGCTCCAGCCCCCCATGAAAGGGTTAAGTGGCATAGATGATGGATGGATAAGATTACTTATAATGCACACACAGATCAATGATGAGCAAGCCTTTCACATGAATACAGTTCTGCTAGGCCATGGGTATTATTATAACTAAATTTACAGCAAAAACAATTAACATGTTTATATTTATTCCTTCAGACTGTTTCTGCCCAATTTAATCATTTGTGCCACTGTGACACCGAAAGGGACAAGTAGTATAGATGATGTCTATTTTCTCTAGAACATTAATATATGCATTAATAAAAGAAAGTACATGTCTTGCCTCTTAAATGAAGCGGAAAAGTGAAAAAGATCTCACAAAGATAAATCTCATGTAAAGTGCAGATTGTCAAAAACAGTACAGTACTTCATGTATTCACTTTGTTACCTTCCATCACTGTAAAACAAACTCAACTACAAGCTCTTGCAAATCATTTAACCAAAATCACACACAGTCCCAACACTTAGGAGATTAATGACCACAAATATGATAAATTGAACCCTAAATATGCCTCACATGTGATACTGGCCATAAACTGCTTCTCAGCACACTTTAAATGCACCAATATATCTCACAATGTTTTGCTGCATTATACTTTAACAAAATTTCATGATGCAAAAACAATACTATATTCATTAAAATGTATAGAAATTTGTTTTGTGTTGTAATTCAGCCACCTGCCACTAGTTGGCAGCAGCAGTCATGCACATGACTCTGTTGCTCAGTCACATTCATTGTTATTTCTCTCACTGGAACAGGCAATTAAGTTAACACATGCCTTATTTAAGAAACACTGATTATAAATTGTCCTTTTTTTGCGCATATAATCTTGTGGTAAAACAGGAATAGCACACATAAAGGTTTCTAAAAGTTCTAACTGATGTTGAAACAGTGAGAGAGCCACACATGTGGACAGATAATGTCAGATTGATCAGTTTTGTTCCTGAAGTGTGTGGTGAGACTCAAAGAGAGAGACACCACAAACCAACCCATTCATTTACCAAGAAGGCAGCACCTCTGCTCTCATGATCACACGCAACTTCAGCGGCGGACAACATCAGGAGGCTAAATGCGGCTAGCGGTTAGCTTCCTATGACATCCTTGGTGTTTGTGATTTCTGTCCAGCTCCTCTCCTCATCAGTTTGTTGTATATAACTTACAGGTCACAGTGTTTAGACGCTCGTGGTTTTTAAACAAACTAACCAATTGGATCTCCATTTTGATGTCCGTCTAACTTTTTGTTGCCAGCTTCAGCCAGCTTGCTCCCTGACTGGCTTTGCTCTGGTCCATGTGACAAAACACAGAGAACATGCTCAGCTGTTTTTTGGTGAACTCCACACACATCAGGACTTCTGGTCACAAACGTCGAACATGTTCAATATTCATGATTTTAAGTTGGGGCCCTGATCCTCTTCAGAGAGGATAAAATGACTCTTAACACACCTCACACCAGAGGATGATCAGGTAAGATCATTTTCAGGATTTTGCTGAGTTTGACTGGAAGCAGAGATCCAAGCTGAAAGTCAGCCTAATTGTCATGTTGTGTGTGCCCTGTTTTACTAGTACAGCACATTTTTAAAAGAATAGACTGCCTAATAAAAATCATCCTGCTTCAAGAATTGAAATATATTGTAATATTGCACCCCCCCGTCTGTCTGTCAGTCTGTGAGTAAGATGACTGAAGAAGTTCTACATTGATCTTGATGACATTTTCAGAGACGGTCATGGCACAAGAAAGAAGTGATGACATCTGGGGGGGATTTGAATCCAGATGTGGAGCCAGGACATTTTTGCGCGATCGGGCAGTTTTTCACATTTTTGATAATAACTACACTAAGAATGTCAGAAATGCTTTGGTAAGATTTGTGCTCTAATAATAAGCGATAATTGTGAAATTTTTCAGTGAATTTTACAATCCTAAACAAGGCAGCTCATCCTCATCGCTGCCATTTGTGTTTAAAAAGTTGACAACAGAAGTGTTGCCCCATCTTGATTTTCATTGGTCGTGTGGGAGAAGTGACAGTGACAAAAGCAGCTTTTCTCGGAACTTAAACTGTTTTTCCTGAAATGTTTGAGCGCAGCCAAACAAATCAGCTGATGCCAAACGTGTCTTTCTGCCCAGGGCACTGAGCAGTGAGTATTATGTTGGTTTAGAACTGAGAACATGCGCTGCCTCTGAACATGGGCCTGTAATGGCACTTTATTTATTTATTTATTTTTATCACACCTCTATGCTGTGGCTTTCAGTTTTATCCCTCCAACCTGGGCAATCCAACACCAAGAGTGAGCTGTTCCCGAAGGTCCACTATCGCCAGGAGCGTGAGCTGGTTGTGGCGTAAAGCAAACCCATAGACAGGGTAGCTCCCCTCTCATCCAAGGCTAGGTGACACCTCTACGTTACATGCAGCCCCAAGGGCAGTGTTTCTCAAACAGTGGGGCACGATTCTCAAGCTTGTCTGGGCTCACTGGAATTTTGGTCGGCCCAACAAGATGCCGATCCAAAATCCCAAACTGCAGGTGACTATTTGTCGAGCAAATCAGTGTGAGCTGTGCTGTAAAAGTCTCATATCAGCTTTCTTTAAATACCTATATGGAACTTTTTCTTCTGTTAGAACTTGAAATAGTGACTCTGGAATCTCATCTATTCTTTGAAGCTTTAAGAAGGAGAAAACATTTGAGCTTAAATGTCACCACCTTGTTGTTTTTATCTTTTTTAAGACAGGGTTATGGTGAGAATACTAACCTTTTTTAGCATTTGAGGTGGATACAAGTGGATATAAAGACGGTAAATGAATGCCATTGATTTCTGTGTTCATGTTCTAGAACCTCATAGATAAATTAGTATGTTTACATCAGTGTTAACTTTGACAGGACATTTTTTGTTTTAGTTATAGTCTTTTGCCTAAAATATCTTTTAGTTTTAGTCATAATATAGTCATCTTAATTGTTTTAATTTTAGTCTAGTTTTAGTTGATGAAATTTCACATTTTAGTCGATAAAATCTACTGTAAATTTAGTCGACTGAAACATGAAGTATAAAGTGTAAGGCATTTTTTTATGTTTCCCTAAATTTCTGAAGTCATGATTTACACTTGAATAAAATGAAACATCTAATAACACTTTATGAATGCTAGTAAAGTTTGAATGTATGAATTAACAGAAACAAATTGAACGTTTGTGTGAAATGCAGTCACCTTTATTTAGGCTACCTGGCAGATTCTCAGTTACAATACCAGAACTGACAACAAACAGTGAACCTGCTCTACATGAATATATCAATTCATAAAGAGAGGAGCTCTGATTGGATCGCTCCACAACTTATCCCACCACCATGAAGCTAAGGCTGTTGTGATTGGATGTCCCTCTTAACTCATCCAACTTTTCCACACAGCCAAAGTAGCTGTGATTGGATATATTCCTAACTTGTCCCTACTTTCTACATGACCAAATTAGGTCTGATTGGATTAAGTCTCTGTCACACATTTTAGTCTGGTTTTTATCTGTTGATGAAAATGTCAGTTAATTTAGTTTTAGTTTTTGTCCATGTGCCTTTGTTTTTTATTAGAAAAAAAGGCTGTTGATGAAAACTACGACGAAAATAATTAGTCAACCAAATTAACACTGGTATACATGCTTGATTGTATTCTAAAAAATCTGAACCTGGCCTTGTAAAGACTGGCAGGAGAGGAGGAAGAGGGCTGACCAGGGCACAACAGAATAGACCTGAGAAACACTGTCCCAAGGAGAAACAACTGATCTTAAAAATCAAAGACTTTAGCGGTATAGATGAGACGTGTTGACACCTTGGTGAGTTCAAAACCATAAAGCCGTGCCTAAACAATTTCCAAACGTTTCCTCCCAGGAGAGAAAATGCTACAGAAGTCAAAAAAAGTTGACAGAGAGAACAATGGGACAGCGGTTTTTGGACACCATGCTCAGATCACTGTGGGGGACAGTGACGCCAGTCGGCCAGTCACTCTCCCCTCAGAGCAAACCTGAGGGACACTGCAATCTGTCATTACACCCAACCAGATCTATATTTAGCCCGAGCTATCTTAAGACGACTGTCAGGATTCACACATCAGGGTTTGATCTCAGCACCGTCAAATCTTAGTGCATGAATCTGCTCAGCTCCCTCTGCATTCAGAGCCCTTCAGCTTAAACACATTTAACTAAATCATTTAATTAAACTCTTACTGACTGCAGAGAAGCCACAAAGAAAAGACTTCAACAGATTATGTAAGAACCTGAGCTGGTCCAGCCAGATCTGTCTTAATCATAGGGGGTTTGTGACACTCTCAGAGATGATTGATTCCCCATCTTTAAGGTGCAATCTTCATAAACAAAGCTTAGCAGGAGCGTGCTGGGAGAACTCTTATACACGACTATCAGCAGACAATTCATGTGGGAAGCAAAGAATTTTATGTTGCTTTTTCCCAACAATCAAGTTCTGTGGTTTTAAGTGAAGCCATGTGTAAAACCATGACTCCAGACTAAAACCGTATCAAATAATTCAATACTGAATAATTAGCACCAGAATGTTTCTTAATTCATGATTTTTCTTTAATCAAAATAAATATTTTGTCCCTGCTTTCCCTCTAAGTGGCAAAGAAGTTGAAGAGAAAGGTGTTTCGAAGTAATTGATCCAATAATCTCTGACAAACACATTTTAGAGACTCATTGTTTTAAGTCTTCTCATGGCTACCTGGACCACGTCTCTTGGTCTGACGAAGCAGATCGCTGCAGACTGGGGTTACTGTCGGGCAAGTGATGAGGTGCAGGGAGTACTTGAACACACTGCATGTGGATCTACTTAAAGAAGTTTTGGAATAGCTTACTTCACAATAAACCCACTTTCTTCAATTATATGGACTTTATTTGGCCAAACCAGCCCTAATCATGATCGGTGCCCTCTAATTTTGAATAAACTGGATGCAGATTCATGTTTATCTAAAAGAAACAGCTGCCCTCTGCGAACTGAAACTAATAGTGCCATAGCAGCTCAGACACATACGCAACAGCTAGTTTTTCCTTGACAGGCACAAGGGGGCAGATTTTAATACAGTGTCATAATATTCTTATTTACGTCTGACTAACTGTTTAAATTTCCCCTCCCATCCAACTTTCAGTCACTGGAAGTCCCCCTCTCCTCTAAATTCCCCTGTTAATATTAAGTTAACCACTTTTTTAACTTAAATTTGATGCATTTTCCACCTTAAAAGATCAGTCCATATCAACCAAACTACTGCAAGGCATATGCAAGGGGCAAGAAAGATATTTTGCTTTCTGCTTTCTGGGGCTGTCATGTTTGTAATCACTAGTTTTGACTCTTAATTTACTCATTTATTTGTTAAAATAAGCATTCAGGACTAAGATCAGTTTCAATTGCAGTTGTTTTGGGGGGTGCGTTCACAGTTACATAGCTTATGATAATAAAGACTGATTTAGATATAAAGATGTAATGACATGGAGATATACTCAAAACCAAAAGATATTACCTTATGTTATAACAGTTTGATAATAATCTGGGAGCCAGATAGGAAGCTGCAGGGGGCCTAATTGTTGCCCCCGGGCTGCCTGTTGATGGTCACTGTATTGCTGTTTACTTCACCTAAATAAAAAAAAAAGAAATATCAATGTAAATATTAAAAGCAATAGTATGTAAGAGTTTGGTCTTGTGACTCCACAGTGGCCTCCAAAAGCCTCTGATGGCAGGGATTAGAAAAATAATTAAACTTAAATTTTTGTTTGTGGAAAAAAAGCTTATTGAGCAACTTAGCTCTTAATGATTTGACTCTTGTTCGGCTAATTTCAACACAATTTAATGCCTGCAAAGACAATCAACAAAGTATGTTAAAGCTAAATCTAAACATAAAAAAACAAGCCAGTCCATGAAGCATCCTCTGACAGGTATTCCTCTATTTAGCAAATCTTTAAGAAGTGGTGAAATGTGACAACATTAACATTTGTAGTTGAAGGCTTCTCTCCACTGGAGAACATTTTGATACAAAGATGTCTGACCAAACATGTCGGGCCACTGGAACAGTTTCAATGCTAAACAATCAAAAAAAGAAAATTTGATAGCATGATAGCAAAAACCCACCAATGTACAAGTAGCTTGAAAAAATTACTACACTCTTCTATCTAACAGCAAACATAGTCACCTCGACAATGGATTTGCTGCTTTCCTTCTTTCATTCTTTTTTTTTTGGTCCTGGCATAAACTGTCACCTTCCTCTCTTGCAATCAAGTCATCCAGTTGTTACCTTTTTAATCGTACATCCATTCAACCTAATATAACTAGCAACAAATTAGCCTCTCCCAAGTGGCTTTTTAACAAAACTATAGACATTATGGTGACATTTAAATACAAATACACACAATCTGTACACAAACAGTTTGCAAAAAATGGGAAGTTGATACAAGAAAAGACATATTTTTACATGTAAAATGAGAAAACTGACCCTTATTTGTTCATGTATTTAGTTAATTGGTCTTTCACAGATCTTAAACTGCAAGCCCCATCAGCTTCTGTATTTCAACAATGTGAGTAATCTGTGAGGAAGGAAAAGTACTGTGATATTTACAGCAGTGCAGTTTCACAAAGAAGCAACCAAAGAATCACAAAAGCAAATTCCTAAAAATATTCCTGCTTTAACTGGTGACTCCAAACTACTGGTAGATATGTCTGCGTATGTCTGGTTGGACGGATGAATTGGATGGATGAATGGATCAACAGAAAAAAAGACAATTGAAAAGGTGGGCTCAGCTTATCGGAGATGACAGCAACATATCAGGATTGACAATAGATGGTGAACAACACAAGTTATCATTATATGCCGATGATGTACTCCTGTATTTATCCAATCCTGCAATCACAATTTCTCACCTTAAAGACATTATCTCCACATATGGGTTTTATTCTGGGTATAAAGTAAATGTGGATAAAACTATGGCTATGGATATAAGCGGTAAAATAACAGAAATGGTTAAACTCCAGAGCGGATTCAAATGGCCGAAAGATGGTATTAAGTATCTCGGCATTCATATCCTTTCCTCGCTTGAAAATTTGTATGACAAGAATTATAAAACTATATTCCACAATATTAGTAAAGATTTAGACAGATGGTCGTCTCTCCCCTTGTCCCTGTTAGGTCGCATAGAAAGCATACTGATGAATGTTCTCCCCAAACTTCTCTTCTTATTTCAGATGTTACCAATCGATATCCCCAAATCTGCATTTGATAAACTGATTAGACTTATTTCAACATTTATATGGCAGAGAAGGCGCCCTAGAGTAAGACTAAAAACACTGTAGTTATCCAAATCGGATGGTGGGCTTAAACTCCCTATTCTGAGACATTACTTCTGGGCTGCACAGTTGCGAACACTAACAATATGGATGCAAGATCTTGAGGACACAAGATGGCTCAATATTGAAAAAAGCTTATGTGATAGACCTCTACACACTTTGCCTTTTATTGACACTCCACTAAAGAAAACTCCCTTGGGTGAATGGAGCAGAGTAACTTTGAAGATATGGAGGACAGTAAGAGCATCATTTGGCTTACCCAAAACAATTTCATCATTAACTGATATTAGTGCTATTGAGGACTTTACACCTTCCCAGTTAGATACAAGATTTAGAACTTGGTCAGACTATGGGCTCTCAAAACTTCATCAACTTCTCAAGGATGGAAATTTTAAAACATTTGAACAGTTTAAGAGGGAATTCTCACTCCCGAATACTGACTTTTACAGATATTTACAGCTCCGATCCTTCCTAAGTAAACATAAAGATTGGGGTAAAGTGAAAGAACCTACCCCAATTGAATCTTTTCTGATAAAACTACAAAGAGAAGGTGAGAGCAGGAAAGTTATATGTCATTTATACCATGCTTTCTCTAGTATGACTCTTATTAATACATTACATTTAAAAGACAGATGGGAATCTGAGATGGACATAGATATTTCAAGAGAGGAATGGGAGGAAATATGCACCCAAGCACACCTTGTAACTAATTCTAATACATGGAGGGAATTTAAGTGGAAGGTCGTTATGAGGTTTTTTCGAACTCCAAAGATGGTGGCAAGGATGAGTTCAGTGTATTCAGATAAATGCTGGAGACAATGTTGTGACCATGTAGGAACCCATACTCACATATTTTGGACATGTAAAAAATTGGGAATATTTTGGAAAGATATTTTTGAAGCCCTTAGTAACATATTTCATCAGAACCTTACGATTGATCCAAAAGTGGCTATATTTGGTCTAACGCCTATAGGCGTTGAGGGAAAAGCAAAAAAGTATCTACTACGAATACTAGCAACAGCTGCAATAAAATGTATTACAATTAAATGGTTAAAATCTGATCCCCCATCTTACAATATGTGGATCGAGAAGGTTCAGGAAATCCATGACATGGAGCAAACAACATATGTTTTGAGATTACAAAGAGAAACTTTTATGGCAAGGTGGAAACTTGTTGAAACCTTGTTAAAGCAATGAATTAATATAAACACAATGTACACATACATACACATGAATTTCACGATTTTTTTTTTTTGTTATAATAATTATCATTATCAAATAAATATACATTAGTTAGCCTACTCAGCATTTTTTTTTTTTTTTTTTTTTTGTCGGTGTGTAGACCCTTGGAATTGTTGATATTATATATATATCATATACCCCAATGTCTTTACCTATTACGATTCTCAGTTTTGTTCAAAGAGGAAAAGGAAAAAGAACACCTTGCAAATGTACATTATTATTGTATTATTGTATTTGTTGTTATATTTCTTAATAAAAAATAAGTAAAAAAAAAAAAAAAGACCATTGAAAAGGTGAATGGATGAATACTTGGATTGATGGATTGATGGATGAAAAGATGGTTGGATGGATGAATGGGTCATTGTAAAATTTGATAAATGAATGGGTTGGTGAGTTAAAGGATTGACAGATCATAGATGTATGGAGGGACAGATGAAAGATAAATGGCATATAGGCGTGTATTGGTGCATTGGCAAGAATCTGGCAATACAATACAAATTGTGATTGTGATTGCAAAGGAGCAGAACATTTCTGGTAAATTTCCAGAAGCTTTCCAGACATTTTCCATGGGAAGTTAAGCTGTGGGAATTTTGGAGATATTTCAATATTGGGCACTCCCCATGGGATATCATTATAAACATTTTGTTTTGTCATAGGTAGACATCCATGCAAAATCATACAATTAAAAACATTACATTTAAACAAAGTTATTTGGAAGCAGAACTTGATAAATTTTTAATTATTTTATTGAACAAGCAATGCAAAATTCACTTTAAGTCCTCTTTAAATGTGTGGCTTCAATAGTCTTGGAGTCACAGTGCATGTTGGGGGCATGGCCTCAATACTCCTGCAGTTGGCAGTGTGCTATGTGCATGTGACTGAAGAGTATTAAAGATATTCTCAAGTATACCTGCATGAAATCTGGTTGTTTAAGTCAAGATTACGATAAAAAATATTTTCCCAACTATATTTAAAATCCCTGTTCAGGACCAACGTTCAATTTTGTGCATTTCAGGTTTATTCCTGTTTATTCCCATGGGGAGTTTGAAACTTTCAAAATCCCTGAAATTTGGGTGACGAAACAATATAACCTGATACTATACACAAGGCAATCATGATTTTTTTACTAAAAATTGTTTTAATAGTATTAAAATCCCACAATATTATATGCAAAAATACTGTTTCTAATCAGTGTTTTTCTTATAAAGCATGGTCCCTGCAACACTTATAAACTTCACTGTCAGTCCTAGTGACAGGAATAACAATTTTAAATGTGACAGAGAAATTAAAAGTCAAAAGGTTGAATGTCAACAATTATTGGCACCCTGAGGCTGAACTTCAATGCAAAACAAAAGTCACAAATTTTCAAACTACAAAATATTCCAAAATTGCCTGAAAATTAACCATACAGAATTGCAACACGAAATATTACAATATAATAGTGTATCTATATTTTCTTACACCCATAATAGATAGATCGATAGATATTTAAACTGATTGATTAATAGATATGTAGAAACATGGACAGAGAAATGGATGCCTGGATAAATAACAAATAGATGGATAGAAGAGATATGGAAGGAAAAAATGGACCACTGGGTGTAAATATAGAGAGATGGATGAATGGTTTGATACAGATACATGAACAGATGATAATTTGACTGGAAGGATGTATAAATGAAAGGATGGATGGATGAATGATGGATCATAAATGGATCGATGGATTGATGGATCGAGAAATAGATGACCCTGTTACAAAAGACTTGCAAGGCCAAGCCTGTGGGAGAAAACTGACCAGTGAGACCATTTTTATTTAACAATGCATCTACTCTCCAACCCTTAACCTCCGTCATAAACTGGTAGTAACCACAAAATAATATATTTAAAAACCAGGCAGAGAAAATTGGCCTGGGAAAGTCCTGGATCCTCAAAGGGAAATATTCACAGGGAGAGGAACTCTTGAAGTAAACAACAGAAACACTGTGAGAGGTTTTTAAGGTCCTCCTTTTATAGTTTTATATACAGTGTATAGAATTGTTTTTCCAGGACTGTTCTGTATAGTGTTCAAATATGTAATTTAAACCCTGGTATAGGGGGTGTTTGTTGATTAAACATTGTACGAAACATGCTGAAACTGTTATTGTTGCGTGCATAGAAAACTGTGCCGTGCTTATCTGAGAGCAAACACATGCCTGATCAAAGCACAGGCGTAGCAATGACATCAAGTCAGACATAACAGTGTACATCCCCACCCTGATGTGCCACATTACCATGGAGCATATATAGACATTTGTTACAAAGCTGTGAGGTAATGACAAAGGGACCCGAGAAGCAAACAGATCATTTGATACATGAGCAAAGGTTCCCACTGACCCTCACAGAGGAGAGCTGACATTTCAATCACATTTGCGGATTTGCGGTGTTTACGTGCAGCCCTGTCCTCAGGGACGGGAGGCAGAGATAGGAGGACTGAAGGTAAATGTTGGCTTCCGGAACAAACACACTGACAGCAAAATGTAAACAGAAAAAACATTAAGCTCCCTTCTGACTCACCATATATCAAACAGATGGAAAGTGAAGTGATACCAGACTACAGTACTTTGTTTTACACACTTTATTCAACAAATGCTGAAGAGTTGACATCCAAATTACCAAGGCCTTCTGTTTAGTCTCTCTGGCTGACATAAAAGCTTTAGGTAAACGTGAAACATGACGCTAAGTCGAGGCTCTTGGGACCAAATGAGAAATTTGCTCTCCCCCTGGGACTCGTACTTACAAAAATAAATAATATAATCAAAACCCTGCGGTAAAAAATTATAACAGATTATTCAAATTATAATTGGTTTGAACAAAATATTCTGGGTAAGGGTGCTTTCATTCCTATCACCTTTGGTCCAGACCAAATGAACTCTGCTTTGCTTTCTGTGGAAAGCTTGGTTAATTTGAGGGCCCTCAGTTGCTCTGCTCTGGAACTCTCTCCCACCAGACCAGTGATGTGTCATGCGTAAAAGATGCAGCTCTGAGAGCCGATGCTTTGTAGCTTGCTCCCAGTTTTTTTCTTTTTGCTCCTTTGCTTTCACAGTGCTCAGCCAAACCTCTGCTCATGGCAGAGGTTTGTTATGATTGGCCAGCACGGTGACCATGCGGCCAATCACATGTGAGGATATAGGCCCTGTGAAGGTGACGCAGGGGAGACTGTGCACTGAGGCAACAGTTCCTTTCGAGAGAGTCTTCTCAAAAACAGGGCAGATACTCACAGACAGAAGAAATCAGCCCATCCAAGCTGAGGCATCTGATTTTTCTGAATGCCAACATGCACTGAGGACATTAATACTGTTTGCTTGATTTTGGTTCTGGTTCTGTTCTCTGGATTTTTTGGCAGTTTTTTGTTAAATTGTGCAATAAAAAAGTTTAAAAGTTAAATATGATTAAATATTATTAAAATATGAAACAAAACTAAGAATGTTTTTGTAACAGAATAAATGCACACAATTAGGCAATTATAAGGCTTCTCATAAAAACACTGAATGCAAAATGTTTTCAAAACACTGACTTTTTCTAAGTTAAGGTAAAATAATGGGCTACAAAAGATCCTAAATTAAGAACCGCTTGGGAGTCAAAAGAGTCAGCTCTTCTTTGGGAGCTGAGTCAAAAGATCCAGCTCTCTGAAAAGAGCTGAACTTCCCATCACTACAACGGACCCCCGAAATTTGAACTCTCTGCCCCTTCTTTATATCCAGACTCAAAACCCACCTGTTCAGGACTGCAAACTCCGTATAACAACAACTTTCCATTTACATCCCCACATCTGTTTGGTCTGTTTTGTTTTGCTGATTTTATTGCTCTACCGTTGATTGTATTGTTGTTGTGATTTTTAAAACTTTGTACAGTGTCCTTGAGTGCCCTGAAAGGTGCTTTTACATAAAATGTATAATAATTATTATTACTAATATCTGGGCTGGTGTGAAAGCTGACACGAACTCTGATGTGGACCAAAGAACCAAACTCTGGTCCACCACAAAACAGTGGTCTTGGTTCGCGGTGGGTGCGAAAGCAATTCAAACCAAACAAGGACCAAACAGGAAAAAAGAAGGTGAATTGAGGCTTGGATTTGGCCAAAGAGCACAACAAAAAGCTAGCATAGCGTTCACTAACAATATAAAGCTGAGTGCAGCTAACGTCAGCAATGCTAGCACCACCAGCCTACGGTCTTTTTTCACAAGTTAACGTCTACAAATCCATGCTGAATTGTTCCAGTCAGTATGCAAGTGCCACCTGAGGCAGCCGAAATGCAGCTTAATCTTTATTTTATGGCACAGAATACTCCAAACTGCTTCAAGCTAAACAATGTTGTTACTCGAAGCCAGCTGTGCATTTCCCACTCATAATGCAACAAAAGGCCAGATGAATGAAAGAAAATGAATTAAAAAAATAACAGCATATTTGATATCAGCAAAAATCCAATACCATGCATCCCTATTATTCATAAGTGCATGATAGTATCTTTTGGAATACAAACAAAAAAAATAGTTCAGCCCAAGTTTTAAAAGTGTAAATGGTCAAATGTTGAGATGTACAGAAAACTGCATGACAGGGTACCTTTGTATACAGTATGCCATACACACGTGTTAATACAGACATAATGAATGGACGTCATAAAGAAAGTGTTTAATTTCAGTTTATTGTATGGTTAAAATTAAAACTCAAACAAAGACATCAAATAAACTCATTTGGCACGTTCCACTTTAGTTTACATAAAGAGCTTGTGGTATAGATGAGCTCACCATTTAACTTAAATTTAATGAAGCTGTACAAACATGGTTACAGTTGCCATGTAAACAGAAGAGTGGCACATGGATATGGTCTCTGCTTAACGTGGCAACCCAGGTTGTTTGTATGGAAAAAAACACCTTCTATGAAACCAAAACAAAGGAAATGTGACATGCACAGCCATAAAAAAATTGAGCCACAGCTCAATTAAATCATCTAAAAGCAGGTTCCAGGTTACCCACGAGACTTGTCAGGCAAACTGCAGTGGTGTTTTTATAATGCAGGAATCATCGACCAGTCATGGTTTCATGGTTGGATTAGTCTCCATAACTCCAAACAGCGGCAGTCTATCAGACAGAGGAAGTTCAGAAAGTGCACTCTGTGTGAAGCTGAACAAATTTAGCATCAATTTAGCAGTGGACGCTGAGGTGAAATGAGTGGTCGGAGACGTGGTGGATTTGATGAGAGCATTTTGGTATTTTTGCAGCTTAATACCATGTTTGCAATGAAACTGCTGACTTTAAAGGCATCTTATTTTGGATTTGCTGGATTACCATAAAACCATTGCCATGTCCCTTCCTCAGGGCTGTCACTAAGTTAGGAGAGAAAATTAGGCATTTCTTCTCCTGAGTAGCTCCACCTCCACACTTGTGCATAATGCTAATAAAATGTATGCACATTATTTTCTGTCACAATGAAAAATGCAGTGATTTGCACAGGAGGATAAAATTGACTTCTATCTGACACTCCATATGTGCAGGGTCTACTTTTCTCCTTCAGTCCTGTGCAGATGTTTGTCTAAAAGCTCAACGCTAGAAAAAGCTTGTTTTTATTTCTCTCTCTTCTAAGTGTCTGGGTAATTACAGAGCCGAGGAGGGTGGCTGAGGTCATCTAACCAGTGGTCATTATAGTTCTGCAGGCAGCCCCCCCCTGTGACACGTGGTAATAAGTCCAATCCTCAGTGGGCTTGACCAGCCATTCCCCAAACGATGAAAGAATACCTTTTTACGCAAGGCAAATGAATAACCATCAATAAACTCCAGATTTAAGTTTGCAGTCAAAGCAGTTTTGACCCATGGTATTTGAGAGGGCTTTGGTTGATACATGGGCTGCATGACGGTGCAGGGAGTTGTGTTACTGCCTTACAGCAAGATGGTTCCTGCTTTGATTTACTGTCAGGACTGAGAGTCCATGGTCCATTTCACAGGGCATTTACATAAAAGAGCAGTAAAGAATCTTAGTTGTCAGTGCACTTAAAGAAACTCGCATAAATTCTGCAGAGATGTGACATTTTGGTAAATTCAAAGTGCATTATAGCTGTGGAAAAGCACAAGAGAGCATGACAAAGCATGCCTCACATTGACACAAAAGTAGGCATGCGCACATACAGAGCTACCCTCCTCCCTTGAGTCTGAGTGCTCCCCTCAGACTAACCCGGGCAGCCCAGGCTTTTGTAATGAGGCAGCAAGATCAGGCATGAGTCTTCACATTTGCAAATTTATGTGAGAGGTCATGTAAAAAACAAAAAAAAACAACAAAAAAAAAAACCATAGAAACGGCCTACAACAAACAGAGAAGACTCACTTCACCTTTTCAGCAAAAGAGACATCACTTATAAATCTCATTTTGATGCTGTTTTGTATTATTCAACATCAGTCTACCTTATTATCATTATAGATGTTAATGTAAATATTAGATTATTACTCTTTTCATGATAATTATTGATTATACTTCTATAAAATTATCACTACAATCACACAGACATGACGACCCTCCTGAAAAGGAGATGTTGCATCTCAGGGGGCTAACCTCTAATAAATTTATATTCAGCGGAGACAAATATGATGAAGACAGGTCTATGATTGGCCCATGGATCTGTTACTAGCTTTAGTTCTTACTTTAGTCCACATGTCTCAGCCCACCTCCCTTCCTTCGCTCACACACCTAACACAGCATCGTGTGGATGGCTGTTTATCATGAGACTGTGATCCACATTCCAGATTTCCTGCTGCAAAACAGAGGTTTTTTCTTGATGACATGATGGATTCAAGTTGGGTGTTGGATGTATGTATATGTATATGTGTATTTTATATGTATCTTTGCACTTATGTGTATCCATAAAATGAAGAGTTTGTCTTCATTCTGCTCTATTGTAAAGTGTCTTGAGATAACACTTGTTATAAATTGGCACTATACAAATAAAGATTGATTGATTGTTTGACCTGACAAACAGTCATCTGTGTAACTACCATCACTAAGGTTTACAGAGAATGGTCCAAAAAGAGAAAATATCCATTAAGCAGCAGTTCTCTGAGCAAGCAGTGCCTTTTTGATGCCAGAGATCAGAGGAAAGAGTGGTTAGAGTGGTTTAAGACGATAGAAATCCAACAGAAACTCAAATATGACACTTGTTACAAAAAAGGTATGCCGAAGACTATTTCTGTATACAACAACAACAAATTGAATCTGAAGCAGATAGGCTCAAGCAACAGAAGACCACTCCAGATGCAAGACTTATTAGCTAAATGGGATGCATTATTTAACAGGGAATACTGTTTCTGCCCTCGATAAGTGCTCCAGTACCATGTATTTCTGAAAAAGCATCAGTGTGCCTGCATTTTCTTAAGCAGTTCCTCCACGAAATCACAATTTCCCAGACACATCAATTAGGTAAGAACAATACAAAATTCAAATGGTAAACGATTTATTTGAACATTTCTGTGATGTCCATCCCATTATGGCCACAGTATACCTATCTTCTGATGGCTACCAGTAGGCTAACGCCCTTTGCCACGGAGCTCAAATAATACTAAACTCGTTTCTTGGACATGACAAAGACTTCACTGTACTCCAGTGGCCTCCACAGTCACCTGATCTCAACCCAACAGAGCACCTTTGGGATGTGGTGGAACAGGAGATTTATATCATAGATGTGCAGCTGACAAATGTACAGCAACTATGTGATACTATCATGAAAATATGAACCAAATCTCTGAGGAATGTTTCCAATACGTTACGGAGTCCATGCCACAAAGAATTACTGCAGTTCCAAAGGCCCAAGGGGGTCCAAGAAGGAAGTCCAGTTCATTTAAACCATATGTTTCCTCAAGCTTCTCTTTATGTCACCAGACTCCAAGGGCACGGCAGCACAATATAAAGAGGGAGTCCAGAAATAACATTAGACCTCTGCCAATACGCTAAAACGTGGGAGGGCTGGTCCACTGACCAAGCAACCATATTTAAAGAGTTTGTTGTGAGAACTGCCTGGGACATGATGCCAAACAGAGTCATCTGATAGAAACCTGGATCCAGGGCAGAGAAGCTAAGAGGGAATATGGGGGACCCCTGAACAATCCTGGCCTTTTTAACTATTTCCTAGTCATTAGTGACTTTAAAGTATGTTGAATTATTAAGCTTTACTTATTATGATGTTCTATTCATCTGCACATGCACAGAGCCACATTATACCAGCGCTTCCAACATAATGGAGTGAGCAGAGATGCACGGTGCTTTGAGGGTCATATTTACCAGGGAATACTGTTTCTGCTCTCAATTAGTGCTCCAGTACCACTTATTTCTGAAAAAGCAACAGCTTGCCTGCATTTTCTTAAGCAGTTCAGCCACAAAATCACAATTTTCCAGTCACATCAACCACACAAATTCAGGCAATCTTTGCGAATTCAGCACGGCCTTGCAACTGTCAAAACACCACAACTTTCCCAAAGCTTTGGCCTGTCATGATGATTGAAACCAAACTCATCAGTCTCCGTGGATGAGACTGATGCAGAAAGAAAAATAAGCAACATAATGCCTTACCTCTTTCTGCTTTTTTTTGTTTGTTTTTACAATTTTTACAATCTCTGCCCTTTAGTAAAGCTTCCTTGTCCTTCAGCTGTTTGAAAGAAACAAGCCTGCATGGACATTTAGTTGAACAAGCAGGGGCAAACCTAACCTTTCTGGAAGAGGTGGCCCAGCCCCTGACTAAAGACAAAAAAAAAAAAAAAAAAAAATTGGGTTAAATGCCTGCATATTGCCACCCTGTCCCTCCCAAAGGACCAAGTCCACTGGCAGAAAAAGCTGTATTTAAAAACAAAACAAAACATAAAAAAGCAAGCACATTTTATTCAAAAATCAGGGTTTATATTCATTTAAATATATATATATTTGTTTATGGTTGCCTAAAACACCATAAGAAGTTGCAGACTAATCCACTGTGGTAATGACTTAAATTAAACTTAAAGTTAAATTTAATCAAAAGAGAAAATTAAAACAGTTCTCGCTGCATTTTTTTTTTTAAACTATCAGGCATTTTTGTGGCAACAAATACAAAAAGTGTCTCTACATCCCGGAGGAGCCTGTTACTGAATAACATTTTTAATAATCGCAACTTTTGCCACAAAAAATAACCTGACACGAAATCTGAGTTTTCTGCCAAAACAATCACAAAAATTTGCCGCAAAGTCCTGGAGGGACAGCTTAATTTTACGCAAGTCCTGTTATAAAAGCACTGCTATGGTAAGTCAAATTAACAGAGAAATCTGATAATTATTATGATTTATATTTATCTTATATTATTATTATTATTATTCAGATTCTTTATTTTTTCTCCTGTTATCATGATAATAAATAGATCCTCTAGTAGAGAATTTACTTGTTCCATTACACTTTTTTTTAGAGCAGAACTTTGTTGGCATATTCACTTGGTGCAATAGACTTGAGATAATGTGCAACAGACTGTGAGAATAAGCAATAATATGTATGTTATGTTTCAGTTAGGTTATGTTACATTTAAGTTGTGTTTATTTTGGGCTTCCTTTGAATTTAATCACGATAAATGTGTCTTTAAGCAGTTTTTTAGCTTTTCCTCCACAGGGACGATAGAGGGAAGTAAGTCAATGGCTAAAATCTGGATTGTTTGCTTTGCTGTATGGTGATAAACCTGAACTTGCACTGTCCCCTCTGAAATGTAATATTAAATCAATAAAAAAATTAAAGCACCATATTTATAAAATGAAATGACTTGGCCAGGGTATCAATTACTGGATTGCACATACCAGGATGATGATATATTGCTATTTTCTCTGTATTTAACTATGTTTAAAGTTGGATACCACACAATTCTAGCCAGACTCACTTCTATCCACTCATGGGTTAAAAACGCAGACTAAGGTTGATGTACCCTAACAATAGCATGTAAATCAAACGTTTCACTTTAAGTGTCAAACACACCAATAAAAACTGTCCAGCAGTGACTTTTGGAAACACGAAGTCCCATTTTGGGCTGAGTGGGAGCCTTCAGACTGTGTTTACATGCCTCAGCGGAGCTAAAAGAGCGTGCTGCATGAGCTTTGTTTCATTCTTCACAGCCTCACTGTGTGCTTTCTCAACTTTTTCTATAAACACATACTTTGATGCCTTTCTCCTTTCATTTCCGAGCTCTTTAGCAGAGGGCAGCCAAAAGCTACCGGCAATTTGAAAATGTTTCACAACAACCCCTGACAAAATGCATCAGTTAAGATGTGCTTTTAACCTCTGATTCAGGGCCGTATATTACAAAGACAAACACCGTGAGGCTCTTTCTGCACTGAGGGAGTATATTTAGTGTTTAACAAGCCACTGTAATAAGTATAATAACTTGCTGCTTGTGACTATTTGCACTATCTATTCATCAGTTGAGGTCGAAATCTAACCAGGATATTTATGCGACTCGTGAGATAAAAGCTATTCGTGACTCCTTATTCATTTCCAGTGAGTGATGCCTGGTTTCTCTCGATTGAAGGGGAGAAAAAAGTGTTTCCGAGCTTCCTTTAGCATTCTTCCCACCATCCCAAGCTCCGCTCTCAGGGATTCTTCCCAGCCCAACACCTAAAATAAAACCTAAACCAACAAAAACAACAACAGACCTGAGCTAGCAGGGCAGCCTGGAGAAGAAAATCCATGGTTTAAGTATATTTAGGATGCAGGCCACCCAGAGTTGATAAGCACTGGTTTTAGGATGCCATAAAGTTTCCTCAAGGCTGAATGCAAATGCCAGGATCGGAGTTCACTGGTAGCACATTTACTATTAAAGATAAATATGCAACAGGTGGAGCGTTCAGAGAGACTTTTTATGGTTATAAGAGGGTTTAGACCTATATTGAAAAGATTTGTCAAGATAAGTCAGCCCTGTTTATCTTCTCTGAAGTATAGATAAAGTATACAAGGCTTTACAAACTACACAATATAAAAAGACCTCTTCTACCTTAAGACTCCTCAGTCAGATCAGATCTTTTGATCAGGACGGACGGTCAATAAAAGACTAAAACTGGAGCGGAAGGGAGTGGTGAATCGTATGATGTAATGGCCTCAAACTGGGCTCCTCAATCATAAAAGCCCTTGGCATAGAGGTGTTCCAAGCAGATACATAAATAAATCTGAATATAGAGCATTCTGACCTTAAGAAAAAACTAAGAAAACAGTCAAAATTGAGCTCCATTCATTTTCAGCTTTGTGCCGATGTCAGCAGTGCTGAAACTGTAAGCTGCTGGTCCTCGTGGGTAAAAGAGCTCCATTTTGCCTTAGGCTCATATATTTATTTTGATGACTGCTTGGGTATGTTAACAATCACTGATGTTCAAAAAAGCACCTACAAACCCCAATGCCAGTGAAGTTGGGACATTGTGTAAAACTCGAAAAACAGAATCAGGGTTCCCACTCTTTTCTAGAAATCATTTTCTGTGACTTTTCCAGGACGTTTTCATTTATCCAGATTGCTATGTTTATGCCTCTTCCACCCCAGAGGTCTGAATTAACAGGATGTGCAGTCTATGACTGGAACAAATCCATGTAATATCATTAATTCTCTGACATTCTTAGAAATTATGACAAATTTAACATTTAAAAGCACGATGACACCACAGATTTCAGTGTCACATAACCAAATGAAGTTACAATATTGGTGTGGACAATTCTCAGGTTAATCTAGCCCTCTGAAAACAAGATTAAAGGTTGATGACCAATATCTTTCATATTGAACTTAAATGTATTTATTTCTACCTCTCGGGCATGAACTTCATTTGCTAGCTATCTTTTAGTGTGGCCTTTATGCAGTGTTGTACTATTATACATTTATGGTTTATACCTACTTTTTTATCTTCATTCTCTTTTCTAAACATATTTTGTTGATTTAATGTTTAAGTAGCCTAACTTTTATTTAGCCATTTTTTGTCACCATTGTTTTGAGTTTTTTATATTTTATTCCTTAACTTGCATTATTTTATCGACTCATATTTTATGGCCAAGTGTTTGACTTTTGTTCACAAACCAAGAAGAAGGAAGATCAATAACTTTCCAGAACAATTCAAGCTTTTCCAGGACATTTCCCTTTTTTTCTCATTTTCCACATGTTTTCCATGACTGGGAAATTGGTCAGTCACTTTCCAGGTTTTCCAGGTTTTCCTGGACGTGTGGGAACCCTGAGAATGCAATGACTGTAAACCCTTTTCAACTTATATACAACTGAATACGCTGCAAAGACAAGATATTTAATGTTCAACTTCAGTGTTAGTTTGCAAATATTGACCTATTCATTCATTTGTAGGGTATTTTTCTTTCATTTTAGGCCTTTAATGAAAGCAGAAAGACAGCAGATTCAAAGGGGAGGGAGATCGGGGGAGAACATGCGGCAAATAGGGTTGGTGTGGGAATCGAATGTTCCGGCCCCACAAGGCATGAGTCTTCACATAAAGTTCATGGTTTCTACCCACACTGCCAAACCAGCACCCTAAATATTCACTTACACTATTTGTAGCATACATCACATTCCAAAAAAGCTGGGAACAGCGACACAAAAGACTGAAAAGTTGAGGAATGCTCCAAAAAACACCTGTTTGTAACATTCTGCAGGTGAACAGGCGTCACAGGCAAGGATGGGTGAGGTTCACTACACATGGTCCAACAGTTTAAGAACAATGTTTTTTAACATACAATTGCAAGGACTTTAGGGATTTCATCATCTAATCCAAGATTTCATCAAAAGATTCAAAGAATCCGGAGAAATCTTTGAATATAAACGACAAAGCTAAAAACAATCATTGAATGCCTGTGACCTTTAATCAGTCAGGCAGCACTGCATTATAAACCAACATCATTCTGTAAAGGACATTACCACTTGGGCTTGGAAACACTTCGTGAAAACACTGTTGCTACTAGGAATGCGCTGATCAGACTTTTTTTGGGTGATACTGATCACCAATCACCTGTTTGTGGGATCAGCTGACACCAATATCAATTGTGTTTTTTTTTATTTTTAACAATCGTTGAAAGGTTTGATCCGCAAAGCAAAACAATAAGATTTCAAGGAGCAATGCAACAAGTTTCCTACAGGGAGGACATCTGAATTACACAATAAAAAGACTAATTTATCATTCAGGTTTTTTTTGAGAATAAACAAAATTATTGACAGACTAAAAGTGTCCAATCCAACAAGTCAAACACTGCAAATAATTATTTAATAAATTCACTGACATAATGTAACTGATATAATTCTTTTTTTATTTATTCAAGGCTCAGCAAAAATCTAAATCTCCAACTCTATCTAATACATTTAAACACATCATGTTCTTAGCTTCATCAAATGCTCATTTTACCAAGCCAACCTGAATGCATCACACTGTTTCAGACCGGACCTTAAATGCATCATTAAACGCAAGGTGAATTTGTTTTGGGGCCATGTGTAGGTCATTTAGCTTAACTGATTAGCTTTATGCTGCTTGTCTCAGTGTGAATTTCTGTTAACTCAGACACTGGATTAACATGTTTGACCTAATGGACGAAGCAGATGGCGTCCACAAGTTAACATGAAGTTAATCCACAGGTGATCTTTAGTAGGCATCGTGTTTACAGGCATTAAAACTAATCAATAGATCACATTTGTTTTTACAAAAAAATCAGCCGATCGTGATCATGCCGATAATATCTGGGCACCTTTAATTGCTACCATAGTTGGTAGTCTCATGAGGCAATCTTACAAGAACTTGGTAACATCATTCACCCGATGTCATCCTTTTATATTGATTAAAAACAAACAAATTTTACCCTGATGGAACATTAATATAAAAAGTTCTCACTAAAATCTTATTTTTAATCTCTTGCAATGATAATTGAACACATCACCTTTGTCAAATGCTTGTTAATCAGAGCCAGCATATACAGTATGCATCATAATGCTACCGACTAGATCCCAAATGCATCAAAAGTCAACAACGATTTTTCGTTTTGTCATGAGTTGCTGGTTTAGCTTTGCTGATTAGCTTTTATCGTGTTGGTCTTAGAGCAAATTCAACTAAGACTACAACACTGGATTAATATCACTGACCAAGACGACTGAAAACTAGGGAGGCATGATATCAGATTTTTGCCGATATCAGATATGCTGATATGCTGATATTTCTAAACAAATTATCCTTAATGCTGATATCGTTACGTTTTTTTCATGGTAACAGTCCATAGTGTTAAAAACAGGTGTGATTCAAGTAAAACAACATTTTATTCTTTCATAAATTATACTTTGGATTTATGAAAGTGGACGTTGCATGATGATGAGGTAAACTACTATAGTACATTTACATTTAGCCAATATTACAGACAATATATGGTATTATTTGGCCAATTAGTATTATCAAAATATCGGCTGTAAATATCCGCCAAAATGTTGATACTGATAAATGCTATAGCTGATACTGATCATTAGCTTTTAATGCAAAAATCTGCAGATACCAATGCTGGTCCAATAATTTGGTGCATCCCTACTGGAACCAAACTTTTGGTGGCAACCACAGTTTGTACATCCATATCAGATGAGTTTGCCGTATTTTTTAGTAAGAGGTGTAACGGGAGAAAAGGAGATGATCAGGAGGAAGAAGGACTGAATTGCTTGTGGGAATTTGGTTTTCAGCTTTATTACAGTGTACTGGCAAACCTTGCTGTTAATAAAATTATGATGAATGTTACCCATTCAATTTTTGTTGTTTCCATCTGAGTCAAAGGGCCGTTTGACTTCAAGACAGTCGCCATTAACAGGAGCTACAGAGCCAACTAGTGGTAGCTGTGACTGTGTTGAAGTTAGAAATGGGGGCTCACACTGTTAAAAATGTAAAGACTCAGTCAAACTGACTTGAGAATCAGGCATAGTTATTGATTTGTCCTGCTTTGATTGTTTAGCAGCTGATTTCACAGATCACATGATCTTCCCCATCTGCAGAAAAACATAACTATAAATTGTACCCAATTTGGAATTTTTCTGTTTCTTATTTGTGGTCTAGTTTGTTGACTAAATATAAATGTGTGCTGTTTTGACGTCCACATTAGTCGCCAAGGGTTGTCTCCATACTTGGAATTCAGAGAAAGGGTAGGACAAGGGGAACTTTCTGGAGACGAAGGCGTGTTTGAGTTGTCACCAAAGTTCAGTCGACATAATGAGAGACAGTGTAAAAGGAATGTGAGAAGAGTCCAAAACACCGCAGCAACAACAACGCCACTGTCACACGACTGCTCCTCCAGTTCCTGATGTGTCTCAACTTCACTTCCTTAGTGAACAAACAAACATGCAGAAGACTCCCACAAAGGTTTGTCTTTGGAGTCTTGCAGAAGTTTCCACCAGGCTCCATTTTGGTCTTTATGCTCCTTAATTATTTAATTTGGCTAACACAGCCGGTCCTTCTAAAAAAGCTTTAACAAAATAACGTTGGAGCATTTTTAGACATGGCTTTGACCTCGAACACTTTTTCTCCCCACAAACACTTTCCCCCAGCTGGTGAATGGGTCTGAAATGCCTGTTTTACACAAGACATTGAAGGACTTCTCTCAATAATCTCTGGTTAACTATGAAATATCACATATAAGATCATCTTTATCTTAGAAAACACTACAGTGGACTAAGGGATCCCGGCCATATACCATATACAGAGAACATGCCCACTGTAACACGGTCTTGTTTCTGATCCCCACGCAGGCCAACAAGGATGCAGTGGTCAAAAAGCCTTCGGTTTGCAAGCATGTCACTTCCTCTCGTAAAACTACCAGAATATTGTCAAAGAAACCTGCCAATATCCCAGAATATACATGCAACTGTAATGGGCTGTCAAGCATTGAATAAGCCAAGAGCAGCTAAAGGTCTCCTTCACAGTGGCCTTCGTGGTTTGAAAGCAGAATGTGAAACGACCACGACGTTTTGCATGGTTGAATATGATAATGGCATGAAATTTGTCAAAATTGTATGCCAGCACCATAAGAACACCACCAATGTGCTGTACTGTTGGCTTTGAATAAACGTTACTATGTTTCCACGTGACGTCATTTTTTGTCATTTTTACGAACAAGAAAACAGGAAAGATTTATGTATAGAGCAGAAAATACTCAGCGACTATTGATGGTAATATAATAGACTTTAATTGTTAAATAGTGAAGAAAATTGGCAGCATGATGGTATGTGCCTGACATCTTACAATGTGACTACATCATTTAGTCAAGCAGTTATAGAAACACTGGCACTGCTTTATCAACATATGACATTAGGTGCCCTTTGATGCAAATAACTAATAAGCCAATCACATGACAGCAACCCAATGCATTTAGACATGGTCAAGAAGACCTGCTGAAGTCCAAAGAGGGCATCAAAGTGATTAAGAAAAGAGATTTAGGTGACAGTTGCTGCTCTGTCAGATCCTGGAGATAAACATTTCTCACTGCTTTACACCTCTGATCTTTGTTAATAAGTAAATACGTAAACATAATACCCAGTGCAATATCCTTACTGTCAAACTTTGCCTTTTGGACAAACAGCGCTGTCATATTTACATTCATATTGTAAAATATTGTTAATGTTAAACTGTGAGATCCTTAGCCTTATTTCTGGTCTTACTTTGACTTAATTTACTTATTTTTCCTTCATAAGGAAGTTGATATTGCTAAAAGATTCTGCATGTTGCAACCTGCCTGCTTAATTTTCATTTCATTTCATTTTAATTTCAATTTAATTTAATTTAAATTTATGCTCTTATTTATTTTAATGTCTTTATTTGATATTTCCTACTGCTATACTGTATATAAGAGCAACTGAAACAACCGAATTTCCCCTTGGGGATTAATAAAGTATTTCTGATGCTGATCTGATTCTGATTTGAACAGGGAGTGGTTGTTGGTGCCAGACCAGCTGGTCTGAGTGTTTCAGAAACTGCTGATGTACTGGGATTTTCACCTACAACACTGTGAAACTCTCCACGTGCGGCTCTGAAGGATGTTATGCATTTCCATTCTGACTCTTCTGGGACATTTAGCTTCTCGTTTTCAAGAACAGGAGGAAGACGGAAAGTGTAGAAACCATGGTCCACCATCTTATTTATTTATTTTAACCCTCTTAATATGTTTTATTTCTCAGTTCCAGATTCCTGTCAATCGATTTTCTTTCCATTATCCTACTTTAGTTGATTTTTAGACGCATTTGGTGTTTGGCTTTCACATTTTACCATATTATTATTTTATATTTTATTTTATTTACTTATTTAATTTGACAGCAATTCCTCAGTTCTCTAATTCTGTTTTCTGTTAGAAACTCTTCTTAATGTCTTTGTGTGTGTGTGTAAGGCAGTGAGTGTGCTGTATGTGGACTGTGAAGGTGTGTAAGGTTTTGTATTTTCATTGTATTCAATTTTCTACTTTTTATTTATTTATTTTATTTTATTTCTTTTCTTTTCAAAGCACTTTGTGCCACAAGACGTATTAAAAGTGCTATACAAACGAAGTTTGATTGATTGATTGATTGATGGTTGATTGTGGATCAAGAAGGGGGAAACACACATTGTCGTTGTTGGGAGACAGACCCATCCCTTCTCTTGTTACCTTCTGAGGGATAAAAATTCGCCTTGATAAATATGATCCATTTGAACATGCAAATACATGCGCAAAATTTAGTCAACGCAGTTTTAAAGCCTAAATTATCTCAAACTAGCTTCTTCAACATGAGGGCCTGCTGTCACAAGCTCAGGACTAGAAAATATCCAAAATGATATGAATATAACTCCAGTGGATTCCACAGTGCCTGATCTCAGTCAATTAGAGCAGCTTTGAGATGTAGTAAGATGGGAGATTCACATCATGGAGCATCTGTGTGATGCTATAACGACAATAAGGACCAAAATCTCAGAGGGGCTTTTCCAGCACTTCTGTTGAATCCATGGCACTAATAATTGAGGCAGTTTTGAAGGCAAAAGAGGGTCTGAATATTGACATAACAAACCCAAAACATTGTGATCAGCACTTCATCCACTCATGAGTCCCCAACCTAGAGCTGGAGACACATAGATGGTCAAATGTGTAAAACTATCACAGATAATCTCGAGCTGCCTGCACAGCTGGATTAGAATCACCACTTTTCTAGGACCTGCTGATTATGAGCTTAGAGGGAGGCACAGTTAAAATAAAAAGGTAGTGGTCATTATGGTATTTAGTTTTGATTGAGATAATTGGCTTTTACACAGCCCATTACCTGGTCCTGAAATAAATCCTAAAATAAGAGAAATCTGATTTTGTAACTCGGAAAACCACCTTCTGTGGCTGTTGTTCATTTTTCTCACGAGACTCACGTTTGTTATTTCATAACGTCTGAAACTTTGTTGGGAAAGGAAAGAATAAAATCCAGAAAGGTGCAATAAAGGCTTCTTAAGATGCTATTCTGAATAAAAGATGCCTTTATGTTGGTATGGTTCAACCATGATTTATGCCGTCTGTCCCTATAATTCAAGTAACACTCAGAAGATCCAGCTTCAGTCATTCCATTCATAAAGCTCTATACGTGCCTCTTAGTGGCATGTTTGGTTTATTAAAACATTACATTTGAGCAAGAGTCCCTTCCTCACTTGCTAACTATCTTTAGCTCCTGCAACTCCACTCTTTCCTGCTGGCTCAAGTTCACTGAGGTGAAGTATTTTCCTTTATTTTTTCTCAGGCACCACAGTCTCCTCAAATTTAACTGCCAAAACAGAATCCAGACACAAACACCTGAGCTGGGGTCAAATGATATAGAAGTTAACTGTAAATCAAGAATATAAGTCCCACTGCTGCACAGAATAAGATGCAGTTTTTTTCAGGGGTCTCCAGCGGAGTATGAATAGTTCAGCTTAGTGCTGGGAGATAATCTGACTTTCAGCTATAATCATAGTTTAAGCCAAAAAAACAACAACATAAGTGGCATTAGACGACTGCTGTGCCACATGCCAAGTTGCATTTGTCCTGCCGTGAAGCAAATGAAGTGCACCCTCGCTCCTCTCACACAGCCAGGACAAGGTAATTAAACAGATACTTAATCTGTGTTCACACCAAACACCAGTGTTAGTTTGTCACGGAATAAAAACACATTAAAGAGAATGGGATTATGCAAATTTTTCGCCATTTGTGCACAGATCAGTTCACAGTGTAACTGTTGCGTAGATGGTATTGTATCTCATAGTTAGCCTGAGATTATTTGGGGAACTTCGCCTCTTTCACCCCTTTGCCTAGTTGAAAATATCCAACTTTGGCGACAAATTTTGTGTCAAGGGAAGACATCCCAGACAGAGGAGGAAGTAGATATTTCTGCACTTTGCATGGCAGCTCCTCCACATGATTGTTTTGGTGTTCAGAAATTGAACCACAGAGCAAAAGGGAGAAAGTCACTGGAGAGTTTTAAGACAGGAGGTTCACTTTTTACGAACCAAGTCAGCCAGCAAAATGGTAGTTAGCAAAACTGCCAGCTGGCTACTGTTGTGTTTTTCTAACCTACTAGCGGTGATTTAATGTGTTTTTTCACCAGAGAAAATATGCCGAACCTCATGGAAGAACTACCAGAGCACCCACTGACGCCAATTTCTGTTGTAGAATTTCAGGATGCAAAAATGTTGCAAAAAATGAAGACACGAAGACAGAACCAACTTACAACCTTCTTGTGGGTTTACTGACGATGCAGCAAAGAATATAACTTCAAGCAGCTCTTGCTTATTATTGCTTCATTGCTTCATTGCTTTATTGCTTTACTGCGTAGGTGATCGAAGTCTTCTTCAATAAGCCCTCTTTCATCTTTGACAACATTCATATTATTGCCAGCGTGACGGTGATTTGGCTTCCCGACACTTGGATAACATTTATATGCTTGCCCCTCTTTCAGGGTAAGCTGACCTGGGCTTCACCTGAGAACAGAAAGTCATTTTAGGCTCAATATCTGCCCCAACGCCACAAGAGAAAGAACAGACCGGGGAGAAAGGAGGAGTGGGTTTCAGGCTGTAACCTTGCACAGCAGATGGATCTGCCTGATTTAATGTCTGTAATCAGGCAGATCCATCTTGCCAAGCTCCAATCTACAACGATGGTCAGTGGCCCAAAGCAGCATAGCCCAATCAAAGTCCTTCAGAGCAGGACGAGAGCGAGTTACGAGCAAGACGATGGCAGGGAATGACTCCCCGTATAGAGATCAGCATAGATGCTAACAGTTTCAGTAGCAGTTTTATCAGATCTGGACCACATGTCTTATTAAAATGAATAACAAACAACACCAAAGACTTCTCTAAGGATATTTTCGCTCCACTTCAGATATGTTTTGGAGAGAACTTGATTTACCAAGGTAAGCTGTATCATACTGTCAAGTGGGAATGCACATACAAAATTCATCCACATCTGGAACGGTGGTGGCTCAAATTAAATACCATGGGGCTTCCTCATAGAGTCATTAACACTATTCAGAGCACTACAGTAGTTTAATTAAATGTTATTTTTTATTTATTTTGATTTATTAATACATATAGTAACTGCTAATTGTTCTTTACTTTTTGATATCCTGTGTTCTTTTATACCTGTGTACTCTACAATGCTGCTGGAATCTCAATTACCCCGAAGGAGTCCTCACAAGGGATAAATAAAGCTCTATCTTGTCTTATCTTATCCTATCTTATCTAGAGCCTCCTTCACCAGATCCCTTTATGATTTTAAATCAAAGGTGTTAGAGGAGTTGTGTCACAAGGGCAGTCACATCTCTTTTCAGTAGCCAGTTAGTGTTATTTGTCACATAAATAAAACCAAATAATAATTGAGTCATTTCATTGTGTGTTTTAGATGTCCTTGCTAGGCCTGTCACCTTATACTCAATATTTGAATATCCATTTATGCATGGAATTAAAATTACACACTCCAAATGTCAATAATCATTCATATATTAAATAAACAGCTGAACGACATGAGGGAGCCTGGACCAGTGAACCACCTGATCTAGCAGAAGGCAACCTCAGCGCAACGGTCAGTGCTCTCTTGACCTTAACAACAGCTGCATCTCGTCTGCTGGAAACAAACAGATTAAGAAGACATCTCAAGGGAATTGTGAACTGGCAAAGCCATTTGAGGAGCACTTGGGCTACTCTGTGTGTCGGTTATGTGCACAGTGACTGGCCCACAATGACAAATCCATGGGCCACGCTGACCGTCTTTCACGCACCGCAGTGTAGCAGTGCCTTGTCAAGTGCTCAACCCAGTACTTCTGAGTCCTCCTCAGCAGGCACCCTTGCCAGAGGCTTGGAAAAAGGCCATCACAGACAAGATTACAAGATTTATAAGGACATGTGGCCCATCGTTGTGGCTTCTGAAGGGGTAAATATTAAAATAATCTAATGGAAATGCCTCATGAGTTTCAGGTTTGGTGTTTGGAAAAGTTACAGCCCTTGTCCTTACTATAGAATACTGTATTGCATTTTTCCACAAGATTTTTTTGTCTGCTTTGTTGAGCGAACACTCTACCAGTCATTTAAACAAAACATGATTGGTGATGGTCAATCTCAAAAACAGGTGATCGATATCGACCAAGAAATGCCTGATGAGGGCATCCCTAGCAACAACATAATATGACCTCTTTAAGACACATTCAAGTCATGCATGTAGACCTGTTTTAAATAAAAATATACTTGAAGCCAGCATAACAATAATTGGAATGTACAATCCAAGGCATAATACATCACCTTGTACATATTTTTTTCCCACCCCTACTCCTGTTTAGCATTCACAATTGGGGACTTTGATAAATTTGCGCTTCTTCCCACTTCTTTTCGAGCATATAAATGAAATCAATTCGTATTAGTATTTTGCTACATTTGTTTAAATGTACATAATATATAACATTTATTTCTTACATGTTTGAAATAAACTACTACTACGACTACTACAGTCCTGCAACTGCTTAGATGACAAGAACTGTAAGCTTAAAGGATCCTGACCAGAACTATTTGGTCATAAAATGCTTGACTGAAACCCTACATTGTTTCCTTATAATTTGGAAAACAGACGCAGAGTATTTTGGAGGACAGTGGCTGTCATCACAAGATTAAATTAAAGCCACTTAAGAAGCATTAAGTCACATCTAGAGCAGAGAAGCAACACATTAAGATGTTTGGAGGGACAAAACAATGGTTAGAGCTGCAGACCCTTCCCAGAATACCCCCCACCCTGCCATCATGAGGTGTCTAAAATCACAGAGAAAAGCTCACAAAACTGTATCTCTGCATCTTCCAATGCTGCACATCTCTAATTATATGTTCGTGCACCATGAAGAACTTTAACTGTTCACAGCATGATCCTTCCCAGACACAGCATGTGGATCTAAGTGAGCCTTTACATTAAACCTCACAGTGGACAGATTTAGTCAGACAGGCATTAATCCTGACATGTCAAAAAGAAGAAAAAAAAAAACAAAAAAACGTTCAAATCAAATAAAACCCAGCCATGCCTCAGTGTGGCCACAACCACTTTCATGGCGAGATGAAGTGGCGTATCTGCAGCTTACGAAGTTGTTAAATGTCGACTCCACCCCCACAACACTCTGTCATTTAAATCAAGCGTTTAACAAAGATGCCGATGGCTCACTGAGAAGTCGTCTGTGGCTGGTACATTGGCACTTGTTCTTAACAAGTCAGGCCAAATGGCAGAAAGTCTTTTCCAAAAGCGGATCTATAACAGGCATTTGATGACCTGACTGAGACTGCAGTTGGATGTAAAATGGACTTTTCTCTTGCTCTTTCTTGACTGAATACTTAAAGCCATTTTACACCCCAGCTCACACTTAACCATTTACACCACATTCAAACCTTGACAGCAATTAGTTATTACTGATTTGTCCATCAGTAATAACTAATTAACCTGACACACCAGATTGACCGTTCAATATATTTCACTAGTTCATCTGGGAAAGAGCCCACAGAAAGTGTTCGGGGAGGGCAGAAGATTTCTTTTTTCAATAATATTTTTATTTGGTACGATGGAGGATTAGGGCCACGTAAAAAAAAAAAGTATGTTTGAAAAAAAAGTAAAGTTATGAGAATAAAGTCATAGAGTTACAAGAATAAAGTCGAAAAGTTATAAGAATAAAGTCAAAAAGTTACAAGAATAAAGTCATAAATCTATTTAAATTAAGCTAGAAAACAAACTTTATTCTGAAAGGATGTACCAGAAGAGTGTACATTTTCTCTTCCAGAAAGGAGACAATTTCCTCCAAGTCGTTGTCGTTCTGTCTTCGGAAAAACCCCAGTTTCTTGCAATATCTTTTCAGGGTCCTAATACTTATTAAAATGTGATGCTGACGTGCTAAAAGAAGAAGTATTTCATTATATGTGAAACCTAAGCTGAAGTTTAACTTCACTAGATACTCGATGTTCCTCATTTTTGTACAGGCGGCTGCTGCACTTCTGATAGCCTCTACAGACTAAAATAACGAGTCTATTCTCATGACTTTTTTCTCGTAACTTTATGACTTACTTCTAGTAACTTTATATCTTTATTTTTGTAATTTTATGACTTTATTCCCCTAACTTTATGACTTTATTCTCGTAAATTTATGACTTGATTCTCGTAACTTTATGACTTTATTCTCGTAACTTTTTGTAACTTTCGTAACATCTAATCCACAATATAAAAATCCAAGTCTATACAACTTCTTACTGTGCCGAATTGTACTCCCATTAAAGGTTTTTAATTTTTTTGCAATAAACACACACACACACACACACACACAATGAAAGTTGAGCTACTATATAAAACCTGATAGAAAAGAAGGAAGTTAGAGCAAAAAGCAGCAGAGAGGTAAGAAGAAGAAAGAGTGACAGAAAGCTAGGAGCGAATGGTGGGGGGGCTTTAGGGGTTTAAAGAATTAAAATAAGCCATAAAAGAGTCCCATTACTTGTGAAAAATATTCAAATTACCTCTGACAGAGTACCTGATTCTTTCCAAATTCAAGAAGGACATTACTTCTCCAAGTCACTGAACACTGGAGGGAGATAAAGTAGATTTCCATTGTAAAAGAAGGTGGCGCTTTGCTATCAAGGAAGTAAAAGCTAAAACTTCTAATTGTCTGTGACTGAACTGAGTATAGTTTTCCGGGACACCAAAGATAGCGGTATAGGGAAAAGTATTTACAGAGATCAAGAGTATTTTTGACATTGAATCAAAATATTTTTGTTAATCAAACAAGGGCAAGAAAAAAACGTGTGGGTTAAATTACAGGGAGAGTAGTAACATTTGGGCAAAGCATAGTCAGCAGGTGATTGGACGATTGTTCCGTCAATAACATTTATTACAAGCCAATCAATAACCCAGTGTGTGGGTGCTACTGCAGTAATGGCTAAACTTAAAAATCATTAGATTTTGGTGGTGATCTAGATAACCGCCATTAGCGAACAATCGTTTTTGCTCAGTAACTGTCTAACTAGTAATGATATCAACATGATTTCGACTGCTAGGTGTGGGTTTTCTAGGTCAAGGAATCATATTATGATGGTAACATTATCATGGAACTATTGCATATAGATGTAACAGAAATATATGAGCTAGCTTGGCGGAGGTTTCCGCTCTGCAAGTGCTTTCTAGTTGTTGGTGGTGTGTCAGTTTTATTACTATTTTGTTGTTGATGTTTTGTCTGACCTGTCAGGGACGACAGACGTAAATTAGCCCTGTAGCTAATTATGGCATATTTATACTAATAACGATTTAGCCATTTAAAACTCCCCAACTTTTCCTGATAAGGTCTTGGCTGGTCCATGACAGATCCTTGATCCTTGGCCCACCCTGAAAGTTTTAAATTGTAATTGTTAATTTGTTGTGTCAAGGCTTCCCTCTGTTGATTTGGCCGGTACTATTATAACTAAGGAAAATGTTGAAGCTATGGGGACACACCATCGCAGGGAGACACCCTGCAAATGCACTAACAAACATGGGACCGGAATCTAGGCACTTGGAAGTTAGCTGGTAATTGGCTGGAAGATGGCTGGAAGTTGGCAGGCCACTGACAGGGAGGGGAAAATTGAAGTGGATCTGTATGGTCATTAAATGGGGCGGTACAGCGGCACAGCAGGTAGTGCACGTGCCTCACCGTAAGAAGGTTGCTGGTTCAAACTTTATGTTGGTTGGGACCTTCCTGCGTGGAGTTTGCATGTTCTACCCATGCATGCATGGGTTCTCTCTGGGCACTCTGGCTTCCTCTTACAGTCCCAAAACAGGCTCATTAGGTTGACTGGTGACTCCAAAATGCCCTTAGGTATGAATGTGAGCATAGATGGTTGTCTTTCCGTCATGCGGCCCTGCAATTGGCTGGAGACTGGTTGAGGGTGTACCCCGCCTAATGCCCAATGTCAGCTGGGACAGGCTCCAGCCCTCTGCAACCCCAAAAGGGATAAGCGGTATAGATAATGGATGGATGGATGGATGTTCATCAATATGCACTGTCCCTTCTAATAAACAGATTTCAAAGTACTCAGATATTCAGAAAAGGGCGATTAAATAATTTACTTTTATTTCTCCAGAGCCCTGTTCCAGATGATCTATGGCCCAGTACTGGTCAAAGTCCTGGTGGATAGTAAAGGATCCAAAATATCCCTGAAAAGTTATTTTATTTTTAGTTTTGTGCCACACACACTTGTGCTGCACTTAACCAAACCATTATTTCATTACAACATCTCATTTAAGCACAATCCATCTCAAGAGCACTTAACCAGCTTAAAAAATATGACCTTTTCATCCTACTTTGTGCTGAAAACCCCAACTTCATTGAGTCTTTGAACACTTTAGATGTTGTGAGACAAGTGTGCAGATTTATTATTGTGAGTCTTCACCCAGAAAAACAAACTTCACAGGGATCCAAGTTTCCCACTGCTGCAGAAAACCTCAATCCTGCCTCCTGGTGTCTCAAAGCTGCACTGTGGTGCACGAGGCAGAGCCCACATTAGTGTGAGGATATTCTGCAGAGGTGACACTGACAGAGACCTGACAGCATGATCATTAGCTTTATGTGGGGATTTCAAACAGTCATTATCACGATCAAAGCCCTTACAGTGACTTTAAACGTGCATCTAATTTGGCACGAGAGTTGTCAAAGTCTGAAATTACAAATAAAAAGGGATCAATTTTTTTTCCAGCATCCATTAAAAGCTGGAGAGTAATTTTCACATTAAACCTGACTTGACAAAAATAGCTAGGTGGTACACAAAGTCTGCCACAGCCTCAGCAGTTTTCAGTTTTCAGACGGGGAGGAAATATTGTCAGTCGTGCACAGTCTTTACTTTTCCAGAAAAACACCCACTAAAAAGCAACTTAGTCAATAACGTTTGCCTTTTTATTTTTAATTCTAAACACCTGTGTTCCTGCTTAAACAGAAATTAATCCAGGATTAAAAAGAGACAGCTCACATTCTTACTCATCTGTCAGAAAGTGTAAATAAGGATGTCAAAGTTAAGAGCTACACCACCACGTTCCACAAACTCCTCCACCCATCATCATCCCACTGAGATAAATCAAGAAAATAAATTTTTAAAATTGTCACTCTAGGAGTTAAGTGACATGCGCCTGCTCTGTGCAGAGGGAGAAGTGAGGAGAGAGGAGACAGGGAGAAGAGGGAGAACCGTCACCCTACAGCGACCAGGCCTCCTGAGGACACGGCACCCATCATTAGAGCTGACGTCAGAGCAGGGTGGGAACTTCCACGCGAGGTAGATCCTCCACGATGCCGGAGACCGGCTTGGTATAAATACCTTGAGCCCAATGCCCTGGGAAGCAGCAGCTGCCGCTCAGACAGACAGACTCCACATCTAAAGGATATAAGAGAGCCGGGACAGCAGCAGCCCGACCCCACACCGTTTCGGAGCGTAAACCTTCCTGGTAAGGTGGATTTTTTTGATGATTCTGGGGGAGTCTTCTCTGCAGCCTGGCTCACAGGGAGGGGAGGGTTGCTGATGTTGCAGCTGTAATGGGCCATGTGCTTTAGACAGGTTCACACTAGAAGAAATTCTGTGCCTGGGACTGATTAAAGATCTTATTTGCTCTGTGTGAGAACTGAAGATTTAACAGCCTAAAACTTGTGATAAAAACAGGCAAACAACCTTTTGTTCACATGGCAGCACTATTCTTCGTTAAAGATGCTGAAGACTTTACTCATGATGATGAGAAGTGTGATCTTAATGATGAAGAAATTCACAAAACCCTCCTATTTCTATTAACTCCTCTGTTTAAGTGGACTTCATGCTCCAACAGCAAACATGCAATGTGACTCTAAGATGTTGAAGCTTAGTCTTTGGGCAGATGTAATAATGGCATCTGTCTTTGCAGGTTTAGCTTCACAAGATGGACCTGAGGGTGACAAGCGTTCTCCTCGTCCTCCTGGCTTTGGCTGAGGCAACCCCGGAGAGATACTACCATGTAAGCAAGACCCCCTACCCCGCCAAGAGCCACCACCCCGTCAAGACTCACTGTGAGTGGCAACTCTCTTCTCTTATTTTCACTATAGTATACTGCAGGTTCAGTCTTGTGGCGTCTCTGTGAAAAAGCTATATGGTGCCTTTTAGACAGAAATAAACTTAAGTGCAACTGGTTCATATCAAATAGGAAAATATTTTTACAATCATTTTAGTTTAAAACTCAAGGAAAACACTGATATTGAAGGACAAAATAACAACTTGGCCAACGCAGAGGCCAATGCTGATGTTTTTTTTTCCAATAATGCCAATATTCTTTCCCATGTTTGATCATAAAAACTGATCAGTCTGTCCAACAGATTATATTTTTCTGCCTATTGGGAAACTTTTTCTCCATATCAGCAGTTAGTTGTGCTTGATTCCAGAGTTCAATTGAAATGATACAACGAATAAGCATTCACATTGGACATCTGTTCATCCCACATTCATTAACCAAGGGCAGATGTTTGTAAAAAGGGCCAATGTAAGCCTTTAAAGATGTTAAATTGATGCATCTGTGCATCCCTACTTATAATTACTGGCATAACAACCAGATTTAAGCAGTTTAGTTCAAGCAAAACTGATTTTAAACCATATCAGAATTATGTCCATCATTTGTCTGGACAAATCACATTTTAAAACAACACAAGCTGACACTTCACTTTTCACTTTTTGGCTTGCACACTTTGTTGTGGTGATGCTGAAGAGTGAAGTCTATGCCTTGCAGAGCTTAAAGCTTTTTGTCATTTCTCATTCTGTTTTATTGCAAAAATGTTGAATTCACCAGATTTCCTGTCTGTCATCAGGCTGATCCATCTAACAAAGCTTTAAGCTGATACTTCAGCCTTTGGTCAGGGAATGGTGTGAGCACTTCTGTGGAGAGAGGGCTCGTAGCTACAGACGTGGTTTAGTTAGATTAGATTAGATTAGATTAGATAGAAGTTTATTAATTTATTATTGAGTTGTGTCAACATGGAGGCTGCAATTCAGTCTATAACACTTAACTTTTGTCCAATCACCTTGTGAGAGTCCCTTTAAAGGCCCCCTCTAAACACTGTGGGCTGCTGCCCTAATGGGCATGTGAAACAGTCCATCTGGCATGTCAGGTTAATGCAAGGTTGAAGCCAGTGGGTTGGAAAGGTGTGGCCAGGGCCCTTAAAGTCTGACCTTTGTTTGGCTTCTTGCCTGTTAAATGCCTTCTTCTTAAATGCACTATATCTAGTTATCTTTGAATGTTAGTGCAGCACATTTACTATGATCATTTTAAATCCCGTGAGACCTACAGGCACCTATAAAACCCTCTAAAATGTGAGTGTTTCCTGGAAAACTGCACTGAATCTAACAATAACTGTAATCGTCTTATCTCTGTAGCCCATAAAGACGTGTTTTTTAAGATAAGAATCTGAACCGTTGGCTATGACTTCAGTCATTTCCTTCATCATAAAACTCTGATATCTTCTTCAATCATTAAACAGCCATATCAAAATCAGTTGCTCTGGATCTTAAAGGCAAAAGCACACAAATGTCAAATCAGTTTTAATGAGCTGAAGGTGTTACTCGATTTTTCTTCTTCATTTAAAGAGCATTTGAAAGTCTTGCCACACTGCTGTGCTTCTTTTTATACCTTTAGTGATTTTTGGAAGTAAACAGAACAGTGTACATTGGCAGGGTCCAAAATCAGCGCCAGCCAAGCGCCAAATGGGGTCATGGGTTACATGGCAGATAAATGTTCAAATCAAAACATTCATCCAGAATCTATAGTGCTTGTCCCTTTTGAGGTCACAGGAGGCTGGAGTCTATCCCAACTGCCATTGAGCAGGAAGTGAGGTACACTTTGTACTGGTCACCAGCCGATCACAGAGCCACACAACCACACCTACGGGCAATTTGGAGCCACCAATTGACTTAACAAGCATTATTTTTGTCTCTGGAGCACCCACAGGTGCATGGGGAAAACAGTGGGCAGCCCTGGAGCCTAACAGCCGTGCTTAAAAACATGCTTTACCACTGCTTTATTTCACGATTTGATGCACTGATAACTCAATCACATGCAGAAAAATACATGTATGTGACAACAAAAACGTAATTTACTATCTCAGCCATTCAAATGATCCTTAGCCGTGCTTATTTCATTTCCCCGCCACCTTGATTGGTGAGTAAAAGAGTTGACTTTGAACTCCATGCGTGGGTATCTCACATCTGACAGATACTTATCTGTTAGGATTTAAAGCAGACGTAATTAGTGGCGATAATATGGGGGAAATACAGCGTCTATTTCTTTAAGAGTGGGCACGTGTTTAAACTCCATAATTTGGGCCAGCTCTAAAGGAGCCGGTTGCCCACCCCAGCTAGAGAAGTTTGGTAACGCCAACACAAGTATGAGCAGAGCAGGACACATACATGCAGTCTAAATAATTCAGAGATACAGGCACATACCTCAGAAGACATGTATAGTAGATTAGATACACAGAACTTTATTTATCCCTTTGGGAGACTGTCAGGGAAATTAAGATTCCAGTAGCATGATTTATAGCAGTTACGAAGTTATATATATAAAAAAAGACAGATATATAGACAGAAATATAGATAATCTAAATTGAACGAAATATAAATAAATATATTTCTCTTATATTTATAGAAAACAATTGGAAGAAGTAGAGCCTCATTTGTGGCCCATTCAGTGTAAAAAAAAAAAAAAACTAAAAGAAATCTACCACTGGAGTCAGTCCAGTCTTTCCACTCTCTTTCCTAGCAATAAAGGCAAAAGACCATCTTTTCGAAGTCAATGATAAAATAAAGTCTCACCCACGTAGATAACTGTTGTTTCCAAAATGTGCCCCTCTTTTATTACAAAGAGGTAGCACAAAAGCTGATTGGCTGGGAGCAAAGAGCTGCGGTCAAACTGACCAACCTGTTGTGAGTGTGTGTGACTGTGTACAGCTGTGAGGTGGCGGTGCAGGATAAATAAAGAGTGGAGAAGTTAACAGTCAATTTTGCTCGTGTCATAAAAAGTCCATGATGTTACTGCCAGAAAGATAAATAAAAGTGTGCACCACTTCCCCACTAAAGAATGATTTAAATCCAGCTTTGCAGTGAAAGTTTAATAGTCCTCTTCAGCTTCAGATGTGGTTTGTCCTCCGTATAAATACACCAGAAAGCCGACAATGACGGGTCAAATCTGAAGAATCTCCAAAACAGATGCTCGCACCACGTCGCAGGCACGCCCTCGCAAACTGCTTCGTGGTTTTGAGATCAGGCCACACATCTTAAATGGAGGAATAAACACAGACTGCACCAAAACACTTGCATGTGTTCAAACAGTAAATCCAATAAATGGAGCAAAGCAAATTTACAGTCACCGAGATTTTAAAGCCACTTTTTTTAATCAAATGATAATTAGAAAGAAGAGGGTGTCACATTTGAACCACTGAACAAAAGGAATAGTTCTATATTTTTTAAAATGGGGCTGTATGAGGCTCATATTAATGGTAAAAACATGAGGCCAAGTGATTTCAGTTGGCTCAGTTACTATAATAACAGCTGACACAGAAGCTAGGCTGTATCAGTGCTGCAGATGGGGCCAGGGGGTCTGACTAATTTAGCCAATATTAGGTAAATTTACAAAACAGAATTGAGGGAATTTTTCTGTGTGGGCTTTTTTTTTCCCACTGTGACACTTAAATTTAGCTGGCAAGCCTCTTTGTTTTGGTGCTAACCCTCCACACTGCATAGCCATTTGCCCTTAAGCCTGGATTTAAGCAGAACCCACACAAAGGGGCTTGTTAGCATTGAAGTATAGCACTGTAAATGTGTTCAAAACCACGAAAAACCACCTCAGTGCAGTTTTTCAGTAAATTATGCAGCGCTCTTGGCCCCATCTGCAGCAATGTAAAGCCTTACTTCAGCCTGTCCTTACAAAATCTATTTATTCACCTATTTTCTAAGCCTCTTATCCTTTTCATGGAGTTGTAGGGGGTCTGGAACCCAACCCATCTTACATTTGGCAAGAGGCGGTGGAAACCTTGAACTGGTTGCCAGCAAATCACAGAGCAGACACAGAGAGGCCTTTCACACAAACTTACACCTAAGGGCAATTTAGAGAAAAAAACAACCTAACAAGCATGTTATTGGTCTGTGGTAGGAAATCGGAGTACCCTGGGAGAACTGACTCTGGGGGGAGTAGAAGTAGAATCAAAAACAAAAGAGCTTGCTAGCATAAAGATAACCTTCCCTAACCTTAAATGTCTGCAGAGCTCTTAGCACCTTCTGCAGTAATGCAGAGTTCTTTCCTTACAGGGGCAGAGCGGCTTAAAATCACTGTAGCTAATGTATGTACTGTTGGAATAAACCTTATACAACCTCATCTCAAAAACACTGAACTATCTCTTTAAGGCAGGACCTCGGTTAGGTCTGTGTATGAGAAGAGTAGTAGTGGGCAGCAGGTCAAATGTAGTTCATCTCCTAGGTCAGCTACCGTGGTAAAGACTCATTACCGTCCTCCGGGCTGTAGTGTCTCTGGCTGCCAAAACTCCAGTCCTGGCTCAAATCTCCTCTGTGAGGTTTCAACCACGACTTTATGTGGTTTGAAAATGACAAACCTGTCAAAACGTTTCCCTCACAAAACACAGTAATGGTTTCAAAAGACGGGCTCAAATGCTGGATCTCTTGAGAGGTCACACTTCTGTTTTGGCGACTGTATGCTTTATGTTGATATGAAAGAAAGAGCACTAGTTGGAAAATATTAAAAATAATTCCTCAACGTAAAAGAAACACACCATGAGGCATTTTGAAAGCTTTCAGGTTAGAGCTCTGGACTCTCAAATATCTGTTGAACAAAAACTGATACAAAAAAGACATAAGAATTACAGTGTTTTGTATTTTTTCTGTTGCTGGCTCTGGAGACAAATATGTAATCACACAAGTAAGACAACGACAGATATACCAGCTCAGAGGAGGAGCTTAAACTCATCTGACCTTATCCAGAACTCTTTGCTATGCAGCAGGAAGTGCACCATAATGATGCTGACAACTTGCAGACCACTAACTATACGCTGACGGCCGCAGGCGCAGCAGGAAATGAAAGGCTGCAGTATAGTTCATGCAAAATAATTCAGAAGCCTTGGATCCGTTGTGTTGGGTCTCAAGGCCTGTGGTACATAGGCCTGCTGAGAACATCACCTCAGACCAGTTCTGTCAAGACCATGAGAGGAGTGTTATACCAACAACCAGCCCCTCAGTATTAAAGAGCGGTGTTTGGAGTGAGGTTAAGAGCTACACCACCACGTTCTAAAGCTGTGATAAAAGATGGAGGCTCATTTAAGGCAGAAAACTTTACCTTCTAAGAACTGGTACTGTCTTCTGGTGCAAAACGTCAGGCAAAGACATAAATCTGAACCATCTTCAGCTCACTTCTGCATCACTGGACCATAATATTTATATTTATGTCCACAGCTGTTCCCGGCAGGGATGGTCCTCAAGGTCCCCAAGGAGAGCCAGGACCAATGGGACCAGTGGGACCACCTGGACCTCCTGGAAAGCATGGTGTAGGTCATGCTGGACCACCAGGTGCACCAGGCGCACCAGGAGCCCCTGGCCTCTCTCATCCAGGTAAACCTGGTTCCCCAGGTAGCCCAGGAAAACCAGGTACCCCTGGCTCCCCTGGTCATCAGGGTCCAACTGGAGCAACTGGACCTATGGGTCCCAGAGGCGCCCCTGGTGCACCTGGATCTCCCGGACCTGCCGGACTTACTTCTGTAGGAAAACCTGGAGTAAATGGAGCCCCTGGACCAATGGGACATAGAGGAGAGCCTGGTTTGAAGGGACATCCTGGAATTCCTGGTATTCCTGGTGCCAAGGGAGAGAAGGGTCATGGAATTCCTGGCGCTCCAGGATCACCAGGCCCAGTTGGACCAATTGGCCCTTCTGGTATTCCAGGCAAACCTGGAGTAGGTAAACCCGGTGCCACTGGATATCCTGGAGAACCTGGCAAACCTGGCATGCCAGGAAGGGATGGTGCTCCTGGTGGACAAGGTCCACAAGGGCCAAAGGGTCACACAGGGCCTCCAGGGGTTGGCGCACCAGGAAAATCAGGTCAGAATGGTACCCCTGGTGTGCCTGGACCAGTGGGTCTCAAAGGTCCACAGGGTCCTGCTGGTCAGCCAGGTGCTCCTGGCATGCCAGGTGTTGGCAAGACAGGTGAGCCTGGAATTCCTGGTGGTAGAGGAGCCCCTGGTTCTCCAGGAACAACTGGTCAGAAAGGAGAGCCTGGCCCCACTGGTTTTACTGGTCAACCAGGTCTTGTTGGTCCCATTGGTCCAGCTGGTCCACAGGGTGCAAGAGGATTCCAGGGAGAGGCAGGTCCTCATGGACCCAAAGGTGACATTGGTATGGTAGGTGCACCAGGTCCAAGGGGAACCAAAGGTGACCAGGGAGCTCAGGGTTTCGCAGGAAAACCAGGTACCCCCGGATCAGTGGGTCCTCCAGGAATCCCTGGTCATCACGGTCCAGCTGGTCCAAAGGGCGCACAAGGCCATACAGGAGAACCAGGAATTCCAGGAGCAAATGGAGCTCCAGGACCTAAAGGACACACCGGACCACCAGGAGCACCAGGAAAAAGTGGTGAGATTGGAAGACCAGGATCCATGGGACCAGTCGGGCCCTCTGGTCCAGCAGGTCTCCCTGGGCTGAAGGGTCATCCAGGTCTCCCAGGTCCACCTGGCCCTGCTGGCCAGATAGCTAAGGGTCATGCTGGCCCTCAGGGTCCCCCTGGAATTCCAGGTGCCAGAGGTCAAGATGGTCTCCCTGGCCCTGTCGGCCCCCCTGGTCCCCCTGGTCCCCCAGGTGAGGTGATCTACCACCATGACAAGAGCCTCCCCATCAAGTCTCATGAGGTGATGATGCCACATGAGATGCTGAAGGCCCCCATGTCTGCCTTCAGCGCTGTGTTGACCCAGGCCTACCCCCCAGCTGCCTCCCCCATTGTGTTCAACCAGGTCCTGTACAATGGAGAGCACCACTATGACGCCCACAGCGGTGTGTTCAACTGCCAGATCCCAGGCCTCTACTACTTCAGCTTCCACGTGCACGTCAACGGCGCCAATGCACTCGTGGCTCTCTACAAAAATGATGAGCCAGCTCTGTTCATCTATGACGAGTACAACAAGGGCTTCCTGGATCAGATGACAGGCAGCACAGTTCTCCTGCTGCATCCCGGTGACAGAGTCTACGTTCAGGTCCCTGATGAGGACAGCAACGGTATATTTGCAGCTGATAATGTTCACTGCATTTTCTCTGGCTTCTTGATTGCCTCAACGTGATTTCACAAATCAAAATAAACCTCACACCATTACAAAAAATTGAACTGCTCAGAGTAAGAAATCACTTAAAAAAACTCAAAATTGTTATTTAAGATGAGAGAAATTTTGACAGAAAATAGACAAGTGGCCCTATTTAAATCAAAGCAATAAAAAACTAGATAAGATTTACTTGACCAGCAAAGATGTTGATGCTGTGTTAAATACATGGTTCTACTCCAGTTTCCCCATTGTGTGTGCCTTACCATATTCTGAAACGTGAGGAAATATTGGAAGATGTCTCAAATGGTGCTTCACATCTGCCTGTAACATTTACAGTGTGTCTTTTACATGTGTTTTTATTTTTGATTTTGTCTGTTATTGAAGATTTTTCCTGTGATGTAAAAACAAAAGACAAGCCAAACTGTTGTACAACACGTCACTAGAGCACAGCACATCCTCACAAGCACTGTGACAAGCAGAACAAGACAGAATGAGAAATTTAAACTGCTTTTTGAAACAGAAATGTCCCACTGGATGTGTTGAGTTGTGTACCACTTACTGACCAAAACACAGAATAAAACGTCTAGTTTGAAAAATAAGAATACTGTCTTTGTGTTTTTTTTCTTGTTTTGACAATGGGTGCTTGACAAAAGATGTTCATTTTGAAAAGAGAAAGAATTATTTAAACAAAATCACATACCTTTAAAAGCAGATGTGTTGTAATTGTGGTCAATAGCAGCAACCATGTCCTTCCAAAAGTCAGAATTGATTTCATTTCCCCGCTGTTAACAGGAAAAGATTGAAATGTGAATGTTTTTACTCACAAGTCACTACAGCTCACATGAACATGACTTTTACACATATTACCTTTCGCAACATGTCCACGACTCTTCCACTGAGGAAGGCCCCTGGTAGGTCGAAGTAGTTGTCATAGAAGTAGTATTTTGCTGCAAAATCCAAAACAAAAGGCAATTAAGTAAAAAATATATATTTAAAAGGGCACATCCATCCATCCATTATCTATTCTGGAGCTTATCCCAGCTGCCAATCACAGGGCCACACTGAGACAGACAACCATTCACACTCACGCTCATACCTTAACGCGATTCAGTGTCACCAATCAACATAATGATCATGTTTTTGATCTGTGGGAGGAAGTCAGAGGGTCCAGAGAGAACACAAGCATGCACGGGAAGAGCATAAAAACTCCACAGAGAAAGGCTCTGATAGATCCAGGGATCAACCTGGCAACCTTCTTTCTGTGAGGCACGTGCACTACCTGCTGCGCCATAGCTGTAGCTCACATATTGTTGGTACATCTGTAAACAATAGTTCCATGATGAAGTTACCATCATAATATGATTCATGACCCTGAAAACTCACACCAAGCACTCAGAATTATGTTGATATCATTATTAGTTGGACAGTTATTGAGCAAAAAAATATCGTTCACCAATGGTGGTTACCTGGATCACCACCAAAGTCTAATGATTCTAAGCTGGGCCATTACCAACATCTCCTGAAAATTTCAGCAAAATCTGTCCAGTAGTTTTTTGTGTAATCTTGCTAACAAACAAACAAACAAACAAATGGGGCCAAAAACATAACCTCCTTGGCGGAGGTAATCTATGTTGGTATTTTCTATCACAAACTAGAACATTAGGGATAGGCAACTTTGGCTGCCAGGAGGGCCACATTCATTTTCTTTAAAGCTGGAGGGACCAGATTTTTGCAGTTAACAGGAAACTGCACTATGGATGTGCAATATTATTAGCCCAATATCATTTTCTGCCAATATTAGCCTGAAAAGCTGATTATTTACCAGTATTGGCAGATTTCAAAATGTTTTGAAACCAGAATCACAGGACGCAGACGGGAGCTGCAGGCTGCACACCACCAGTAGAATCAGTGTAGTGGCGGAGGAGAGGGCGACTGATTACAGCAGCAGAAGCAACAATAACAGAGATTGAATGACAAACTGATCAATCAAGACCTTGATCATCTAATAACGTGTGAGACTGAACAGACACAAACCTGACAGTTCAAACAACTCATGACTGATCAATCCTCCTGTAGAAGTCAGAAAACAAGGAAATAAGTTTGGTGTACTTACTCAACTGGTGACCGTGTACACTGGTGACTTGGTGGTGACAACATGGTTTGGCACAGGACTTTGCCCACAGATGTTTGTGTTAGCTTGGTTTCCTTGGCTGTATTTTCTCACAGATAAACTCACAAAGTACTCTTTGATACAATGATTAATAGAAGTGAAGCACTGAAGGGTACACCTCTCTTTTCCTGTGCTTTGACTTCGACATCTAACAGCACAGCCGGCCACAAGTCATTAGTTAACACGGTAACTCATTACACCCATACACCGCGACAGCTCTGACGCTGCAAAATGGAGTTCAGACAATTCTGATGGTGAAGTCTGAAAACTGGTCATCGTTGTCAACAAATATTTGATAATGTTATTCACTTTTGGTGTTTATTTTGTTACTCTGACCCTCAGAATTCCCGCCATGTTTGCAGTTCAGCTCTAACACACCAGTAGTACCACACAGTCTGAGGTATTTTGCGCCCTCTAGTGGTGTCCTCCAGTAACATGCGTCTCATACAGACAAGTATATGAACAGAAACGCTCATTACGCCGACAGACGCAGGGACAAACCATCTCCAGCTTTACAGGTGATGAAATAACATGTTTTTAAATGAACATTTAATAAAATCTTGCAACAACCTCCTTGAGAGATGCATGCACACTCTTTTGTTTTTTTTAATAACTTTATTGAATTTCCACTTCAATCTGATGCCTAAATTCTCACTAGACTACAAGGAATAAGGGTTGGCTTCCTAAAATCTCCCAAAGGGAGGAACCCCCAGAGCCCACCCGAGCCCCTCCTTCATTTTTGTGCCATCTTGTGATAAATAAATCCTGCACTAATGAGGGACTTTCTGTAACTTCCGGGAAAACGACCGCAAAAAGTGTCAAAACTCAAAATACTGCTGATCACTGATGAGAAAATTTGGACTTGCTTAAATATCAGTGTAAGGGTGACGCTGTGGCGCATGTGCCTCACAGCAAGAAGGTCGCCGGATCAATCCCCAGGTCAGGCAGGGCCTTTCTGTGTGGAGTTTGCATGTTCTCCCTGTGCATGAGTGGGTTCTCTCTGAGCACTCCAGCTTCCTCCAACAGACCAAAAACATGCTCATTTAAGTTGATTGGTGAGTCTAAATTGCCCTCAGGTATGAGTGTGAGCATGAATGGTTGTCTATCTCTCCATGTAGCCCTGTGATTGGTTGGTAACCGGTTCAGGGTGTACCCCACCTCTCACCAAATGTCAGCTGGGATAGGCTCCAGCTCCCCCGCAACCCCGAAAGGCATAAGTGGTACAGATAATGCATGGATAAATATGTATGTGAGTTTTAGCTTTTAGAGTTCCTTTAAAATATTTTTTATGTCTTAGAGATATCTTAAATGATCTTAATAGGTTTATTTCCCTCCCTATGATTTTAAAATCTGCCTATGTGTTGTAAATTTAATTTGTTTAAATTATTGCTGTCCTTGTAAAGTGCTTAGTAACTTGGATTTTGAACAGTAAATAAAGATTATCAATACTGTTCCTATTACTATTATCATTATTATTATTGTTAAATTGTGAAAGGATGGTATGATAGTGGCATTAAAATGGGCAAGAGATCACTTGACGCTAGTTTCCCAGCTAGCTTTATTTATCCCACTGGTTGACCACTGCAAAGCCCTGGACTCAAAATAAACAATATTGTCCGACCATAAATTTTTGTTTTGAAATATACCAATATACGTTTTTTAAAACTGAAGACATGTTCATGTTTCTCAGGGCATTTTACCGCCAAACTGGAGACTGTTGCCTGCTTTTCACTTCAGTGAAAAAAGGCCAAAAATATCAAAACTCCTCTTTAAAGGCAGCTGCACAGCCTCCAGGTTAAATAAAATCATGTCTGATTTCAAACCTGATCTTGTAAATGAAGAGTTGAGGCTGTTGAAGTGCTTCCATTCCCTCTTGGGACCGTAATGTTTGATGATCTCTTCTGTGCTCAGGTCGGTGGTTCCATGTGTCGCTCTGATAAAATCCAAAAAGAAACAGTTTTATTGTTGCACTTTAGAGGACTGTGAAAACAACAACAACTTTGACAAAAATAAAGCATGTTCTCTGGATGAAGCTCAGACACACAAACTGGAACATAGCGTACCGCAGGACAGTCCCGTCCTCGGCCAGCTTCACAAGGTTTCCATCCTCCAGATCCACCACGAGCCCTTTAAAGCTGAAACAGAAGTCGGCACGTTATGAAAACAACATGAACCTGGAATTATGTTTACTCTCAGGCCAACAGCAGAAGACTTTAGTTAAAGGGACAGTTCAGGGTTTTTTTTAAAGTGGAGTCGTGCCACAGTGTCAAGTTCAGTTCTCTCTCTGTTCAGAAAACTCAAGATAGATGCTAAAGCTAAACACTGATGTACATGATGCCAATAGTTTATTAGATTAGATTAAATTGGATTAGATAGAACTTCATTAATCCCTTGGGAAGACACCTTCAGGGAAATTAAGATTCCAGTAGCATTGAATAGTAGTTAACAGGTAAAAAAGAAGACAGGATATCAAAATTTAAAAAAAAAAAATGAAAACAACTTGCATATTAAAATAAATAACCAAATACAATAATGATAATAATTATAATAATAATTTAATTAATATTTTGTTAATATTTTTAGTGATACTTTATTAATATTTTATTACTATTTTTTATTATATTTTATTTTTATTTTTATTATTTATTATTTATATTTATTAACATATGTATATATGTATATATATATATATATATATATATATATATATATATAGAGAGAGAGAGAGAGACTTTAAATCTGCTAATTGTTTTTACTTTTTTACTCTTAGATATCCTTTGTTCTTTTATACTTTTGCACAAAACAATGCTACTGGAACTTTAATTTCCCTGAGGGAGTCTTCCCAAGAGATAAATAAAGTTCTATCTAATCTAATCTCATAATAATAATAAATAATAAATAAAATAAATATAAAAATATATGGCTACTGGCTGGTTACTATGTTAAGAAATTGTTTTAGACTCTATCTGTGCCTTCCTCTAAATTAGGGCTTGGCAATACAACAAAACAATTATTTAAATTATTAATAACATTTAAAAATGAAAATCTGATTTTTTTTTCTCAACTTACTTCAATCATAAGTTGTTGCAAAGTTTGAAGAAAAAAAAAAAATTTTGCACAAGCACATGTTTGAGATTAAATATTGATCAGATGTTTCAGTGTTTCTATACTTTGAATTTAGCTCATCCTTCAGTGTTTATGTAGACAGGCCTCCATACATTTGAACTACATAATCCACATTTTATGACAAAATTACAGCGTGTACTTTAACTGTAAGAGGGAAATTCTGTTGAGTTTTTACTCTTTTTTGACAACATAAAGGCAAAACTTGATTCATGAAAGCTTTTGTGTCACTTGGAGGTTTTTTTTTTTGTTTGTTTGTTCGGAAAAAAATGCCCAAAATTGTAAATCAAGTTATGTGAAAAAAAAATCATGGATTTTATTTTTAGGTCATATCACCCAGCCCTACTCAGAATCACTCTACCGGATGCATATTTATTTCATTGTTGTATTTTTAACAATGTCAATGATTCTTCCAGAATAAAGAGGTTGAAAGAATGACCCTTTAAGGCCAGTATCTGACAATTCTGATATCATATTGATAATATTGTGCATCCCTATCAAAAAGCACCTGATTCTCTCTCTTAAAATCTCTTCACAGTTTAGACAGACTTTTGGAGCAAATAGCTTCAAATGTAAAAAAAAAAAAAAAAAAAAGTTTAAAAAAGCGCTTTAGGTTGACACTGACACATTACTTAAAGTTTTACACTCCACTGATGGCCTGTTTCAGGGCCTCTGATTGTTCATTCAAGCAGAGAAAATCCCAAACTTTTCATCCTCAGTCATCAAACTGAAGGGTCCCCGGGCTAAAAACACTTTCATTACACTTTCATTACACCTCTTTGTCACACACTTCTCTGCTCAGGGCCCGGAGTCCTGCAGCAGCTGACTCACCAGAAATCCCAGGTGGCGGGAGTGAGGTTCAGCAGGTCCTTGTCGTATCCTTTATGATCCACCAGATACCGAGCAAAGCTCTCATAGATGAGCTGCAAAAACAAAGAAATGATGAAAACACTCAATGATATGAACTTCAGAGACATGAAGGAAAACAATCACAGGGCAGAAACCATGTTCCTGTTTCTGTCAGAGAATCCAACAGATCAGATCATCTTCTACTGCTGGTTGGAGTTAAGAGAATTAAACATGAAAATGTTATTTATCTTAAGACAAAACTATGATAGAGCCTCAAACAGAGATGAGAAAAGAAGGAGAGCAGTGCTGGAAGTGCTCGAATAATCAAACAGGAAAAGAGCAACAACAGAGTAAAAGGACATGCAGTTTGAGTTTGGACACAAATAAAACTATCATGCACTTAATGCACATAAATTTTGTGTGACATATTCAATAATGCCCTATCATGCTGAAAACTATTAACTTTATTTACAACTATTTAACTAATAAACAACATTAAACATGCTTTATTTTTAGGTCTTTTTTGGACATTTAATAAAAATATTTGTAATTTTCTCATTCGTCTCTCTGTGCTCTTTCTCTACTTTTAAGATAAATCTCTGCTAAACTTGTTTCCATTTTTAGTGACTTTTTAGGCCTGTGCAATTTGTCAAATTCTAAATTAAGTTACATCAACACACACTCACCCACCATGACAGTAGCTACACATATTCAATCACTCGCTACAAAGTAGCTAATCAGCCAAACACATGGGAGAAACTCAGTGCGAGATGACCCGCTGAAGTTCAAACTGTGCATCAAAATGGAAAAGAAAGTTGATTTAAGTGACTCTGAACACAGTATGGCTCATGGTGGCACCATCTCTTTCTCCCTACATATATATATATGTATATATATATGTGTATATATATATATATATATATATATATATATATATATATATATGTACATTCTATCTTTTTTTTCTATCTTTTTATTTATCTGCTTTATCAACTGCACCTGGAATCTCAATTTCCCTGAGGGAGTCTCCCAAAGGGATGAATAAAATTCTATTTAATATATATAGGGCTTCTAATATTAATCAAGCAAAACACTCAACCATAACATTTTTTTCTGTTCAGGAATAAACTAGTAAAAGTACAATTTGACATCTTAATCAAGAAATAATGTGTTTTGCCGATTTTTCCATGTTTTGTGTTTTCTTTGCAAAACAGTCAATTTGAAAATTCATACATGACAAGATTAACTCTATTTTAGCATTACAAATATCATTTCACTGAAAGAGCTTCAACAAACTGGTTTATTAACAATTACACAAACACAAAAAAATATTTTGTTAATTACCAGTGCTGTTCATTTTGGGTAGCTGAGGCAAAAAAAAAAAACCTTACATTTGAAGGTGGTCTTATGAATTTGTTAATATTTGTTACATTTGAGCTGTGCATCTCTCCTAGTCCAATGATTTGATTATGATGATTAAGTTCACCATTCAGTTTGATTTTATACCACAATGCATCACGACGCAACAACCTGAGAAGTATCCTAAATTTCTCTATATTATTCTATATTTTCTTATATCAGGCTACTTTTTAGATTCAAAAAGTCAGATAAATATGAACTCCTTTTTCTAATAGATATGGCTTTTGAGATCAACTGCAGCAAAAGCATAATTTCATTATAAACCAAAATAAATTCATTTCATCTCCTTACACTTGCATTTTTTTCTATCTTAGAAAATAATGATATTGCAGTCCCTGCAAGATTAAACTATTATTGACTTTCTCTGCACTGAAACATCTTTATCTACGTCCACACCACGATGCATCACTTATATAAGTTATTTCTTTATTTCTTGAAACCAGTGTCCTGATTTATGAAAATCCGTTCATGTCATTTACATGCATAAACACAACAGGATAGAGAAATCCTGATCATAACCAGGAGCCTTTAGGGCATGTAAACTAAATCTCTGTGTGTCATAAAAATAAATCAAACTATGTTTGCAGACTTTGTCACCCAGCCCTAGAATTACCTCTTATTGTTTAATTTTATTTTGTGTTGCTTAACTGGACATTGACTGTTACCTTAATATTCTGCCTTTTGACAGCAAACACAACAATTACACTCTTAAGTCAAATAATGATCTACAAATTCAGACTTCTATCGTTGAGATGAGAATATAAGTCAATGAGTTATATCTGTTTTAAAAGTTAAACTTTCTCATCCTATATTTTTCCTCTCAGTACAGACCCTGATAACTCTCACAGTGACTGCAGACTGTAGCAGGTGTGTGACAGCATAACACCAGAGCAGATGATCGCTGAATTCTGATTACTGTCTGATGTTTGATCCCTCAGTGTGAGCACCTCCGGCCTGAATCCTGCTCAGTTTCTCTAAATCAAGCATCGTGATGAGAGGCTGCTGCTGACAGGAGGCCACGCAGAGGATTTGGAGGCATGTATGGAGATGAGAGCTGTGAGTCACGCAGAGTGACTGCAGCATCCCCTCACTCACACTAAAGCCCCTTCAGCACAGAAACGCTCGGGTTTTAACGCTGAGGACAGAGATGAGGACAGAGATGAGGAGGGCACCGCTCTGCCGCTCGGTGTTATTTATCCAGATGTGCGGCGGTGGGGTCGTCACGGCCGCCGTGTGCAGCTAGCAGCCCTGCACTCACCCTGGAGGTCTCCTTCAGATGGTAGCGGCACAGCGTGTGGTCCAGGTCGAAGCCGATCGCGTCACAGTCCGACAGGCTGAAGAATTCACTCATCGTGGCTGCAGCGGAGGTCACGGAGCTCACATGAAGCTGAGGCACGGCGGGCTGAGGCTCCGTGATGACTCAATGTCACTGTGACGGCGGGACTGCGGCTGTGCACGCGCCGCGGCCGTTAGGCTGCAAATACCGCCAGAGAAAAGTCCCCGTGTTTAACAACCGAGATACGAGCACCGAGCGGCCAAAGTCCGAGAGTTACCCGGGAAAACAGCGAAGTTAAACTCCTGCGAGCCAGGAGAAGGCGGCAGAGAGGCGAGTGCGGGAGAGCAGAGAGCGTGCAGCGCTTCCGGGTGTGGAGCGAAGCCGTAATGTACCGTGTAAGTGCGCAAACTGAATTTGGAATGCGCATTGCGCATCAGCAGCTGAGTGATTTATCATCAAAATGACTTCAAACCAGAATATTTTACAATAAGAAAAAATCGTTGCTATTGGGCACAAACCTCTTATCTCCCCTTTTTATATGATTTGCATTTTATTTTCTTTAAACAGTTTATATATTATATTATATTATATTATATTATATTATATTATATATTTTTATCTCCTTAAAATTGTGCTACTTGAATCTTAATTTCCATCAGTCTTCCAAAGGGATTAATAAAGTTCTATCTAATCTAATCTAATTGGTTACCTGACAGAGGGTGGGTTTTATTGCCTTTTTTGATAGATAGATAGATAGATAGATAGATAGATAGATAGATAGATAGATATACTTTATTGATCCCAAGCTGGGAAATTGTGGTATTACTGCAGCTGGTTTCAGATAAAGTAATAACATATACACTATTAAGAGACTAAGGATCTTAACAAAATATAATATACGATATATTCAAAATACCATAAATAAAAATAAATAAGTAAGGCATTAGGAGAATGGTAAATGGTTAATAATTTGCATTACCGTTTATTGGTAAATAGTTAATAACTTAACAATTGAAAAACAACAACAACAACAACAATGATAATAATACTAATAATTAGTCAACAGGACAATACACTATTCATTCATTGAAATAAACAATAATTAGTCATTAGGAAAATACAACATCCATTCATTAAAATAAATAATAATTAGTCATCAGGACAATACAATATCCTTTCATTCAGTAGTAGAGCTTTTTTTTTTCCATTTCCTGAAAAGTATCAATTTTTGAGATATGAGGTTCATGCCCAACAGCAACAATGTACTCAATAATTTAGGCCCATTTACCAAAGGTACAGTCAGGGTAAATAGTGAATAGAGTCAAGCTTATGAAGCCCTTTTCTAGTTGCTTTGACAACTCAAAGCAGCTTCACGCCACAGGCCACATCTACCCATTTACACCCATTCACTCACTGATGGTTGGAGTTTCTATGTCAGTTGTCCATGAGTGTCAGCTAACACATTCATGCCATTTCATGCTTATGCTATATTATATTATCTTTGTTTTTAACTCTGTAAAGCACTATGAAATGCTGTTTGTATGAATGGTGCTGTATAAATAAAGTTGCCTGTTTTTAAGTTTAATTCTGTAAATGCTTTGTGTTAGTTTGTTTACTTATTAGAGTTTGTTAAATATTTTGGAATTGTAAATGTGTCAGACAAAAATCTAAAGGACTCCTTCAAGTAGCCTACAGTTTTCACACTCTAAAGAACAACATAATCCTTTAATAAATAAATAAAGGTATTTTTACAAATCATACAAATTACTGGTTTTATCCCCAAGTGGCACACTGTTGTGTGAAAGCCAATTTTGCTTAAATTGCCCATGTGAGAAAGATAAAGTGCATCAGTCAACACATCTGCTGCCAGATGTACTCCATATATGTAGATTTGCTAAATAACTTTTGGGACCTAAGATGCTCCATCAAGTGGGTGTTTTTTTTTCATTTGTTTTTGTTTTTTTAGCTATTGACAGTTCACTGAGTAGCCTATTTTTGTTCAACCTTCCAACTTATTTTAAAAACACTTTCAACATCTTTCAAACAATATTCAATACAAGACATTCTTTTGTGCCTTATGACTTCCGTCACATTCTTACACTGGTCCTGAGTTTACTGCAAAAACAAATTTTATTAAATGACGAAAACTATGAGGAAAATAATTAGTCAACAAAATGAACACTGATGACGTAAGAGGTTGTCCCATGTGAAACCAGCAGGGTCATCAGCTGTCCCTTCTCCAGCTCTCAGGTGCGCTCCTCCTCCTCCATGACGTCACCGCGCAGGAGCCGCTCCTCATTCCTGAACAGGTGCAGGTGATCGGCGCAGCAGGACCTGAACTCTGAACCCAGAGCAGAAAGTGGACCAGGAAGCCTCAGATTTAAGCTGGGAGCGTGCTGAAGGACGAAGACCGCTCACACCTGCCCGGACTATCGACACGAGTCTGCCTTTAATGGAGTCTGGATCATGATCCAGGAGAGAGTCCTCCACAAACCGCTTCTGTTTTTGATCCGGAATGAGTGGCTGTGATTGACGACTGCTCACCATGTCGTGCAGCGAGAGGATGTCAACGTGTTGGCAGAGATTCTTGGCGTGTTTCAAAAAGCCGAGCAGCCCAGGGGGGACCCCAAAAGATGAGCGCGACGGGATCGATAACCCAGTACCTCCTGGGGACATCGAACTTAAACCCAAGTTCCCCAAAAATCTGCCGCCTGTGCCGGTGCCCAGGCAGGACCTTTACATCGCTCAGTATGACTACTCTGCTCGGACAGGGGAGGACCTGAGCTTCAGAGCTGGAGACCAATTGGAGGCTCTGAATAAGAGCACAGGAGAGTGGTGGTATGCCAAAGCTCTGACGGGGATCTCAGCCTACAAACAAGGATACATCCCGGCTAACTATGTGGCTCCTTTGGAGAGCATCGATGCTGAACCGTAAGTCGAAGTCCTCCATCGTTAAAGTCAATGTTTATGGTGAAGGTATGGAGGCCCATTGATGCCGAGAAGGAAAAACATAAAGAAATTAGTACGCTCCATATAACTAGAGACGCAGTGACTGTAAAAATTGGGGCTGATACAGTTGTCATAAATGAAGATTGCTTATTACCAGTGGGGTTTTTTTTCCCTTTTTGACATAGGAGACTTGTTCTGCCCAGTGTTATCTTTGACAGGATGTAAGGCTGGGCAATATGAGCCAGAAAACGTGTTTATATTCAGCATTATTTTGGTCGATCATTTCTCCCCTTTGATAATATCAATTGGTATTATATCTTATATCATTGGAAAGCCCAATTAGTCACCTTTACAACTAGAAAGTACTCTCCACCAAGGTAGCTCACATATTGCTGTTAAATCTATAAGCAATAGTTCCATGATAAAGTTTCCATCATAATACGATTCATGACCCTGAAAACCCACACCGAACACTCGGAATCATGTTGAAATCATTATTAGTTAGACAGTTATTGAGCAAAAATGATGATTCGCTAATGGCCGTTGTCTGGATCGCCACCAAAATCAGATCATTTTTAAGTTGGGTCATTACCAACATCTCCAAAAAATTTCAGCAAAGTCCGTCAAGTAGTTTTGCGTAATCTTTCTATAAAACAGACAGACAAACAAACAAACAAACATTACCTCCTTGGCAGAGGTAATAATTTTAAGCATTTGCACCACAACACTTTCTAAAACATGTAATATTATTCATTTTGATTAGAATATGGGAGGGGTGAATAAAACTATCGATTCATCAATGCATTCCAATATCCCCCCCCCCCCCCCCCCCCCCCAATTCAATATTGATTCAGCAAATCCTCTGAATCGATTCACCTCCTGGCCAGTGGGGGGCACTGTGGACTTTTTCAGTGTTTATACATAACTGTTGTTTTTTTTATTTATTTTTGTACTCCATATAAGCTATTATTGTACAAATGTTTATTTTCAGATGTTTTATTGCCCAAAAAAGTGACGTGACATACCACATATGTTCGCATGGGCATGAAAATAAATACTTAAACACCCTCAACACTCTCACTGAATCGACATCAAAGCTTTTAAATCAATATTGAATTGAATTGCAACCTAAAGAATCAAAATAGAATTGAATCGTGAGGTTCTTAATACCCAGCCCTAGAACGTAGCTTACTAAGGGATGAATAAGAAAGCCTGTCAGTGCTTAGCACAGTGAGTTCATCGGTTTGTCCGTCTTTACAGTATGCATAAAAATATTCATTGAAATCATGTGTAATAAAACCAGTTTTCAGATGAAATTACTCTGTTTATGTATGATGTTGTAGATTTCTTAAATACAGGACAGTCATGGAATATTCCAGTGCACACAAACAGATCAACACTACAAGTGTCAATTTCAGTTTCAGAGTTCAGATTGACCAGTTGTTGCATTGACACCTACATATTTGATATATGTACCCCTAATTTTTTATGTTTTTATGACTCCAACTCTATTTCTGTTGAGAGTAATTTCTCAGGGATTTGACTCCATCCACAGTCTAATTAACTTTGCAGTCCTGGGAATTTTACCAACATCAACATTTTAAATCTTCTCAATTTTGCTGTGTGCATTCATGGAATGAGCAACACAGCTAAACATATAGGTAGCACCCAAAAAAGTCCCAAAAGCCCCTTTCCCCTGCGACAAAACCTACAGTTGAGGTGAGGGTGAGGAGCCGGTCTTCTTGGGGTATCGTCCTTCTTGGACACTTACGTCTTGGTCTGTCTTTGACTTTGCCAGTCTCACAGAACTTGGTCCTAGTTTGAAAATGGTTCCCGGGCTGACACCAAATAATGCTGCCACTCTGAGAACACCAGCTTCCCGTTGCAGGGGATTTGGGCACATTTTTGGGGGGTCAACCCTCACGTCTAACTGTGTAAATAATTTTATGAATGCACGATCCTTACAAGTTGTGCCTTATTGTCAAGTTAACTGATCAGGCTTTCCAGTGTTATAGAGTATGATACCAATTGATATTATCAAAGGAGAGAAATAATGAACCAAAATAACGTTTCCAAAATTTTTTTGAGGATTGTTAGATGGATGGATGAGTGAATAGACAGATCTGGTAATCTGTGAAAGGGGTCCACATCTGATAAAACTCCTACTGAAGCTGTTAGTATCTATGCTATTCTCTGTACGAAAAATCCCTTCCTGCTGTCGTCTCACCCGTAGATCGTTCCTCTTTCTGCTCTAAAGGACGCTGATTGAATTGTGCAACTTTGAGATGCTCACAGCTTTTCTGGATTGGAGATTGGCAAGATGGATCTGCCTGATTACAAACACTGAATCAGGCAGATCCAGCTGCTGCGCTAGGTTTCAGGGTGAATGGGTAAATTAACAGATAGATGAACACATGGACAGACAGACAGACTGATGATGAATTGAGGTTAACACTAACATCGTTGTAAAGGTGACTGATCAGGCTTTCCAACAATAAACAAAGCAATACTAATTGTTTTTTTTATTAAAGGGGAGGAATTATCAACCAAATTATAATATATCTGTAGTTAAACTTACTGTCCGCTTTATAAGTTACACAGTGTTAGCACAGGGTTGGTCCCCCTTTTGCCATTAGGGCTGTCTTTATTCTTTAGTGCATAAACTCAACAAGGTTCTGAAAACATTCCTCAGAGATTTTGGTCCAAATTGACATGATAGCATCACATAGCTGCTGCAGATTTGTCAGCTTTACATCCATGATGCTAATCCCCAATTTTATCTCACACCTGTGGTAAGAAGTTTGAAAATAACTAATATCTGTAAATATCCAATGTTCCAAACCACTTTAAATTGTGTACAAGCATTATGAAAAATCCCATCCCACTCTAAAACTGATTTTTAATCATTGTATAAACAGAGCCATCGAATACCATATGTTTCAAATGAACAAAGTCTACATCAGTTTAGATATAAATTGTATTAAGTACAGAAACCTAAAGGTCTTCAGTTATGTGTTTATCCATTGGACAGAGCATGATAAATAACACAAATACACAGACAACATTAAAATGTCTAAGTTAATGCTCCTTGGTATGTTGTTTCACACTCTTTCTTACAAAAAATGCCTTTTTTTGTGCAATACAGAGAGTGTGCGGGAGTTTTCTTGTATTTTTTTTTTTCATTAAAAGGGCCAAATTTGTGGAGTCTAGTGCTTTGGTTTTGTTGCCATGTTATCCAGCAGGTATCTATGTCCTTGATACTCATTAGTCACTTCATAAGGAACACCCTTTCAACTGCTGGTGCATGTTGACTAACCGGACATGCCAGATGGACCGTTAAATATATGTTACTAGTTCACCTGGGTAACAGCCCACAGAGATGGTTTGGGGATGGACAGAACCTTTCAAAGTCATATCAGGCAGGTGATTGGACAATTGTTCTGTCAATCACATTCAATACAGGCCAGTCAGATAATGTAGTAGGTGGGCGCTAATGCCATGGTGTAAATTACAAACTTAATCCACTTCGTTCACCAAACTCTCACCAAAACATGTCCATGAAATGGAGCAAAAATATTCTTTCTATTGAGAGTTTCAGTGTTATTTGAGAAGTGTGGTCTAGATCTGATAAAACTACTACTAAAGCTGTTAGCATCTATGCTAATGTTGCCTGTATCTTCCATGTGTGCCTGCTCTAAAGGACTCTGATTAGATTGGAGCACAACACCATGACCTGAGTTTTGTAGCTGACCATGTCCATCCCTCGTGACCACAGAGTTCCCATCTTCTGATGGGTACTTTCAGCAGGACAACACCCCATGGCCCAAAGCTCGATTCGTCTCAAACTATTTTCTTGAACATGTCGATGAGTTCACTGTACTGCACTGGCCCCCCACACTCACCAGATCTCAGTCCATAAGAGCACATTTGGGTGTGGAGAGTCACATTATGAATCTGCAGTAACAGTGTGATAATATCACGCCAATATGGACAAAAAAATCTCTTTTTTTCACACTCAGTTATTTATTGTTACCTTCACATGTAGGTTTTGCTTTAGCTGGCATTTTTCTGTTCGTTTGTCTGTTTGTGAGCAAGATCTATCTTAAAAAGAGCTCTGGATTTTTGTTCATGATTTTTGTTAATCACTCGGCTCATAAATGCCTTGTAAGAGATTTGTGTTCCCTGGGCACTTCTAGTTTTAAAGGCCTATAGTTGTATAGCCTATAGACTATTAGGCTTGACATATAAATGTAATTTATAAGAGCATAAAAGTATTATACAAACAACATTGTAATAACTCATATTAAAGCTGGGCAATTAATCAAATTATGATCACAATTACAATTACTGCCTCCCACAATTATGAAATTGAGTAATCTTTGTTATAGAGTACTGTGGACTAGATGCACTTGTTTAGTCTGAAACTTTTTTTTTTTTTAAATTTTTGGAAATGTATTTTTCCACATTATTTTCAGCTGTGGCTTGTTCCTTGATGTTCAAAGTTACACTGCATGGAGCATTTAGACAAAATAATCATGATTATGAGTTTTGCCAAAATCAAGCAGCCCGACCTCTCATTTGAACATATATTGACGAATCAAAAATATAAAAAAATATCTGTAATTCCCTGTGGTCTAAGGTGTGTTAAGAGTGAATTTTTCCCGACAATCGGCTCCGAAACGGGTTGGGGCCGACAATCGTAAATATTAAACTTGTTCAATATTTACGACCAAAAATTCTTCATGTGAGTGGGGAAAGCCAACGACTCTCAAGTCATGATTCTGTGAATTTTGACGTGGAGCAGAATGTAACCAATCAAGACGCGAGCTGACAGAGGAACAAGGAAGCAGACGTAAACAAAAACAAGCACAGCCGATCTGAAACGTAAACAAGTTCGGTGGACCTAAGAAACGGAGCACCAGGTCACGTGTTCATGTAGTCTTCAGGATTTTTCCACAGTCTTTCAGTTCCTGATTTTCCATCAAAAATAGTTCCAAGACCACCATCATTCCCTCTTCTCCTATGTCCTCTCCCATGTTGTGTGTTGTGTTTTCCGGTTGTTGCCATAGACAATGTTTATGGTTGTTGCTATGCTTCTTCTTCTTCGTTTTTGTTAGATCACATTTGATCAGGCGAGATTTCTGTCTTTGAAGACTAGATTCTAGATCAGTGATGGGACAGAATCGTTACGTGGGTGGTGTGCTGTGTTGAGATTATCAGAGCACACCACACACAGTACGATCAAAACTGTTCAATGCCGGATTTTTTATCTTCATGTGGGGGGTTTCTAACTGATAAAAAATCATTTCAGACTTAGAAAATCCTTATGTGTGTAGCCCGCTTAACAGGTTCAGAGTGAAAAGTACAGATTTAAAGGTCGTACAGTGACACTCATGGATTTGATTTACTGAAACATCATTTTTACACTTGTTTCTGACACCAACTCTTTTTCAGCTTAGAGTAAATTTTCAGGGATTTGACTCCATCCAGATTAAAATTAACTCTGCACTTGCTGAAATTTTGCCAACACCAAAATTTTAACTCACTTTGTTATTTACATTTTTTCTCATAATGCACTGCTATTGATCACCTTCCACGTTGGTGATTGGATTTGATAACATTTTAACCAAATTAAACTTAAATAATTTATCATCAGGACAATACAATATCAATTTGATCAGCAATAGAGCTTTTTTCACTTCCTGAAAAAAAACCCATTTTGGGTAGAAGGTTTTTGCCTGATAGGGATGGTATGTTTTCTTTATGTGCTTTGGATCAATGAAAAACATCAAATCTATCACCATGTATGCATCAGTGGGGCCCAAAAAATTCCTAACCACCCTGATCACCTGCTGTTTGCTGAATTTGATCTTCTCCCTTCTGGCCAACATTACAGAATGCCTTGAATCAAGACAAGGTGTGCCAGAACTTCTGCACATTGACTATAAGATTTATTTTAAGATTGTAATCCTGGACTATTTATTGATTATTTGTTCTCTTTTTATCTGCTTTACCTCGACTTTTCATCATTACTGTTTATTTTATCTGCTGTACAACACTTTACTGACTGAATGCACTTTATGGAGCTTGTCTGATTCTTTAGCCTTTGGGTTTTCGTGGTTTAAGTGGCTTTCCTTTTCACTTGTGCTCATGATTTTCCTAAGGCCTGTATTTTTTATGTTTTAGCATGTCTACGTCTAAGTTGAAGTTGTAGGAGATTATTTGTATTAGTATTTGAACAGGTGGCACATGTATTGTGACCTCAGTGTAAACCCTATGTTGTAGTTTTAAAATCTCCTGAGTGGTTATTAGAGATGCTGAGTGTCTTTAAGAATTCTTGACTTGTTTCGAGGTACAGCCTTATCAATTTGTCATTTTTTTAATCTGTCAAGGATTTATAGGATTCTCTGTCTCTTCTCCAGCAGATGTTGGCTTCATCCTTTCAAAAGATCCAAAATTAAATCCAACATTATTTCATTCAAGACTGATAAAAAGTGCAGTCTTGCACTGATGTAAAATCTTTGATCGACTCTGAAAATAGGTCACTTTATGCCTCCCCAGAGCCATAAATCACAATAAAATCTGATTACATGTCATACGGAATTAAGAGCCGGGTTAATGATTGTCTTTGACCGGGAAATGTTAGCTCCTGGTTAATGATTCCTTGGGTGGGAATTCTCGAAAACACAGGAACAGAAGCAGCACAAACAAAGGCCTCTGCTTATTTCCTCAAAATTTGTATTGAGGTTTTAAACGTCATGACCTCATTACTATTCAGACTGGTTTAGTTAAACATTTAGGCTTCATGTTGCCACTTAAACGTGCCCAAAACAATCCAAGTGTGGAATAAGAGCTTTATTTTCTTTGCTGTCTGCCTGACTGAGTTGTTGAAGTCATGTCTTTGTAATGCATTGGCAGCCTGACCGGCATGTGAAACCAGTTTCTGCTCAGCTGTACTCTGGTTTTTCTCGTTTAGTCACAGCGACAGGAATAGTTTCCAGTCCTTGCATCAGTCTATGGCATCGTTTGTGTCATGGTTTCAATGAATCACAAACATGTTGGTCATGATGGGAGGCAAGATAGGAAACAATTAGTCTTATAATCTATCTGATTATCACCACAAAGCATGGGACAGTGGAAAAGTACATTCAACATCCAAAGCTTTTGAGCACTTAAGGTATGAGCGTAGGTTTTGATTGTCCCTTTGATACTGTAATTGTAGCTCTAACATTTCCTTATTTTGTCTGATATTCTTTCCAATACTCTGGACTTGTGGACTCAGCTTCAGGGAAAACATTGTAAACCTCTTAGATTGGACTTTAAGGTTTGGAATCAAAAAACAATTGAGAGTCAATAACAAATAGCGAAAGGAATCAATTTCTTTTTTTTTTATGCTTAACAATTCCTTAAGGTTTGAGGAGGAGGTCAGACTCTCATCAGAGGCAGGTAGCACAAACTACAACAGGAGAAATCATGGCAAATGTGAGATAGAAGTTATCAAACTGCAGCTAAGTTGACACTGAATTAAGCTAATCATTTGTCAAGATTTGTTTTTTTAGTAACGTCTATCGGGCCAAAATTTGCCTCTGATCTCTGCTTCTGATCGAACTCAGCAAAGGCCCGATTATGTCTTGGTCCAAAATATTCTCTTACCTGATTATCCTGTGGCGTGTTAAGAGTAATTTTATCCTCTCGGAAGAGGATCGGGGCCCCAACTTGAAATCATAAATATTAAACATGTTCATTATTTACGACCTAAAGTTCTGATATGTGTGGAGTGCATCGTGGACAGCTGAGCACGTCCTTTGTGTTTACTCACATGGACCAGAGCAAAGCCAATCAGGGAGCCAGCTGGCTGAAGCAGGAAGCAAATGTAGCCCTGGCAACAAGAGTAAAGGCGAAGCATAAAGTTAGATGGATATCAAAATAGAGGTCCAACTTGTTGATTTGTTTAAAAAACACGAGCGTCTAAACAGCATAAATTGTAAATTATATATTTCAAACTGATGAGGAGAGGAGCTGGATGGAAATCACAACCACCAAGGATGTCATAGGAAGCTAATTGCTAGCAGCATTTAGCCTCCTGACATTTTCTGCCATGTTTGTTAACATTGAAGTTGCATGTGATCTTGAGAGCAGAACGCTGCCTTCATGGTGAATGAATGGATTGGTTTGTGGTGTCATGAGTCTCTCTCTTTGTGTCTCACCACACACTACGGGAACAAAACTGAAAAACCTGACAAGTTCTGTCTTCATGTGTGACTCTCTCGCTGTTTCAAAATCGGTTCAGATTTTAGAAGTCTGTATGTGTGTACCAGGCTTAAGGTAATCACAGAGCCAAACATTCATGCTGTGACTTGCCTGACAGACTACACAACAGGGTCCGACTGCATTAAATGACCAACGTGGTGATGTTGCAAAAAGAAAAGGCAACACTGAAGATGGCAAACAACCATACTTTAATTATAGTACAGTACCTTTGTTTGTTTCTACAAAGTTAATGTTGAATGAAGTGTTAGTTTGATGATAAATATTAGCAGTCACTCACTATGCTGCATCAGCTGTTTCTGTCTAACATTTCTCTGTTTACTGTCTGTGGTAGCTCCTCTACGACACATCATAAGGGCTTGACAGACTGTCTCAAACATCAGTTTGTTTACATCTGTGATTGTTGCACATGCAGGGCTCTCTGTGCTCTCATTGGTCAATGTGTCTGACATGGAGGAGCAAACTTTATGAGGCAAGACAAAAATCAAACCTGCTGGACTTTCTGTCATGGAGTTGTTAGTCCTCCCAGACTGTTCTGTTCTTGTCGGTCATTATGACACTACATAGGACGGAACAACCAGTTTTTGTGGCCAACAGGTCCAGATTCCTGCCAACCACTGGCAGAAACTAGTTAATGAGAAAGATGGTGAACCATGCCCTGGTGGAGGCCCGTAGTGGTCCTGACGTGCAAATCTGTTTGTCCTGAGTATAGGGGCCAAAGACTAATCAAACTATCTAGTAGCTGGTTCACTTTGCAATTTCCCACTCAGACTCTCACAGCTTTATCTGGTAAAATAAATGATTAGAGGTCTTGGGCCAAAACCATCTCAACCTATTCTCAAACTTTAAATGGGTAAGAAGCTGGCTCGTTGCTTAGTAGACCATTTTTGCTAAACAGAACTTGTGCTGCGACAGAACACCAATGCATTTGTAAACCCTGTGTAGGCTGCCTTTTTTCAAACAAGTCACATTCAAAGAGATATAAATCACCTTTTCTCTCCATTCTGATGCTCAGTTTCAGCAGTCTTTTTTTTACCGAGCAAACATTTCCAAATGCATTGATTTGCTGTCGTGTGATTAGCTGGATAGATATTTGTGTTAACACGCAGTTGAGTGGGTGGACATAATAGAGATTGACCATTTGTAAGTGATGTCACAGTCCGTTTCATTTTGGCAGGATGGTAAAAACAAGGCCATCTAGCTTGTAATTTAAAGGAAGTTTATACGCTTAGTAAATAAAAATGTCCCCGTAGTGAACTTAAACCTACGTATTCAACTATAATTCTGTACTGTTGTGTAGTGGACCATTCTAACAAGGCCTCAAATGTCAGTTTTATATCTGTGAGTCCATTTTATGAGGCTCAAACTAGCAATAAAACATTTTGTAGGCTAACGCTACTGCTAGCAATACCAATTGCCAAGTAAACTTATCATTTACAACATGGCTGTGTCTTTATCCAAAAAACAATCATTGTAAGCCGAATTCTTACTTTGAAGACAAACTTTCATTAGCTCTTCTGCCTTATCTTTTGAGTTTGAAAAGCTTTGATCCGAGTCTGTACAAGTCTAAATGTTCATTACAGCAAGAAGGATCTGCATGACGGTGTCACAGACTGCAGATTTACACACATCCTGAAGTATTTTTTACCAAGTCACTCTCTTAATTCATCTAATTTGACAAGATAAACCCAGAATGTATACACTTGCTTTAACAGGTAACCTGGATGTTCTCATGTCCTCCAGTTCCCATTGAGGTTTCTAACATTTATCATCCAAACCCACTAAATCTCCATCAGCAAACGTTTTTACTGTAGGACTCAGTGTTCATGCAAGTCTCCTCATGGATCCAAAACATAATCCCTGGAGAGATTGACAAATTATCTCACTGGTCAGTGGTTGTTTTTCCTATATTGGGCCTCCATTTAAACAGGTGATTCACACGCTGTCTGACTGCTGTGCAGCGGCTATTTCAGTCTGGTCTATGGTCAGTTTTGTGTTTGTGAGTCTTCTTAAGGCGTCCAGACTCATTTGACAGACTCAGTGACATTTTTGTTACGTATTAATGACACTTTCTGTTACTTTAGTGACTCAAAAATGCACCTCCTGAAGTAAATAGTGGCTAAAATACATTATAGTCTGTAGACAACAGCGGTATTTCCTCAGTCCACAAAACTGAACAATGTCATGTAAGTCACGTGTCTGCAAACAGTCAATACAGATCTATAATTTTCATCAATTAATTTCTCAGGAATGGACACAAACTCCTATTAAAAGAACTTTAAAGATATGCTGTTTCAACTAATAAATGTATACTGAATTATGACACCCTCCAAGTCAACAGCCTCCCCAACTGTCACCCCGGAGAGTAATATTTAACGAAACAGAGGTAAAACAAGACTATCAAACACTCTAAGAATTGGTTTGCATATCTGAAAAGGAGAGAACATGTTGTTGCTCATTTTGATCTCATCCCCTTTCCATAGGTCAGCTGACGATGATATTAATCTCAGCAGTTATTTGCATTTTAACTCACTCAAATATGTAGCTTATTAAAATATACACAAGAATTACATATGCATTGAAAATCCACATTTGGAATCCACATAAGCTAAATCAACTGGCAGAATCAATAATGGCATTATTATCAATAAAGTTTTTACAATTACAAGAGTCCAATGGCGTCTGTAAGTTGGTGTCTGTAAGTTGGCGTCTGTCTCTGTCCCCACAGCTGCAGCCACTTTACCTGATTTGCTATGACATAATTTTAAAGGAGGCAAAACATCATGGGCATGATGCATTCAAGTCCATCAGACAATGCAATAACAACCCAGCACAGCTTACACTTTATTTTCGACATGAAAACCAGTTAAAAGTAATTTGGAAAACGGAACAGAAAGAGCCAAAGACAAGAAGAGGAACCATAATGTTTCCCATCATTCCTGACCGTAGAAAACACTGACAGAGAGTCAAACACTTTATGAATCAGTCTGCATATCTTAAACCTTCTCAGATATGTAGTTTTATTACCTTTTGACTTCCCACAAACCACACCAGTTACTGATATCTACTGTAATTATATTCATATTTTCATTGCTGTAAATTTAACCATATGAATTTATTAGTGACGTTATCATTATTTGCACTTAGATAATATTAGCATTGTATCTTAGGGTATTTTGGACCAAAGAATTTTAGTTCAAAGAATATCATTCAATGTATTCCTTAGTCTAAGCTCATTTGACTGAGTTGCAATGTTCTAAGCATAAAACAGCCAATTATCTGCCAGTTAGTCCTGAATAAAATCTCATGAAGCTCTGTTGATTAATTCATTTTAGTCACAGACTGACCCGCCCCTTCATTTTGCTCTTGCAGATGGTATTTCCCAGAAACCAAGAGGATGGATGCAGAGAAGATGCTGCTGGCAGAAGGAAACCAGCACGGAGCTTTCCTCATCAGAAACTGTGAAAGTCAGAAAGGAGACCTCTCCCTCTCAGGTAAGATATTATATAGAGGCAGTTTAAGCTTTTGTGATAAACCTCCTCCAAACCTAAGGGTGGTTTCACACAAGGGACCAGGACATGGATCTGAGTACTCTCTGTCATAGTCCAGTTTGATCTACCAGTGTGAACAGGTCTACTGTACCCAGATATTTTCTAGGAAATATCAAAACTGTCTTTAGAGATCAAGCATTGCCTTATACCTGGAAAACTTTGAAGCACTGACCGTATATGTGCATGGATGGGATCCCAATAAAAGCTATACATGTGGACATCACTGGATAATCAGTTCCCTCAGGAAAGTCATACAGAGTTTAGTGAGAAAAAAAAATGGTGTCCAAATTGGCATCAACAAATATTTACCTTTTTTGGTTGATTGGTGAATTGACATTATTGCTTGTAAACACAGATACATACCACTGAACACCTGTGGATTATCCTCACGTTTACTCCTAGACGCCATCTACTGGTCTCCTGCTCCAGATGCTCTGTCATCTTCTTAAATAAACTGTAGCAGAGGCTTCTTAAGTCCTTTAAGTCCAATATATGAATCCAGTGTCTAAATTTGAAATTCACCAACAGCATCATGTGAGTGAAAGCCATCAACTCTATGATGTTTCATATAGCAGAAATTTGCTCAACAAGGTGATTTCAGTGATGTTTTAGTCCAAAGGAGAGTAATGAGTGTGGTCCTCGACTGGTCAAAAATCCTGGACGTGTATGTCGTCAATACTTGTTCCTAAAACAAGAATTAGGGGCAAACATTTGGAGCCATGAGACAAAAAGTGAGAACATATTCATTTTCGAATGTGTGACAATTTTGATTTGACTCAGAGTGCAAAGGGATGTTGGATGGATTGGGTTCATGTGCTCCATCCATCCATTATCTATGCCTCTCATGGTGCGTCACACGAACGCGACTTGGCAACCGAGATCACGTCGCCCAATCAAATCGCATCGCGTGTCCATAAAATAGCTCATTTTGTCACCATTGTATCGCTCAGTGACGTCATGTATTTGTATGTGTTAGCTGACATTATTCCAACTGTATCCTTTTCACTCATCTACCAACAGTAAAACACTGCAGCTGATGACCCTACTCGTCTCCCTCGGGCTGATAAACGGATCGAGGGAGGACAGGACCGCAGAGAATAAGGCATAACTAATGTACTCACTAACTAATGTTCCCACACGGACTTTGATTGTCACTCTGATATGACCTAAAATAAAACCTGTTGTCTTTAACTGTCACGGGTGTTGTCACACACCTACACAACGCTGATTGGCTGTCGCCGCACACAGCCACATGCTATGCGCTTGGAAAGTTAAAATATTTCAACTTTGGTGATTGAGCGATGCGACCTGGTCACGTTTACAGAGCAACCCAGTAGCGCTGCCAAGTCAGCTAGGTCTCGTCCGTCACATCACATAAGAGGTTGGCTCCGCCCCATTCCGGCTGTAATTGACTTTGCATGGAGAATGGTCGCCCACGTAACCCAAGTCGTGTTCGGTGTGAACGCACCTTTATCCCTTTTGGGTGCTGGAGCCTATCCCAGCTGACATTGAGTGGGAGACAGGGTATTCCCTGGACCGGTCGCTGGTTGATCGCAGGGCCACATAGAGAGACAGATAACCATTCATGCTTACGCTGATGCCTAAGGGCAATTTGGAGTCACCAATTAATCTACTGAGCATGTTTTTTTGTCTGTGAGAGGAAGCTATGAGCGCCTGGATAGAGCCCATGCATGCACAGGGAGAACATGCAAACTCTACACAACAAAGGCCCTGACTGACACGGGATCAAACCAGCAACTTTCTTGCTGTGAGGCATTGTTATTCTCAAAATATAAAAGAATGCAATCAAGAGGGTTGTCTGAGGGGTAAAGGGTGCCATCAGACTAAAATCAGCTCTCTGCTTGATCTTTAAGACAAACACTATCACTAATAACTTATCATTATGTAATGTTGCTGTGGTTGTTAGCCCTTGTTCTGCTGAGGTCAGTATTGTCTGGTTTAAATATTAAGCGAGCCCTCTCTTTCTCCAATTAAGCAAGCTACACATGGACAGAGAGGACAAGAACAAAGAAACAGCTTCAACCTTTGAGACTATCTCATTGCGTGCCATGTGATGCTGTCATTGCAGCAGTATTAGCTGATGTTAATTGCTTCGATGTGAAGGATCAAAGATCAAGCAGATCTTAATTATAGCTAAGGGGAAATTAGTCTTACAAGCAGCTGTATTTACGGACTGTATGAAGGACCGTGCGTGACGTCACCCATTTTCATGACAGTCTAGCCCAGGACTCGCTTTTGGTTTAGAAACAGACAGATTTGAAGAACAGGCATCCAACTTATGGAGTCTGGAGTTTACTGTCTACTGGACGCAGGTGTGATCGTTGTTTAAGACGCTTTTAGTGCTTCTCACACTAACATTTTATCAGTTCTTATAAAACACAGACCAGGAGGAGATACATCTCTGTTGGTGTTATGATGAAGCCACATAAACAAACCTACCATAAACCGAGACCAGTGCTAAGTACCTCCTTTCTTCCTCAATTGACTCGGCTGATTTATGATTTCAAGGTCAACCAAGTTAATAAATGTCCTTATAACAGCAAGATATGTTTATCTCGTTTAATTAATGTCAATCTATGACTTTTCTTATCAGTATTTCCGTGATGACGTAGTGGAGTCACTCTAACTCTGTTTAGACAATACAAAATAGAAATGTGATCGTCTAAAGCCTATTTTACCTATCTAATTACAGGCAATTCCTAAATCTAAATTCTTTTACTTAATGACCACTTTATTAGGTAATAGGTAGAGATGGGGGATATAGCCTAACAATAAAATTCCTGATTTTTCTTCCACAAAACTCTACTTAAATGATCTTTTCCCACCCAAAGAAAAACTCTCCAAGCGAAACATAAATAACATGGAACAACATTTGCCTCTTATTGCTAAAGTGCCAGCTGTGATTTTGTCTTAAAATGTTGATAATGTAATTTTAACACAGGCAGACTTTCCTATATAAAGACTGAAAACTGAGTAATTGAGCATATTAACATGGAATTCTTGTATCAGTATTTAATCTAATTTAAAAACAAATACAAGCTTAAACATGTGCTTTCACAAAACCTGACAAGGCAGACCATCATGAAAACTGTACATATCAGTTTTTGTATTTTCATATATTGCTACGAATTGCAATTTGAGTAAAAGTAAGTCAGGAAAAAAATCTTGATTTTTGTTTTTTTTAATGTCCTGCAAAAAATAATAAGAATTAATAAATTTATGGATATATTGTCCAGCCCTACAACTAGGACTGTCACCTTTTCTAAAAATCAAACTTGATTGATTTTCAAGGAAACATGCTAATTACCAAAGATATTTCCCAAGGTGCAACACACGCTTTATTTTCATTAGATCATTTAAATACTTATCTCTCCTGAGGCCACACCAGTGGGCCACATGTCCTTGCATACAAAGCTTGCAATCTTGTTTCTGATGGACTTGGAAACACTGGGCTGAGGACTTGTCAAGGCACCACTGGACTACAGTGGCAGAAAAGGCCAACAAACTGACCCTCAGATTTGTCATAGTTCGACAGTTACTTTGCACATAATTGGCACACGGTGGAGCCCAATGTGCTTCCACATAGCGCTCAGTCCTCTATCTCCTTGAGGTGTATTCCTTGTCGGGGGGGTTTTGCAGCTGTTGTTGAGGTCAGGAAAGCCTAGAGTGGTGCAGCGATGACCTGGAAGTTAGGATTGTGCTGTTTCCTCGACTGCAAGCCCACTAAAAGCCTTGAAAAAGATTGTTAACTGTGTTTTGGATGATTGCTTATAATGAGCTCTGTAGCCAACAAAAAATATGAAACTTACATCTTTGTGATAAATTAACAAACCTACTTTTCACAGTGTTTCAAGCTTAAAAGTAAGGGAGGGCAAGCTATTGGTAGGCTACTAACACGGCGGTTTGACTCAGAAGCAACTGCAGTATGTTCAATGTGTAACATCTTATTGTGACCTCTTGTTTGAGAGTTTCCTCATAACTGTGTGACCTGATCAAGTTGGTCCTCATGGCTTTGGCAATAGTGTATGAATAATTGACCATTAAAAAATGATCAGAAATACTTGCTGTTGGGTCCACGGCCATTTTTATAGCCCTTGATAGCAGTGAGTTAGCAGCAGCTAGCAGTTGTGGGAGTGTCCTCTGCTGAATCAAGCGGTTCACTGTTCCAGGCCCTCCAATGTGCTCTTGAGCTGTTTATTTTACATTCAAATTTATATTTACAGTTTGAGTATGAGTTTTTAACCCAATACTCGAACAGATATTCAAATATTGAGTATCAAATGACAACCCTGTTAGGTACATGTTGCTTGTACCAGATTGGACCCCTCTTGCCTTCAGAACTGCTTTAATTCTTCATGATGTGTTTCCACAAGCTGCTGGAAACACTTCTCAGAGATTTAAGTCCACATTGGAATGATAGCATCATGCACTGCTTCAGATTGTCAGCTGTACATCCATGTTGAAAATTTCCCTTTACACCATATCCTGAAGGTGCCATTTTCTGTAAATCCTCAAGATGGTCGGCCTTAAAAATCCCAGTACATCAGCAGTTTATGAAAAACCCAGACCAGACTGAAGTAAAAGTCACTTCAAATGCCTTTCTTTCCCATTTTGGTGCTCAGTTTGAACGTCAGTAGGTTGTTTCCAAAATGCCTAAATGCTTTGAATCGCTGCCTTGTGATTTGTTGGTTTGGTATTTTCATTAAAGGCAGGGTTGGTAATCACAGAAACTAGCATGAATTTGAATGTAGCATCTCTTCAGGACTCCGTCTAGCCTCCCCCGTCCCTCCCGGGAGCTCCTCCAAAACGACACCCCCGCTCACATGCACGAGCGCCGCTGATTCATGACCATATGACTGATTCAACTCAAAACTGGTCCTCAGCACATCGTGTTTGTTTTGCACTACACCAAGTCATGTCTCACTCAGCGGTAAGAAAACACCAAAACATTATCATAGTAAAGTATAAAAAAACAAACAAACATGGCAAGTTAGTTAGTACTCACAACCCGATGTTGACTCTCATTTTTGCCCTGGCTTTTTCCAAATTATTTTTTGTTTTGGCCTTCTTTGCCTCCGTCTTTCTTTTCTTGCTCTGTTTAGCAGAAGGAGTGGTTTACAGTAATCGCGATATAGGTAGTTTCTCTGCCATTCTCCACATAGCTGTCAAGTCTCCCGTTTTGGCCGGGAAACTACCATATTTTAGCCCTCTTTCCCGCTGTCCTCCCGTATTAGTATTCTCCCGTAAATCTCCAGTTTAATGATATAATAATAAAAAAAAACATTCCTCTGCCTCTCCAAACTGAACTCTGTCACTAGCCTTATGAGAATGGGGCGGTAATGCACCAAAATGATGGATGCCAACCGCTGTCAAAGCGAAGAAGAAAAAGCCTAGCGAGAACTGCCACCTGCAGTAGCCTGGGTGGCAGTAATCGTGAGATTAGTGCCAACAGCTGGAACAAACCAAGAAAAACAAAGTGGTTATTTTAGATTTCTTGTATACCTGTCCTAAAATGTAAGGGATACTGGAGCTTGGTTGGGGTTTTGGGACGGCTCGCAGCGGGCTTCCCTTATTTTCAAAGCCAAAACTTGACAGGTAAGCATTCTCCAGCGTACTTGGATCCCTCTCAGCTCGGCTAAATGTAGGCGCAGGAGGTGGGCAGAACGGCAGTACGGGATTTGTTTGGTTTAATAAATTCGGTCCGAATTGCTGTGATTGGTTGGTGTTTTCCCTGCTTTACTCCTGCTGTAGACAGTGGCTATTTTCACTCTCTTTTAAGAACACGACATGCATTGATTGCCATCGGGACATAACGATCATTTTAACCAGTATAACAAAAAGTGTATCTACATCTGATTACCAACCCTGCCTTTAACAAGCAATTGAACAGGTATACCTAATGAAGTGGCTTGTAAGTCACAATATTCTTCTAACTGCTACAGAGATGAAACCCCTTTCTTAGTAGGGATGGGAATTAAAAACCAATTCCAGTTGCGAATAGATAACTCCCTGAAGGAATCAATATCATAACTCAAATCAAAGACGTCACACTCCTGTTAGAGGCAGTCAGCAGAAGTAGTAATAGCACAGAAGTCAAAAATTGAATCATGGCAGTCAGGGGGCACAAGTGGTAAAAATTATGGCTTAATTTTCAGCCATAAAAAAGACCAACTCGTAGTGGGTGGAAACACCAGCAACTTGCAAAAGCATTCAGCTGTATCAGGAGTGCCATGTGTAGGCAAACTGTGCCCATACAAAAAATCCACAGGAATGGAATAAGGGAATCGTTCAAGAATCTGATTGATAAGCAGAATCAATGGCACTGGTATCAATATAATCTTATCAATTCCCATGCCTATCTGTTAGCAGCTAAGATAGAGAACATGAAATACTCTAATAAAATAATATAACATGGCACAAAAGTCACAGCTCATGTTCTTTTCTGGTATAACATGATGAATCTTGTAAGTTTTGGTCCAGGAGAGAAACCAAACATCTTATTTGGTCCTACACCAAAAGTTGTGGGAAGTTGAGGTCTAGGAAATAGAAGGATTGCCTATTTTCTCTCAGCCAAAATAAACAGTGATATGCTAAAGAGAGAGCCATAATTACCAAACTTTGTCACTACCTGGACCACACAGAAGACCACGTTATGGTTGTTAAGGGCCATTAGGTGATTGAGTAGCTTATCAGTATTGAGTACCTGGTGTTCTTTTCAGGCCCTGTTTACACAACAAGGAAAATGGACTGAAAACTGAGGGTTTTCGTTGCATTTGGGCATTCCGTTTACATGAGAACGGTGCCCAGAGTGCCTGAATCCCCAAACTTTTAAAACCAGGGTCCAGAGTGAAAAGTTTTGAAAACGTTTTGGTATCTATCTCGTGTAAACAGGAATCAGCGTTTTCAGGGAAAACGATGTGCAGTGCATGTGCAGCAGTCTTTCAGATGAAGCTTACGCACGCACCTAAGAACAACAACAAAAGCCTCAGCCGTCTACCGAGCAACATGTGTGCTGCTTACTGTGCTCGGTTTGTTATCCAGACAAAAATATCCAGACAGATTTGCTGTCCAGACAAGAAACTCCTGCGTCTTCGTGCGTCCACTCGCCATTGTTGTTTGTGAAAAGTTTGTCTTCACTGGAGAGCGTACAAGTGTTGTAACACTGTTTCACCTCAGACCTACATTGCCAACTACTGGCCTGGCATGCACGCTACAGCGTTTTCAGTCGTTCTTGCGGATCCTTGTGAACACACATATTTTTCACATTGTGAAAAATGATAAACGTGTGAATGATAAACACTTTGAAAATGCAAAGGGGAAACCTTTCCGTTTCTGGTGACAACATTGTCTTGTAAACGGGGCCTCAGAGTAGGGTTGCGCAATATGAGAAAAACATGCCATGTCTGATAACATGGCTCAGTACGGTGGTAGCGGTATGGATTGCGACAATTTGAGAAAAGACATGGACAGAGTATAAGCCAGGGGTGTCCATGCATGTACAAACAGGAGGATCTATGTGCCCCCTCATACCTCACCTTTAGTCTTCTAGAATTCAGAATTTAACAGTGGCCATCAAATCTCAGGGAGCCCCAGTCAGCCTTGGCTACCACTACCAGCTCAAACAAGAGCAAACTACACAAAGCTGACAAACCTTGTAGGAGTGTTGGCGCTTGAAGTTGACTGGAGATGATTATTAGCACAATTAGCACCATAAACCTTACCACTGAAAAGGAGAGCAATGTCTGCTGTTTGCTGTTTTATTTTAGAAGTCTCTTTTCATGTATCAAGCAAAAGCTTCATGTTATCAAGTGGTCCATATTTAACTGTACCTTTGAGTGTTTGCTACGGGCTGATTAAAAGTGGACCATGGGGCGCAATTGGCCACTGGGCGTAGTTTGGATTTTCAGATTAGCTCCTGTCTGTACCCACATGTCTAGAGCCGCAACCCAACACCCTACCCCCAAGTTTCCTAACGTTAAATCTGCACCTGTCCAGACCTGCAAATGTTAGATCTGCGACCTGACTGACAAACCATCAATATGTGCAATGACTACACAATCTCCTATTTTACTGAGGCCAGTACTGATCATTCACTGACCTCCTCTCATGCTGTCCTCTGCAGAGCAGGTAGACGTCCATCATGCCGTCAAAGTTATCACGAGTCCAAACATTAAAACTGAGGTAGCCTTTTCAAAAGACTAGTATTTGCTCCCGTTTTCATGCTTTATTTGACAACATCTGAGTGTATCGTCTTCTTACCACTGCATGTTTACTTGTCTTCTAGTGCTCGACAGTGGTAAGGTAAAGCATTACAAGCTGAGGAAACTGGACAATGGTCATTACTACGTGTCGAGGACCAAAGCCTTCCAAACCCTGAAAGAGCTGGTGGAACATTATTCCAAACAGGCTGACGGACTCTGTGTGCGTCTGATTGAGCCATGCATCAAGGTCAGTCATCTAAAATGTGTTTTTGTCTGTATTAACTTTGGTCATCTATACATTATTAATTCACATCATGGCTCCTGCTGTCTGCGTAGATGGAGGCTCCACAGACGTACGGTCTGTCATACAACACTGTGGACCAGTGGGAGATCGACCGCAAGTCCATCAAGCTGCGGAATAAGCTGGGAGCTGGTCAGTTTGGAGAGGTGTATGAAGGCCTGTGGAACGACACCACGGCAGTCGCAGTAAAGACCCTCAAACCTGGTATGCGAAGGCTTGTCCCTCTCTGAAATGAGAAACAAAGGAATCTATGAAAGAATGATCAACTTCTTGTCTACATAAATAGCTCATCATCCAAACACATGGCAAAAACTCAATGCATCTAGGCATGTAGACATGACTCAAATGACCTGTCGAAGTTCAAACTAAGCATCAGAATGAAGAAGAAAGGTGATTTGAGTGACTTTAAATGTGGCACAGTTGTTGGTCCCAGCCAAGCTGGTCTGCTGATCTACTGGGGTTTTCATGCACAACCATTTCTAGGGTTTATAGAGAATAGTCAAGAGAAGAGATTGTATCAAATTAAAAGCATTTCTCTGTTGCAAAATGCATTGTTTGGTGCCACAGGATAGAGGAGAATAGCCAGAGTGGTTTGAGATGATAGAAACTGTAACTTATCACAACCAATAAATGCAGAAGACTTAATTCTTAAAGCATAACACATTGAATCTTAAAAAAGATGGGATACAGCAGTAGGATACAACACTGGGTTCCACTCATGTCAGCTAAGAACAAGAAACTGAGGATGCATTTCCCACAGGCTTATCAAATTTGGACAATAGATGATTAAAAAATTACTTGACTTAAACTTCACTTAAACTTAAGCATACACAAACAGCATGATAAACCAAAGCACTATAAGAACCTAGAAAGAGAGAGCACGAGCACTTCTCTTAGACCAACAGCGCTCATTGGAAGGAAAAATTTTGAGGAATGTGAGGAAACCTAAGACCCAAATAGTGGGCACAACAATCCAGACCCAGGCACCCAACATGGTTCTGGAAACACAAAGGGCCTCCAACCCACAGGACCAGAAACACCAGAAACCACACCAACAGGCATCAGCCCCAAGATGCAGGCTGAGATGTGCCGGTGTAGTTCCCATTGCACCTGCCCCATGAATCTCGCAACCGTTTCCACTGAGCAGTTTGATTCAGTTTTGGCTCAGTACGGTACACAGTTACAGGTATTTCCAGTGTCAATGAGGAGGCAAGGCACCCAAACAGCCCACCCATGCTGTTTCGCGAGCGTACTAAAACCAACCCTAAAGGATGGAGCTAAAAGCGCTGCAGTCTGTTGATTGGTCAGAAAAATTGACAAATCCCACCGACAGCAGCTAAAACATACTTGGATGTATGGTGATTTGTTTACTGCTGTCACTGTAAAGAATGTCCTCAAGAAACAATCGTCCATGAAGAACATGAGTGCTGAGGTCCTCTTGTTGATTTTTGTTACAATCCCGCTCTACCTCAGACCGCTTCACTCTGTCACGCTGCTGTGACGTCACACATTTATGGAGCTGGCACAACCCTCTCCTCTCAGCTTGTATCTCCACCTTCAAGTGAAGATACACCTTATGGTGGTAACACAAACAAGATCCAGGCTAACCCTTGAGGCATCTTTGTACCAAAAATGGACCTTTTAAGCATTTTCTTTTTCTCCATATTTGACAGATTGTTCAGTTTAGTGGTTGATGGGCTGAAATTTGGAAACATAGTTTTTAACTAATTGTTATTTTAAATGGCATTATGTCCTCTATTGTCAAACTATTAGAAATAGGCGATTCATATCAGCTATAGTTATATAGGAGTTCTTATGGCAAAAAAGGGCATAAAAACATTAAAAAATGCAAACATAATAAAAACCTAATATCTATGGTTAGATCTGAAGTTGCTGAAAAGATTTGAAGTGTTGAAAGTAAAAAAAAAAAAATCATATATTACATATTTTAATGCTTTTATTAACAGGACCATTTCGGGTCCCGAGGAGGTTTAGTGTAAGCTTGTTTAAATAGACTGTCATTGCTCCAAAAATAATAATGCATCAAATCAGTGTTGTTATCAATTATTGACCTATTTAAGGCTGTAATAACCTCATTTTAAATATTCCACTTTGCAACTTATTTTGGAAAATATTGCGTACTTTGTATTTTTCTCATTAAAAAAACAGGGGTTCTGATGACAAGAAGAGCATAAAAACATAAAAAACATAAAAAAATTATAATAACTTAATATCTATGGTTAGATCTGAAGTTGCTGAAAAGATTTGAAGTGTTGAAAGTAAAAAAAATAAATCATATATTACATATTTTAATGCTTTTATTAACAGGACCATTTTGGGTCCCGAGGAGGTTTAGTGTAAGCTTGTTTAAATAGACTGTCATTGCTCCAAAAATAATAATGCATCAAATCAGTGTTGTTATCAATTATTGACCTATTTAAGGCTGTAATAACCTCATTTTAAATATTCCACTTTGCAACTTATTTTGGAAAATATCGCATACTTTGTATTTTTCTCATTAAAAAAACAGGGGTTCTGATGACAAGAAGAGCATAAAAACATAAAAAACATAAAAAAATTATAATAACTTAATATCTATGGTTAGATCTGAAGTTGTTGAAAAGATCAGAAGTGTTAAAAGTGAAAAACAAATATTCATATATTACAGATTTTAACACTTAAACTGTATGTGCAGGACCATTTGGGTCCCGAGGAGCTTTAATATTCACCTAATTTAGAGGTGCCTTGAGGGTTAACGGCTTCAAACCTTATTGAACTGTACTGAACCAAACCAGTGGATATGAGGCCAAAGGCTCCAACATATTCATACATACTGTGCCAAGTGACCTGACCTGCGGTCACTCCCTGGGCCCCAAGTCATCCTCACCCTCCTCACAATAAGAGCCTGTTCATATGTCATAAGAACTCATTTCTATCACTGCACTCTTTCTCGCAGGTAGCATGGACACTGAGGACTTCCTACAAGAGGCGCAGATCATGAAGAGGCTCCGGCATCCCAAGCTGATCCAGCTGTATGCCGTCTGCACCATGGAGGAGCCAATCTACATCATCACAGAGCTGATGAAGAACGGCAGCCTGCTGGACTACCTAAAGAGTAAGATCACTCTCTCTTATCCACACACGTGATTAAGGGAAACTTCATGATGGGATCAGAGTCCAGCGCTTCTGTTCAGGAATAAAAAAAAATCCTCTCCTGTGGCAAAGATCACGTGATGGTGAAGATTACAGGAGCAACAAAAGCATGTAATGTCCTGCTGATATCAGTCTAAACTTTGAACCCAAATAATGAAGTGTACTTCCTTGTGGAGCAGGACATCATCAGAGTACAGTGGCTTTTATCTTTGAGCTAGCTACTTCTTTTTGTGTATCAAGTAATTTGATTTTTTTGACCCAATACCTGTTTTATTGTCTATAAGCTTTGTATTTGTACAACAGTTATTTATATATTTTTTAATCATCTTTTTATTGTTTTAATGAAGAATATAGAACATTAATGTGCAATATAGCAATTGAATGGATTGAGTGGATAATCCCATCGCACCCTCCCCTTTTTGGTACATTTCCCCAGCACATAACAGAAAGTATGGAAGCGAATAAGGACCAGAATTAAAATTAAAATGGATCAACAGAAATGCTTTTTCATTTTCAGAATAAAGCTGCATTTTTTGAGTCATAAATAAAATTTATAATAAATTACCAAAACTGCATTTTCATTTTCCTATTCAAGACTGCTCATTCTGTGACTTAATTTAAAAGAAAAAGAATAAGACGTTTAAGATTTAATTTTCAAAAGATGCCCCAGCAAAAACGTCCCAAAATTCAATCTGAATTGTCAAATTTGAAAATTAAAAAGCATTAGCGGTAATGCTTTTTCATTTCAAGGTTATAGCTGCAATTTCTGACTCATAAACTAAGTTAATAATAAGTCATCCAAACTGCATTTTCATTTTCTTCTTCAAGACTGCTCGCTCTGTGACTAAATTCAAAAGATAAAGAAAAGGACGTTTAAGATTTAATTTTCAAAAGATGGCCCAGCAAATAGTTACCAAAATTCAATCTGAATCATCAAATTCAAAAATTAAAAAGCATTAACAGGAATGCTTTTTCATTTTTAGAAAAAAGGTGCTTTGTTTGACTCATAAATAAAATAAACAATAAATCATCCAAACTGCATTTTTATTTTCTCTTTTCAGACTGCTCATTCTGTAACTTAATTCAAATTAAAAAGAAAACAACGTTTAAGATTTAATTTTCAAAAGATGGCCCAGCAGATAGTTACCAAAATTCAATCTGAATCGTCAAATTCGAAAATTAAAAGGCATTAAGCAGGAATGCTTTTTCATTTTCAGAAAAAAGGTGCTTTGTCTGACTCATAAATAAAATAAATAATAAATCATCCATACTGCTTTTTCATTTTCTTCTTTAGGCTGTAAATTTTATGACACAATTAAAAAGAAAACAAAGAGGACATTGCATGGTAATTTGCCACGCTGCCTTAGGGACCGTGGCAAATTACCATGTCAAGAAATGATGTGAAAGAAAATTTCGTAACTTAACCACAAAAAGATGCAGCGTCTTCAAAAAAAAAAAAAAGACATGCATTGAATTAATTATATTACAGATTTTAATATAGTTTATACTTCAGCTCTAAATTAGAGCTGAAGTATAAACTACAGAAGCTGGGAAGACGTTACACCCCTTTGTGGTTATTAAGTTTTCGTTCACACCATTTCTTGACATGGTAATTTGCCATGGTCCCTAAGGCAGTGTATTGACACAGATTGAAGTTTTCTGGCTCAGAGGACGGCTCGTTTAGAGGAAAACGGAGTGGTAGCTCACAGTCATCATGACGGGGATTAAAAAGAGGGGTCGGGTTTGTAACTACGGTGTTTCATTGATGAGTTATTGACCCGGAAACTCTGAATCTGTGAATATCTTTCTAACGTAGTGGGAGACAGACTTGAGTCCAGATTTTGTTGCCATTCGAGGGCAGCTTCGGCCTCCCTCAGCAGCTCTGGCACAGATGTGGACATGGTGGTGATATTTCCGCTGTTTCTGAAAACATTTACCACAGCCTGACACGAACACAACCTTCTCACTCCACTCTGTCTTCTCCCCTAACGTACGCAGCAGGTGTGAAGAGGAACAGCGGCCACTGACGTCACTCTCCTGCGCCACTTGGGATTGCTAATTCAAACTGAATTATGAACCACTTTTTGCGGGGCGGACATGAAAACGAAAAAGCAATGTTCTCTTTGTTTTCTTTTCAGTTGTGTCATAAAATTTGCAGCCTAAAGAAGAAAATGAAAATGCAGTTTGGATGATTTATTATTTATTTTATTTATGAGTCAAACAAAGCACCTTTTTTCTAAAAATGAAAAAGCATTCCTGCTAATGCTTTTTCGAATTTGACAATTCAGATTGAATTTTGGTAACTATTTGCTGGGCCACCTTTTGAAAATTAAATCTTAAACATCCTTTTCTTTTTCTTTTGAATTAAGTCACAGAATGAGCAGTCTTGAATAGGAAAATGAAAATGCAGTTTGGGTAATTTATTATACATTTTATTTATGAGTCAAAAAATGCAGCTTTATTCTGAAAATGAAAAAGCATTTCTGTTGATCCATTTTAATTTTAATTCTGGTCCTTATTCGCTTCCATAGAAAAGCAGAATTTTGCTGAGCAGAGCATGTTTTGCAGGCTTGCTTTGCTTTCGTTTCTAAGTTTTTTTTTCCTAAGATTTGAATCAAAATGGCTGAATAGATACAGAAAACATGGATGTTCAGATTTTTTCCTTCTTTGTCTTGATCACAGATGACAAAGGCTCCACACTGGCGATATCAGACCTGACTGAAATGGCTGCTCAGGTGGCCGCAGGTATGGCCTACCTGGAGTTGCAGAACTACATCCACAGAGACCTGGCAGCCCGTAACGTGCTAGTGGGTGAGAACAACATCTGTAAGGTGGCTGACTTTGGCCTCGCCAGGGTCTTCATGGTGAGTCTGACTTTCTTAGTTTAACTTCTATATCAGAGTTCTTTCTTCTAAGGTTTATGAAGGGCTTTTTACCCTTTCATTTTAGAAACAGTGCGGTGTATATTTAGGTTTTAAACAAACTATACTGATCATCAGTGGTGAAACACATATTACGGATTTAAAAATTATTTTGAGGCCTTTATTCTCAACAATGCTTAGATAAACATCAAGTTTGCTTTTATAAAACACTTTGCACTTTCCAAATCCATTTCATCACTACTGATAATACGATATCAAAGAGTTTTCCATCCAATATTATATAAAATATTGAAGTGTAAAAAACAAATCTAGAACCATTTTTTTATTAACCCATAGCTGCAAAGATGAATGACGGGGAATGATCTTTGAAGTGTCTGCTTTTACATGATGTGCATAATTTCTCCACAGTTTTACTTTAGAAAAAAATGTAGACTTTAGAATAACCAAACTCTTTTCTCATCGTGCTAATGCTGTTAGTCATCTGTTAATGCTGTAAACCATCTCTCTGTCTGCTGAGTGATCGTCTTTGACGTATGAGGTCATGTTAATGATGTCGTTTTGATGATTTGTGTTGATGATGTCATGTTGATAATGTTGCGTTGAGGATGTTTTGTTGTTGATGTTGTGTCCATGATGTTGTGCTGATGTTGTGTTGTTGATGTTGTGATGATGATTTGAGTTGATGATGTTGTGATGATGATTTGAGTTGATGATGTTGTGTTAATGATGTTGTGTTGTTAATGTGGTGATGATGATTTGAGTTGATGATGTTGTTTTGATGATGTTGTGTTAGTGATGTTGTGCTGATGATTTATGTTGATGATTTGAGTTGATGTTGATGATGCTGTAAAGATGATTGTGTTGATGATGTTGTAAAAATGATGTTGTGTGGATGATTTGAGTTGATGATATTGTGTTGATGATGTTGTGTCCATGGTGTTGTGCTGATGATTTGAGTTGATGAGGTGTTGATGATGATCTTGTTGTGTTGTTGTTGTCATGATGATGATTTGAGTTGATGATGTTGTGATGATGATTTGAGTTGATGATGTGTTGATGATGCCGTGATGATGATATTGTGTTGGTGATGTGTCCATGATGTTGTGTGGATGATATTGTGTTGGTGATGATTTGAGGTGATGATGTTGTGTTGATGATGTTGTGTTGTTAATGTCGTGATGATGATTTGAGTTGATGATGTTGTGTTGATGATGTTGTGATGATGATTTGAGTTGATGATGTGCTGATGATGCCGTGATGATGATTTTGTGTTGATGATGTGTCCATGGTGTTGTGTGGATGATATTGTGTTGATGATGTTTTGTTGATGATGTTGTGTTGTTGATGTCGTTATGATGATTTAAGTTGATGCTGTTGTGTTGATGATGTCGTGTTGATGATGTCGTGTTGATGATATTGTGTTGCTGATGTTGTGTCCATGGTGTTGTGCTGATGATTCGTGTTGATGATCTTGTTGATGATATTGTGTTGAATAAGTCGCCCAAATACTCATCATGTTCTATGTGGTCTTTAAAGAAAACAGGCTGTTTGATTTTGTGCTGCCTTCCCTTACCACCACCCCCCCTCCCAAGAGTAAATGAAAATATTATCTGGTATTAATCCAGTCCATGTAACTAGTAAAGACTGGGGACTGCTGCTCATGGCTCCATTGTAAAGTTCTTCACACTAATCATAAGGAAACAAAACCACGTCACAGCACAGGAAATATAAAATTAAAGCAGTAAACCTGTGATGTTGACTGTGTCTTCAAGTGAAACTGAAGCAGCCGTTCATACTTTAATAATTACACATTACACATTATGCTGTTGTTTATTAGTAGCATGAAAAGCAAAGTTAAATAGATGTCATCTGAGCCTTCAGCCAACACCTGGGCTGTGTTTCTCCCTCCTCTGGCCTGTAAGCTCAACCTGTCTCGTATAAAGCTCTCAGATCTTTCTCTCTTTTATAGATGATCATTCATGCACCAGCCCTACACACCTTACACAAATAAAGCCAGTTTACTTTTGCACATAATGCATCATAATTGACACATCCTTGTGCAGTGTTGAAATTCTTATAGTAAATAAGTAGTCATTTAAATAACTGTGTAATTTCCACCCATAGCTGTGAAAGCACACACTGTACTCACGTCAGCACAAACATTGTAAAGGGGCGTTTTGTGGAAGGCTGCTCTGCGCTGGTTTATACAGGGTCCAAAACATCCCTTAGTGATTGATGTGAATGATATTCCAACCAAGGCATGGTGCAGATTTTTGTTCACAGATGGATAGTGTGTTTAAAGGGATAGTTTAGTATTTTTGAAAAGGGTTTGTATGAGCTCCATATGGCCACTAAGTACATTAGATGCAGTAGAAAGTTCTCTCCTCTCCCTCAGTAAGCCACAGTTTGTAGGAGTCCGATACGCAGAACCAGCCGCAAACAGGGAAGTAACGTACCAAGAACAAAGGGTATTTTCTCCACCTACAAGAACTCCCATCAAAAAATAATACCACAGTTTAAGAGTACGCTACATAAATGCATTAACTTTTCGGAAATATAAAGTTTATCTGGAACTAACCGACTCACATTTCGTATTCCTCCTCGCAGGGCTGCTGCGAGCTGCCGAATCACTCTGCTTCCCTCTCAGCTGATGTAAACATAACAAGCTAGTGGCTTCAGAAGCCAGTTGTAGCCTCGTGTAACTTTTATCAGGCATTGTAATTCTTTTTTTCTGACTCTAAGTGGTGTGAGGAAGAGACAACGTAGGGAATTAAAAACGAGTGATTAAGACAGCGCCGATGAAGTTCCATTCACTTCGGAGCAAAGAGGATACCTGTATGAACCTTGGATGTCTGTATGATCCGGAGTTCACAGGAGACGAGCTGCTGCAGATGGAGACCGAACAGGCCTTACCCCGAGTGCTACTGATGCCAACTTCAGGATGTTTCTGAGTCAGAGGATACTGCTGACTCTCACGTCGTCTGTATCGCTCATTAAACAGATTTTCCTGCTCTTTTGAATCCCGGAGTTTTGCGGACATTCTTCAATTTCCCAGAGATAAACTAAGAAAACGTCCCAAACCTGAAGGACCTAATGACAGTTTATCCTCATAGTAAGTAACAATGATCTGTCAGAGACAAACAAGCAGAGTGGAGGAGGCTGTTTACCATAACATTACAGGCTACGTGTGTGTGTTTCCCTCTCACTCACACGCACACAACCATTACTGTTGTGTATTAGCATTGCGTGGCTAGCGGCAGCACTGCATGGAGGAATACGTGACGTGAGTTGGTTAGTACCAGATAAACTTTATATTTAACACGCATATGTAGCGTACTCTTAAACTGTGGTGTTATTTTTTGATGGGAGTTCTTGTAGGCGGAGGAAATACACTTTGTTCTTGGTACGTTACTTCCCTGTTTGCGGCTAGTTCTACGTAACAGACTCTTATAAACTGTGGCTTACTGAGGGAGAGGAGAGAACGCTCTACTGCATCTAATGTACTTAGTGGCCATATGGCGCTCATACAACCCCACTTCAAAAATACTGAATTATCCCTTTAAAAGTGGAAAAGGGTTATGCTATGTCTCCTAGCTTTACCACATGGCCAGATGGCCATATTGAGCTGTGGAAGAATACCTAGAATTGGGTATTAACAGGCTTCATAGCAGGTGTATGTATGGGACAACAACTTGGGGCAAATGGAGTCCAGCTGCTGTGCCAAATATGGTTAATATCAGCGGTGCTTGCTAGCACCACCAGCTTCTGGCTATCCTTGTAGGTTAACGCCTACATGCCTGTGCTGGTTACATATGACTCTGGTTGAGTGGTAGTGAGGTAACCTGGCACACCAGACTGACTGTTCAATATAGTCCATCTGGGGACCAGCCCATAGAAAGTGTTTAGGATGATTGGATGATTGTTCCATTAGTCACATTCAAAGCCTGTCAGATAATGTGGTAAGTGGGCACTATTATACGACAGAGTTTGAGCCACTTTGTAAATCAAACTATTACCAAAACATGTTGGAAGCGGAGCGAAAATATTCATACTATAGAGAATTTTGTAGTGTTGATATTTATTTTTCATTTAATAAAGAAATGCCATCATGTTCTGATAAAACTGCTACAGAAGCTGTTAGCATCTAAGCTAATTTCTGTACGAGCAGTCACTTCCTGCTGTTGCCTCGCTCGGAGCTCTAATCTTTTGCTGCTCCAAAGGACTCTGACTGGGCTGTGATGCTCACAGTCGTTGTGGATTGGAGCTTGGCAAGATGGATCTGCCTGATTACAGACACTGAGTCAGATGGATCCAACTGCTGTGCAAGGTTAGATTATTCAGGGGCATGTACCAAAGCAGATGTACTTTGTGACTCTGTTTTTTGTGTTGGTCTGTTTCAGAATGAAGAGGTGTATGAAGCCAGAGAAGGGGGTAAGTTTCCTGTTAAGTGGACCGCTCCAGAGGCCCTGAATGATAACAAGTTCACCATCAAATCGGACGTTTGGTCCTATGGGATTCTGCTGTTCGAGATCATGACCTTTGGACAGATGCCGTATCCAGGTCAGACTTACATCAACTTTAATATGAGACTTTATTTTCCATTAAACCATAATTCAATATTTTATTTTGTTTTATTTATTGATCTTTATTTAACCAGAAGAAACTCATTGAGGTTAAAAATGTCTTTGTTAAGAGTGTCCTGGCCAAGACGGCAACACATTCAACAGTTTTAGACAAAACACACCAGTCATCAAACACATAAAACAAGACTTCAATACATTAAGAAATAAAAGTCACAATTTTAAACAGCCAATTTTGCTAAAATTGCCCATGTGAGAAAGATAAAGTGCATCAGTCAAAACATCTGCAACCAGATGTGTCCGCCTCTAAGCCGCTCAACGTCATCTTTAAAGTGTCCAGTGAAACCAGATCTTTAAGTTTCAGGTCTTTATGTAGTTCATTCCAAGTATGTGGAGCCACAAGCCTGAATGTCTTTTTCCCCAGTTCAGTTTTTACTTTTGGAACAGACAATAAGAAAAGATCCTGGGACTGAAGATTATGAAGTCCTTAGTTTGTGAAGCAACTCCAAATACTAAAAATAATTAATTTTCTAAGCTTGTCTGTATATTTAAAGAGCGTCATTCTAAATCAGTTTTTCTCACCCCCTTATTGTTAAATGGTGACCAGAGTTTCTCAAAAGTTTTTTCTTGTCATAGAAGAGTATTTGATGAACTGTATCAACTTTGATGAGTTCAGACCTTAGACCATAATGGTTCATATGGTGTGTTGAGTTTCAGTTTTCATGCAGTTTTAATGGGATGTAAACATGTCAATCTGTAGATATGTAAATCAAAAAGCCTGTACCACAGCACTACATTATGATCATTGCAAGCTGACATTTTTTTTTTGGCTTCATGCAGGCTTGACAAACTACCAAGTGATGCAGCAGGTACCTCGTGGCTACAGGATGCCATGCCCCCCCAACTGCCCCAAAGTGATGTATGAAATCATGTCGGACTGTTGGAAAGAGGACCCCTATGATCGCCCCACGTTTGAGACCCTGCAGTGGAGGATGGAAGACATTTTTGACATGGATGTGTCCTCGTACGATGATGCTGGCAGATACTAGCACACTGACTTTAGACTTCACCTGAATCCAAACATGCACATTCACCAATGTTTTATAAACATACAGATTCATTTTTAATTTAAATTGTAACATGTAGCAGTCAATTGAAGGATCTTTGATTGATTGGATGGGACACTCTAGCTGCAGTGAGGATGCTTTCTTAGATGCAACACTCCCAGCTTGCTTTGTTTGTCAACTGAATGCACTTTGAAACCGGATGTGCGGGTGTCTAGTCTAACTCCTAAAGCATACTCGACTGGACGAAGCCTCTTTCAGCACAGACACAAAGCTGCTATCCGTCTATCTCGATGAACCAGTTCTTCTCACACTCCACATAGCTTGCATACTTTCCGCATGCCGAGCTCTTACCTGAAGACGAGTGAGTCATGTTCACCTACAAGCATCTTCTTTTTGACTGTGTGGTTTTTACAGTAATACTGAATGATTGACAGTTTTATCATCAGAGCTCAGTCGTGATTGGATGATCATAGATGTTTGAATTCTGAACACATGCAGTGCTACTGTGGCTGACTGTTCAGCTCCTGCAGACAGACAGCTTTTTACAAAGAAGCTATGTCACTGTCCTGACCACGCCCTCTATTACATAACTCGTGCTTTTATTTTGAGCTTTGTCATTGTCTTATAGCAAACACTACCAACAAAAGGCAAGTGCAAAGCCATAGTTACCTCTGTAGGAGTCAGAGAGGGTAAAATTCACAAAAATTGTAAAGCTAGTTTTGATTTAAAAATCAATTATGCAAACTAGTTTTGGGATATACAGATGTGACGGTTCGGTTTCTCCCTTCCATCCAAATGCCTGCCGAGTTCCAGACAGCATCCAGCCAATGGGAGTGCCCAAATTCCACCATGAACTTGCCCATTTGTTGGTGCTTCCTTTACAAGAACACATCCAATGGGCTTGTCTTTATTAAAGCAACCTTAGCGTTAACCAGTCTCTATGTTTTTGTCCTGTCATTGCGGGGGAATTTATTACAGTCATGGGAGTGGGCAGGTCCCTGCACGATCCAGTCATGGACCAGTCAAGACTCAGTCAAGGACAGTGGGGAACACTGAAGTAGCTCCATCTGTATATGAGAGCTTCAAGAATCTTTTAGATCAAATCTTCAAATCATTCAGCTTTATGTTGCAGATCAGCCATGTTAAAGCTAACAAGCCTTTTTTTAAAACTCTGTTTTACACCTCTCTGAGGCGATGTCCACACATAACTGAACATAATCCCAATTCACAGTGCCTTCACACTCAAGTGCAGTAACAACGTTCCACTATATTTACACCTGGAGACGTTAACATTAATTCCACAAGGTCGCAATATCAGTGTCAGTTCACACTGCAATACAGCTTGGATCCGCCCAACATGGCGTGTGTCCCCACATACACTCACTCACTCGCAGTGCTCCTGTCTCCTGCTTAGTCCACGTGCCTTGTGCTTCCCTCTCTCCAATATCATGTCTCTGTAACTACCTCTGAGGACGGAACAAAAAAGGGGTCAGCTTGTTCCCCTGACCCTGTCTCCATGTTCACAGTGGAGGTGAAATGTCACCGGGGAGGTAAATATTATGCCTAGAAACGTCAGTGCGAATTGGGCTAAGTCCTCAGTAATTAACTTAGAGTTTATTTTTTCATTACAAGGATGTCCAAACTTTTTAAATCAAGTAAAATAAAAGGAAAACCAGGCCACAGTATCCCTCAACATAAGTGCATTGAAGTACAGGATTTTGTGGTGGCCAGTAAGATTTCAGGTGGCCCTGGTTGGCCTCACTGACCAATAGATGCCCTGGCCAGTACAAGAATAACATTTCATGCAGCAAAGGGGATAATTGTCCACACATCTTCACGTTTAGACAAAAAAATAAGAGCAAACTGTGCAAAGGAAGGTGTGCTGGTGTTGAAAGATGAATGAAAATGATAGCAGAGAATGCTTTTACAACCTTGATAAGCAGCAGATAGTGAAGAAATGAGTGGGATTTCTTATATCTAGTACTTTTTAGTGAAGGCCAAATCTGATTTCTTTTTAGATATCTGGTTGAACCCTCAAGCTCCACGTCATCTGGTAGAGGCACTTGGATTCATTCATCCAAATACATTAAAAAATTCATAGAACTGCCCATGTATCTGGAGGTTCTCACTGTAGCAGTGATGTAAGGGGAGGGATTCTCCAACATTATGGGATGTGAATATACTTGAGGTGATGTTCTGGCAAATATTTTGCAGTTTTCCTTGATATGAATGAAGTCCCTGGTACTACCTAAGGGTTTACAATATATATCATGATAGTTTTACAGTTATATCAGTTATCATACAGTTTTAAAGGGACATAAATATCTCATTCTGTAGATATTTAAATCAAAAAGCCTGTACCACAGCACTACATCATCATAATTGTTAGCTGTAGTCCACATAATTAAACACCCCATATTTTGCATTATCTCAGGTTCATATTTTTGATTTTGATGACTCCTAGAGTCTTCACAAATGCTAATGTCAAAAAAACGTCTGGTTTTCATTTACTGAGTACCCCTGATACAGAGGTATTATCTCTCTGTTTAGAGCTCCTGCCCCCTCAAGGCTCCATTCCCTGCACAGGCCCAGTCCGCTCTGATTCTCTGACCAGTCTACCCCGTGGTAACTGGCCAGTTTAGCCCTGCTTGGCACCATGTTGTCAACAACTCTTCATTCATTCTACGGTCCATGCTCTGCACTGGGCTTGCCACTCTGAGCCAACTGGCTTTAACTGCCGATGAATGGCAGGACATCAGACTGGTGGGTCTTTTCAGAGGATGAAGAGTCTTTTTCTGCAGCTATTGGCCCTGTACACATGGGGAAGAGGGAGAGACCTGATGCCACACACTCTTGTCCTTATGAATGAAGTACTCTGTCATGGGGAGGATGCATACAAAACATGCAAATGTCTTTAGAACAAAAAAAGCACAATATGTGCTCAAATCTGCAGCCTAATAAAGACCCAAATACCCCCTTCTCTTATGGTTATGAGTATTTTGTTTGACTGGTGAATCTGTGGCATTTTGAGCTCCCGTCAGCCAAGTGTGTTATGTCTGAGCACTGATCATGTATGAAGACTTTCATCATATGAGGGTGGACTGGGTTTAATTCCTGCATGTGGCCTGTTTCATGTGTGTCTTCCTCTGTTTCTCACCCCCTTCACTGTCCTTTATCAATAAGAGCTGTAACTGTAAGAGAGTGTCATATTATTTGAATTTGCACTTATTTTTCAGGTTTAATGAGTGGCCAGTATAAATACCACTTGAGTCTTTTACTGGACATTGAAGGAAGCAGGGTGACTTATTAATGAGACGTGTCCTTAACTGGTTCCTATGGCTCTCCCTCATTCTTGTTTAGTGTTTTGCAAAGACAATAATTAAATGTACTGTCACTTGTGTCATTTTTCTGCTCCGTTGCAGCCAGGACAACAGGATTTTCCAGTCGAGGGGCCCGGTGTGAGTTCTAGTGCCTGAAATGAGTCTGTCCTTTTTAGCAGCATTGCCCCACAGCAGTCACAGTCCCCTGACGTGTTGTTATCTTCATTTTATTTGTTCTGTTGATTTTATTCATGTTGAGTTCACAGTATACTGACCAATGACTGAACAATGTGATTCTTTTCTCAAACTCTCCTCTTTGTTCTCTGAAAGCTGTAGATCTGTTCTCAGGTCTGTGGACACATTGTTTATGACGAGCTGTAGTCAAACAACAATGTAGATGTTAATCATTCTTTATTTAAAGGCAGATTGAAAAGGATTCATAATGATATAAAACTTAATTATGCATGGACGTTATGTTCTGAAGGACAATCCCCCTGCTCCCCCCACAGCTGAACCCTGAGCTATCACAGCTTCAGTAGAGACGGGAGCTTCCAGTGGATCATAAGTTATGAGGAAAGATTATTTCTTTTATAAATAGGAAAGAAAATCCTGTTCTGCCTGTTCTGATGTGGTTGAAACTGATGCATTGTCCTCTGATTTACTGTATATTTTGTAATGTCATGTACAAAATTCTGTTAATTGTATTTTATCACCATTGAAGTGTTCATGAAATCAGAATGTATTTTTATATGATCATTTATGCATTATATAATTAAATGGCTTATATTTAGAATGAACTTAATGGGTTTTTGGTCCTTATTTTGCCAGATAGTAATCTGAGTTGGTATCTTTCCTACTGGTACAGAGTATATATCACTTGTTATTCCTCTGTAGTTGGATTTAGTCATTATAGTTACTGCCCTTTTCTGAAGAAAAAATATTGGTTCAGTGTTTGTCTCGTGTGTGTTTGCCCACACAGTAACTCATGTAAAGTATGAAGGAGACTTACAGAGTGAACAGAGATGGTTGACTTTCAGATCTTTAATTTTGTACAAGATACAACTGACTTGATATTTTTTATTTCAAATGATTAATATGAGATTTGCAATTCAGTTTTTCATCTATAATCATCCATCCATCCATCTATACCATTTATCCCTTTCAGGGTCGCGGATGGCTGGAACCTATCCCAGCTGACATTGAGAGGGAGATGGGTACACCCTGAACCAGTCGCCAGCCAATCCCAAGGCCTCATAGAGAGACAGACAACCATTGATGCTCACACTCATACCTAAGTGGCAATTTGGAATCACCAACCAACCTACATCTGCAAATAAGATTGTCCTTCTTTTCAGAAAAAAGGACACTTTTTAATAAATTGATTCTTCTTAAATTAAGTATAAAATTGTTCTTTAATTCAAAACCCTCTCCTTGGGCTTATAAAGGAGAAAAAATTACTTTTGATTCATCTCATATAGATGAGGTATTTCTTTCCTCTTTAATAATTAAAGGCAGTATTTCTAATGACTTTAGAATTATTATCTAAAAGATGTCATTCATCTTTCTTGACATTAATAATGACTTGAGGAATAGATCTTGGGATTGGGTTGGATGAAAACACATGGCACAACATCTATGAAAGGACACACTCCCCATTCACAAGTAATAAAGTCATGGGAACTAATTTAAAATTTATTTATAGGCTTAATTTAACATCATTAAAGATGGATAAAACTTCAGAAAATCATTCACCAGACTGTCCAAGATGTAAAATTAAAGAAGGAACATTTATGCATCACTCTGGCATTGGGATCTCGTGAGAAATTTCTGGAACTTGTTCCATTTTCTCACCAAATCAGTTCTGAAAACAGTATTTGGAATAAAAACCTGCATTTATTTATCAAATGGCATGCCATGTTTTTGTCTAGACCAAAGAAAAAGCAGACCTTTAATCACAGTAACAAACTTTGCTAAGAAATGCATTACTTTATTCTGGACAAATGAATCCCCCACCCCGAATTTTAAAATATTTTTAGATCAGATTCCTACCTGTAGAGAAACACACAATCAAGGTCGCATTTTTTAAGCCCTTTGGCCACCCTTGCTCCAGAGGTTTCTTTATACCAGGTGATTTGGGAGGGTGGTCTTAAATTTGGGTGGAAAATGACAAGCATCATGAATTAAGAAAGTAGTATATGGGTTGTACGTTTATATCTGTAAGTATTTGTAGAAATATTTGTATGTGTGTCTGTTTGTGTAAGTATGTATGACGTGTTTGCATATATGCATACAGAGCAAAAATATATCAATTAATTAACTGAACTTTATTTAAATAGCACTTTCATTCAAGAAAATGTAGCACAAAATGCTTTACAAACAGACAAATAAATGAAAAAAACGATAAAAGGAAGTATGACCAAAACCCCCTCCGCCAGCCCCCTAACCCCCTCCACCCCACAATCCATACACAGTATTGTTAAAATGCAGCATAAATTAAATAAGTATGAAGTACACACTGAGGAGACGCCGTCTTAAAGGTTTAAAATGAGAAAACACTGGTGGTTAGGTTTAGGTGTAATAAAAAACATCATCAAATAGAATACAAATAAATTGAAATGAAGTAAAAAAATAAACAAATAATAAAAGAGTGCTGCACTGAGTATAAATACACTAAAGAAACGTTCACACTGGGAGAACTGGGATGCAATCTGGGAGACTTGGTCACGTCTTTGGAGAGATGTCGCGGCGCCCTTGTCCCTGCAGACTGATACTTTTGGAGTCGCTTTGGACATGCAACCAGGTCGCGATGCTCGGTCGCCAAATTGAAAATTTTGAACTATTGGCTGTCAACGTCATGTGTGTCGGTGCCGCAACAGTCAATCAGCGTTGTGTGGGTGTGTGATAACACCTGTTACCTTTTAAGGTGTGTTCACACCAAACGCGACTTGGGCGACTGAGATTGCGTCGCCCACCCAAGTCGTGTCACCTGTCCATAGCTTATTTTGTCACCATTTTGTCACTCAGTGACATCACACCTGCTTGAGTTTCATATCATATCATATAACAGGATGTATTAGCTGACCGATCACAAAACACTGCAGCTGATGGCCCTGCAGCAGCTTTGTGTACGAGTTCTCTTCGGTCTCATTGTAGGTGGAACAAATGTCCTCACAAACTAATGTCCCCACATGGATTGTCACTCTGTGAACAATAAATACAGTCTGTCACGGGTGTCTTTACACACCCATGACACACACAATTTTTCAACTTTGGCGAGCGCCGCACCCCCAAGAGTACCCGTCTGCAGGGACAAGGGTGCCGCCATATGTCTCCCGTGACCAAGTCGCCCAGATTTCGTCCGTTGCATCGTGTGAGATCCAGTCTCAGCTGATCACAGCTTGACTCTGCATGGAGAGTGGTCGCCCAGGTCGCCCAAGTCATGTTTGATGTGAATGCGGCTTTAGGAACTTGGGGAAACCAATAAAATCAGAGAATAAACTACTAAAAGACAATCTAAAGTAAAAAAAGAATAAGATAAAACCTGAATTACTAAAACAGACTAAGATGCGTACATTAAATTCAGGTAAAAGCCAGACTAAAGTGGTAGGTCTCGAGTTTTCTTTTATAAACGCAACACTTTTGTTTTTGCTCATTTTTCATAAACTGAACTCAAAGATCAAATCTAAGACTTTTTCTATGTACGCAAAAGACCTGTTTTTCTCAAATTTGTCTAAATCTGAGCACTCCTCCTTTGCTGAGATAATCCATCCACCTCACAGGTTTGGCAAAACAAGGTGCTGATTGGATAACGTGTACTGCACAGGTGTTGCACAGGTTGGCGACAATAATAGGACACTCTAAAATGTGCAGTTTCATCACGCAGCACAATTATTCATTAAGCATGCACATTGTCAGTGCACTAAATTTTTGGATACTGTTTATTATTTTTTAGGGTTGCTGTTTGTCCAAGAGTGGAGGGTAGGTGATAATTAGGGTACGATCTATAATTGTGGATGTTTTTATTGGATACTGGCTTCTGTGTACATGTTGAAATTATTAAATAAAAAGATGATTAAGAAAAGCACATCATAATTGTGCTACTACCTAAGAGCCAATATATCTGTCTACTGTATACTGGACTGACCATCTGCATGCATGTGCTTCCTCAGTCGACCACACAGTGGCGCTGATGCCCTTTTTACACACAGTAGGCTCTGGCTGAACTCGACAGCCTCAGAATAAAAGCAGATATCTGTGAGGGTTTGAGCAGCAGGCTCTGGTGTCACACTTGAAGATGAATTCAGAGCTGCTTCCAGTCTGCCCCGTCAAAGCGACAGGTTAAATTCAGGGGTGGGAGGCATTTTAAGCCCCCATAATTTTATTTTACTAAGATAAGCTGAGCATAGATGTATGATGTTCTTATGATTGTTTTAGTGCAGGGCTGTCGAAACTATGGCCCGGAGGCCAAATGTGCTCAGGGGCTCACTTTGAAAGTTGGCCGCAGAAAGGAGGGGTCAACTTTTTATTAATAAGAAATAAAGTTTACTTACTACTAAGTAAGGGCCCAGTCAAGGTGAGCTGCTGTAGGCATCAGATGTTGCATTATGAGCCTGGAAGAGGAGTGACTTCAGGGAGCTGTTTTACGGTGGCTGACAAGGGGGAATGGCCTACAACGGCTAGATGCAGTTCAATAAGAGGAAAACACCTGCAAGAGCAGAAACGTGTTGCAGGTTAGACATGAAACAAAAGCTAAATTTGGAGTTCTCATGTATTTGAATCAACGATCGAGAGGGGCCTGACAGACAATGTGTAATAAGAGGGTATCAAGTTTTTTACTAATCTATTTTCAAAGAACACAAAATGAATACTATCTCAAAAAAATACTCTGTAAATGTACTCCATACTGCTTGCACATATAGTCCAAGAGTGTCATGGTACAGCTAGCTCTGGTTTATTTAATATGTTTTTTCACTTGTGTTCTTTGTCTTTGTGACCTCTTGTTTCCCTTGTCTCCCATGTTTCCTGTTTTATTTTGAAGTCCCTGTGTTCCTTGTGGTGTTTTCCTGCCCTCCCTTCTGTGTTCCACTGACTATGAATCCCTCCACTTGTGTGATTGTCTCACCTGTGCTTGATGTTTCCCCGGTGTGTTTAGGGTCTGTCCCAATTCTACCTCTTAAGGTGCGTCCACACCGAACGCGACTGTGGCGACCAAGATCGCTGACCCAAACCCAAACCCAAGTCCTGTCGCCTGTTCATAGCTCGTTTTGTTGCCGTTGCTCAGTGATGTCAGGCCTGCTCGAGTTTGACCCCACGATCATATCATATATCATATAATAGGACGTATTAGCTGACATTATTCCAACTGTATCCTTTTCACTCACCTACCAACCATAAAACACTGCAGCTGGCCCTGCAGCAGCATCTTCTGTGAGTTCAATGCAGTCCGTCTATAGGCCGAACTAATGTACTCACCAACTAATGTTCCCCACACGGACATAGATTGTCACTCTGTGGACCGGAATAAAAACAGTCTGTCACAGGTGTCAATCACGCACCCACACAACACTGATAGGCTCTCACGGCGTGACATCGCCTGAAAAGTTCAAATATTTCAACTTTGGCGACGGAGCACGGCGACCTGCTCCGCGTCCAAAGCGACCCCAGAGTTCCCATCAGCAGCAACAGGGGCGCCGCCCCCATGTCTCCAAAGATCTGGTCGCGCCTGGTCGTGGCTGATCGTGGCCGCCAAGGTCGCCCAAGTTGCATTTGGTGTGAACGCACCTTTAGCCCTTGTCTTACTCCTCACCCCTTGGTTTTGCGCGTTCACGTCTCGTGAAGTGGTGTCCCAATTCTCCGTAGGGCTAAGATGGAAAGGCTACACAGACCTCAAAACGAAGACAGACCAGGACCTCATTTGAAAGGAAGGGGTATGAGAATTTCACATAATACACTGCGCCTGCTGACAAGGAGGCAGAGCAGAGATCGAAGGAAGCGCATAATTATAAGTAATTATTAAATCATCAAGTAAATATTAATCATGTTTTGAGTTGTTGGTCATATATTTAAATTTCTCGTTATAACGAGCTAGCTTTCACAGCTGTAGCTACTGCTATTGTCGCATCTGGGTGATGACGTAGCGGGGATCAAGTGTCATCTCATTTCTTAGGAGTTTCACCTTATCAAGTTGGCTGAAATCTGCCCCGACTCCAGAGGAAGTCAAACTCAAATTTCGGGTCAAAATCATGTTGAAATCCCACAGTGGCCCTCAGAAAACTCCAAATAGTACAAGTAATAATAGACGGCATTTGAACACAAAGCTTTTCCTTAACTAATGAAGAAAAACAAATGGATTATTGAAGCATTGAGCAACAATCACAATCATTTGTGCACTATTTGCTTTCAAGATTTAAAAAGCAAACTCTGTCAGACATTTTAAATCATCTCAAATCACACAAACTCTCCAATAAAGTTTGTCTGCTTTTTGCAGTTTGGTCTTTTTTTTCTCTGAATGTGGAGAAGAGCGTCTGCCCTCTCAGCTGAGCCACTGTCATCCTGACCAGGGGTGGACCATGTGGCAGCGAGGGCTGATCAGTCAGCCATTCAATAATCTCAAAGTTTGATGCATTACAGGTGAGGTGCATCAAAGTGGCCCCATCATTCATGTGTTTTTATGGACGTGGCCCTTGATGAAAGAGATTTGGACACCTCTGTTGTAGGGCAAATGTTGCCTGTGCGTGATTTATTTTTTTCCCTATATTGTAATAAGACAGCAAAAGGCAGGTAGGCCGGCGTGAAAGGGCCACATCAGGCCCTCCAAAGCTTTCTATCTGGCCCTCAGAATATTGTCAAACCCAAAAAATTAGAGGGATAACATTTGTCGTGATTTCAGGAGTATCTTTTTGTCGATATATTTCAACATTCCCCACTAATGCACCCGTAAATTGAAACCATTTTATCAGGAATGACTTCATGTTTGACGCTATTCAAGAATCCAGCCCGTCAGCTATAATTAGCTACCATTCAACCAGGAAACCAGGAGTCAAACCCAGTTATGGAAACCTGGCACCCCCTGGGAGATGTAGCAAGGAAAACATGGGCTAGCTGCAGTATGGATGATAGGGACTGGTCTTTTAAAGAGAAAGGAATACATAGAATTCTGGAAAAAAGACGAAAGAGAAGTTAACTCGACCTGAATGTTAATATTTTATTTAACCTCCTGAGAACCGAAGAAAAAAAGTGTCTTTCAGTTACTTTTTTTGTGTGATTTGCTCATAAATGCACACCTTGTCACACCTTGGAAGGCTGAGACGACCTTGACTCACACATTCAAGCAATGGTCTGTCTACAAGGAGAGGACTAGGAGACATAAAACATGCATTTTCAAAACTTTTCACTCTGGACCACGGTTTCAAAAGTTTGCAGATACAGGTACTCAGGGCACCGTTCTCGTGTAAATGGAGGGCAAAAATGCAACGAAAACTCTCTGTTTTCATTGTCGTGTAAATGGCCCCTAAAATTGAGTATGTACTCCAAATTTGAGTACTAGTAGAGCTGAACTATGGTTGTTGCCACCAATATCAAATTTGTGCTCAAACGGCTTGCCATACTCTCCTTCTACATGATCATCTTCCCATATCTCTTGCAGATACTCATCCTTATCCTTTTCCTCATGTGACATCCCCAAATCTGAATCTCCCTCTATTATACGGCATAGAATCCTCTCTGCTTCACTTTTTTCTCCTACAACAGTGTGCAGTCATTAAATACATTAAAATGGTCCCGGTGTCCACTACGGTTGACAGTCATTAAATGACTGTTATTTCAAAACAGAAATAATGAAAATGTTTTTAGATGTAAAAATATTGTTATTAACATGTTAATGAACAAAAATAAATATAATTTTCAAGAATATTTGACTTTCTTCTCCTCTTTCCATAAATTGTGGTTGTTGGGATGTCGGCCATCTTGATAGAGGAAAAAAGTAAAGTTCCCAGCATGCAAACCCATCACATGACACATCACTGAAAGTCCAGGATGTCTCTACAGAATAGTATAGGGCTTGATAGGGTTACTCAAAATACTTAAGGAAGATACAGGTCAGCATAATGTCCACTATAAAGGACATAAATTAAGGGCCATATTTTTATTACCTCCACCAAGGAGGTAATGTTTTCGCCAGAGTCTGTTTGTCTGTTTGCAAGATAACGCAAAAACTACTGGATGGATTTACATGAAAATTTTACCAGAGGTGTGGTTTGGTCCAAGGAAGAAGCCATAACATTTTAGTGGTGACTCACATATTTGTGTGGATGCAAAAAATTCCCAAAAGTTGCGAAAAATCCCATAAGTTAACATTTGGCTGTATTTAAAAAAAAAAAAAATCATATCTCTGACATCACTTGATGGATTTGCTTCAAAATTTACAGGATAACACTGGGGAACAATTTGAAAAAAAAATTCTGTTGGGTTAGATTTTTGTATTGATTTAGACTAAAATTGGCATGCTGATTCCAAAATTGTAGTCAGTTTTTTTCTAGCACATCAAGTTTTTTCTCCACAGTTTACCCTCCAGATAAGCAAAATTCCACTGACTAGTTGTAATAAGACTTGCCAGCTGATTACGATTGGACTCATTTACAGCCACATGGCAACTTGTTTGTGCAGTCACAATTGAGACAGTGCAGTGAGAGGTGTGTGCAGCCCCCAATAGGTCAGTACTATCAATAACTGCAAACAGAAAGCTAGCATAGTAGGAGTTGAGAGGATTTGTTCTGGCTTTTCTCTTAACCTTGTAACTATGGGCATACAGTTTTAAGTTCTATTTCATTTTATACTGTTTATTTAGTTTTCAAAGCTTGTAGGTATTCCGTCTTAGTGTTTTATTTACATAGGTATATATTTCCTTTGTTTCAGATCATGTCTGCTCCTGCTACTTCTTGTCGTGAATGCCTAAACAACCCTGATTCCTTTTGCTATATTTGTGGTAGTTTCTCCATTCCAAGTCAGAGGGCAAACATCAGTGCATTTGTCAAACAAGCATATTTTGCATATTTTAAAGTAAAACTTGGTGATCAAGACATGGGCCGCTGTGTGTCGAGAGTTTATGGATGTGGACCAAAGGAACAGGTGAAAAGTTGGCATTTGGTATCCCCATGGTTTGGCGAGAGCAAAAAGATCATTGCACAGACTGTTACTTTTGTTTAGTGAAAGCATCAGGATTTAACAAGAAAAATAAAATATCCTAATCTACTGTCAGCTACAAGAACAGTGCCTCATTCAGCTGAAATTCCAGTGCCAGTTTTCGAATAACTACCTCCTCCAGAAGATCTGAGCGATGTTGAAGAACGCATTGACAGTAATGATGCAAATTTTGAAATTCACGTTCGTAGGGGAGTTGATCAGCACGAATTGAATGATTTGGCATGCGATTTGGGCCTATCAAAATAAGCTTCAGAAATCCTAGCATCAAGACTGAATGAGCAAAACTTACTTGAACAAGGAGTGAAGGTATCATACTTTCGAACCAGAGAAAGTACATTTCTGCAGTACTTTCGAAGTGAGTGGCTTTGTGTTTTACCATAACATTCCTGGTTTACTGAAGGAATTAGGGCTTTCAACCTACAATCCTATAGTTCAAAAACTTGACGTGATAGAGAAAAACTGAGATCAGATTTGGATTCAGCACCCAAAAATTAGTTATTAACAGCTGTCAGACCTAACTCAACAAAACTGTGTTCCCCAGTGAAATATATATAATATGTCTCTATCATCACAGTCAGTTTCACCTGGAGCAAATCAAGATTGACGTCACAAAAAAACATTGATATTGTCACGATTTAACCCAGGAAAAATAACAGGGGAAGACCCAAATGCAGATAAACAAAAACAGGCTTTATTCAAAACTAAAAGGGATCAAAAAAACTCCAAAAACAACAAATCCTTTACGAAAATTCAAACACAAAAAACAGTCCTTAACAAAAGGCTCAAAAGTACAAAACAAGAGTCCCAACAGAAACTACCTTCAAAACTTGGGAGATCATGGGAGAACGCTGGAGACAGAGAGACACCGAAGACATGGAGCCACAGCAGAAGAAACGGGAATGAGCCCACAAAGACAAGGGAAAACACGTGATTAAATACATGAGGTGATTGGGGTAAACAAGAAGCAGCTGGGGGAGAACAATCAGGGATCAGGTGTAACAGGAGGAGACAGGAAGCAAAACCCACGGCATTGAAGGGAGACAGGAGGACTTTCAAAATAAAACAGGAAACACAAGGACAAGACTAGAAACGTGAACAAAATGGGAAACTTGACAAGGACTGAGAGAAGAAGTCAAGAGACACAGGACAAGAGATCAAAACCGGAAATAAGGAGTAGATAATACAAAATAAGACAGGACAAGGAGTGAATAAACAGAACACAAGGAAAAGGCATACAAAATAAAACAGGGCCAGCAGAATCATGACAGATATTTATAAAGGCAAATTCTTTTCATTTCTCCTCAGCTGCTCTGACGGTCCTGCCTCCTTTACGTTATTATAGGAATTGTAGTTTATTGCAAACTCACATTTCAAGCCTATGTCACTACATTACCCAGCTTCCCTTGCAATGCCAGCGGAGGACTTGTACACATGGACAGACATGAGCGGAGACTCGGCTGTCATATCGGAGCTTGTGGTGATCCAGAATTGTATCTTGGTGGAAGTCTGCGCTCTCCGAGTGCTTTTCTAGTTTGTCTTGAAATCTGGCCCTTCTAGCTTATGTCAAGAAAAACACTGGCACTCATCAAATGTAGTTGATGACCCCTGCTGTAAAGTAAGCACCTTTTAAAATCTTTATACAAAGTGGGTAACCATAAGAAAAAGAAATCTTCTCAGGCCCCTCATCAGCCCACAGATGATCTTCAATCCTCTTTCCTTTGAGCAGTTTTAGAAATATGGGACTGTCCTTAACGTATCAGAACATCAGAGGTGCATAATGTCTTAGAACAGCAGCATGAACAGCGTCCTGTCCTGGGACTAACCACTGACAGCTCTGTAAGCTCACCACCTTGATAATAAAGATATTCAGAAACCAGAGAACAACAAACGTGAGTTCTGATGTATCTTTATTCTCTGAGGAGGCTGACCTGGTCCAGAGGCTTTTAAAAACATCTCACTGTGATAAACTATTTGCATAATTTGTATAATGAATAAGCAGCGGTGCATGGTAATCCATCTTCTTTTTACTCTGAGAAACACAGAAGAGTGAGCGTGCACCTCAGACAGCAGCTGTCTTTTTCCATTAAAAAGTGAATTTTTCCCCGTTTACCTTAATGCCTCACAATAACACGAGTGTGTTCTAATACGACCCTGCAAATCCACGGCAGATTCACCCGCGGTCGTAAATTACAAGCAGACAACGTGTGATTGCCTCTCAAAGGGAAAACAAGTGGATGAGACAGGTTTAGTGAGAATTATTCAAATGAATTGCTCTTGTTTGCGTAGAGAAAAGGGGATTTTGAAAAGATTGGCCGCCTACAATGGGAGGAGTAATTCCTTTTTTTCAGCCAACATATTTATGAGCACAGAGTTAATTCCCGTATTCACGGAGACATGTCGAAACTCTGGACGTGCCTCTTCTCCCTCTGCTCCAAGTCTGCAGGCGTCTGAGACTGAATGAGACTCAATTCAAGAAAGAAGAACGATGACAGCGTTTTGAGTGCTTTTGCAGTTCACTCTTTTGATTCAAACTATGTGGTTTCCATACTGTTCATCAGCACTGAGACGCCTTTATAGAAGCTGAGTGAGTGATGACAGAGAGAATTATTGTAATTCGCTTCAGGGTGTGTTAAAGAAGAGTGTTTGGCTTTCAAGACATAACCTGACACACCAGATGGACCATTCAATTTATTTCACTAGTCCATCTGGGAAAGAGCCCATAGAAAGAGTTTGGGGAGGGTTAAAAATTTCAGAGGCATATCCAGCAGGTGATTGGATGATTGTTCAGTCAATCACATTTATTACGGACCAATTAGATTATGTAGTAGGAGGGCACTACAGCTGCAGCGTAAAATACGTAAGCCACTCCATGGAAAAAACTTTGGCCAAAACATGTCTGAAGTGGTGAGAAAATATCCTTTATCAGGGCCAACAAGGTGCTCGCTAAGGTAGCTCCCATATTGCTGTTACATCTATAAACAATAGTTCCATGATAAAGTTACCATCATAATGTGATTCCTTGAGCGTGAAAACCCACACCTAGCACTCAGAATCATGTTGATATCATTATTAGTTAGACAGTTATTGAGCAAAAACAATTGTTCACTAATGGCGGGAATCTGGATCACCACCAAAGTCTAATCATTTCTAAGTTGGGCCATTACCAACATCTCCTGAGAATATCAGCAAAATCTGTCCAGTACTTGTTGCGTAATCTTGCTAACAAACAAACATATGCTGGCAAAAATATATAATGCACACTACATTTTCAAACAAACACTTCCAAAACATTTCTTATATTTATCTGCCCCCTACTTGAACAATTAAAAAAATAAAAAATGGTCTGACACCACATACAGTTGATTTTCAATAGCCCACACCAACAACACTTTGATTATAGCAACAATGAAAACAAACATAACAAATACAATAAATAAATAAATAAATAAATAACCTATTTTCTACATTTAACTTTGTGGATGACTCTGATTGCTCTTTCCTGCAATAAGAACAAAGGATTTATATGACTCACATATCTATTACCCCACACTTCTGCACAATACTGTAATTTCTCAGTTATATCACGCACCCCATATTTTCACGATTTTTGCCTGAAAAACACTGTACTCGAATATAACATGCAACAAAATTTTGCCCAAACCTTACTCTCTCAGACAACTCAAAAATTACCTTTATTCAAAGTTTCAATCAATGAAATTTCAGTATTTTCACAACAAATGCACGATTCGCTCTCTCTCAAACAGATGCAGAAACACTTTTTGCTTTTCACATGCACAATTACTCGATTTCTGCCTGAGCATGCTCAGTCGTAGTGTACCGACCAATCAGAGAGCAGATATCAACATGCCGATACCTTCGACCAATCACAGCACAGCTATTTTGCATCCCCTTGCCCACGGGATGGCAGTGCTCTGTGTTTGCCAGTGGCTGAGTGGTAACGCTTGAGAATTACATGATCATTACACAAAGTTAAACTAATTAAGACCCAAAATATTGGATTAGAACAGTTTAACAGTCAGTTTAATAAGAATTACAAAAGTTTGGCAAGAATGTTTTGCTGAGAGAGAGAATATTTCGGCCTTTTCTTTCCGATGTGTTGCAATCACGATGTTGGCGAGACAAAATATTTTAAGTATTTTGCTTGTACTTGTGTACAATACGTGACCGAAAAATTTGAGCTTATTTAAAGCCAAAAAGTGTGTGTTAAAATCGTGAAAGTACGGTAACTCAAATAAGGCAGTATAAGTGAACAGTACAACATTCTCCTTTTTTTGCAATACAAAACGTCCTCAACTTTGTTCAAAATAAAAATATTCACATTCTTTCAATCTAACCACGTTAACACCTGTTTCAAATGAGTTCTTGTATGCAGAAAAAGTTCTGTCTCCAGCTCCCCTTCATTTGTCCCGCTTGAGGACACCCTCTCACCAGCTCAGAGCCCTGCTGACTTTGAGATGAGGATCTCCTCTGGATCTGTTCAGTAAAAGTAGGCTGACACGGACTGTAATTGTATTTGTGGTGTGGGGTCGGGCGAGGTTCAGGGAGTCAGCTCCGCTGGGGTAGAGCGTGCTGCTGTGCGGGTGACATGATGGATGGACTACTTCCTGCTCGCTCACATTGAGCTCTAATGGTCCACAGAGAGGGGGAGCATCTTCTCTGAGATGAATGATCATTTCCTGTCCTGAGCTGGTCCTTTTTTCCAGCCCTGGACCTTCACATCTTTATCACACATCCATTATATTTAGGGGGTATAAAAGCTCCGCTGTTGTTTGAGGGATCAAGTTAAGGCTCCTTTTCAGCACAAACCTGCTTTGACCTGAAATTCACAGATCTGGATTGGATTATCTCGACTTTGTAGGAGAACAGAGTTAGTTAGATCACGTGCAGCATTTCATTAAACGACATCAGAAACACAGGACAGGGTTAGGCCTGCCATCATCAAGAAGAACAGATGAGGACTGCTGGGTACTCTGGTTTTGGGACAATGTCATGTTTCATATCTTAATCAGGACTGACAAGGGAGTGAAATTAAGATACATTTCGCAGTAACAGGTCTGAGTCTTGGTCATCAAACCCTACAGGAGAATAAGGTGATAGAGGGATGTCTGCCTCTATGTCCTCTAACAGCTTAAACACATTTGACATGTGATGGCTGGTGTCCCACCGTTGGCTCATAATGCTGTCACAGCCCTGCCTCTCTTACCTCAGTAAAGACCATGGATATATATTCTTATGTTTATGGATTTAAATGTCAAATATTTTGTACTGGAAAGGTCTGAAAGTCCAGTTTTTAAGTAATTGTCATGATCCTTTTTCTTTTAGTTAAGTTTTTGTTTCTTGTTTTGTCTCGTGCTTCCTGTTTTATTTTGAAAATTCACCTGTCTCTCCTTGTCTTTGTGGATTTTGCTTCCTGTCTGGTCTGTCACACCTGATCCCTGATTGTGCTTCCCCAGCTGTGTCTCATCACCCCCAATCACCTCATGTAGTCAACCCTCGTGTCTTCCCCTGTCTTGTTGCCAGTTCGTGGTACCTTCAAGTCTTGTTCCAGCACTTATAGTTCTTGCTAGTTTTTACCGTGTTTTTTGCCTCATGTTTTTTGGACACTGTTGCCAGATCTTTTGGGCTGCTTCTCCTACACTGAACCTTTGTCTGGTAAACCAATAAACCCTTTAAACCTTCCTCGACTTCTGTTTTGTGTGTCTCGCTCTAGTGTCCTACTCTTTGGTTCAGGTTCTGTTCTGTCTCATGATAATATTAAGGAGTAGAAATTAGAGGGGGACCCTCAATAAATTTCTCTATACATGACCTGATTACCATTTAACTGACCTGGAAAACTTCAGAAGGAAAGCATTCAGTAAAAACTAGGGGAGTTTCTTCACAAAGAAATGGTAAACTGAGGTTTTACATTGAAAGGCACAAACAGGAAGTGTAACAGCACTGTGTTTTTCTTACTTGTGATGTGTTCTTCCAATGTGGACATAGATTTCTGCTGAAACAAGTCAAATATCACACTTTATTTCTCATTTTCTGGTCTACTTTGGCCAAGGTATGTACAAGGCTGAAGGTAAATTTAGGCGACCCTCTCATCTCAGAAAGTCCGGCAATTTCACGTTTACTTGCTCTGACTGATGCCCTTAGATCAAACAAGTTATTTGTCTTCTTATAATGTAGTATAGGGCAAAGTGGGGCAAAAATACCAAGTAACAAAACGAGGGTGCATTCATGCTCTTCCACACCTGGGCCTCTCTCTTTCAAACCACATTCTGATAGATCTGGCAGGTCCGTCAGGCTGACCATGCTTGGCTTCCCATGTTATAAGGTCCAGTCACAAGGTTCAGATAGTTCTGAGAAGGAATACTGCAGTTGGCAGTCGAAACATGTAAAGATAAAGACAAAATACATCCTACTTTGTCAGATAAAATAGAGAACTGAATCAGTGTAAGCCCTTGCCCACTGGAAGTATATTTAAAGCCCTTAACAGCTTGAAAAACCAGATCTCAAGAGAACCACAACTTCACGAGGGAATTATTTGACCAAAAGTTGACAGGAAGACCAACATGTAAACAGTTTTTACTGTCTACCTGACATGGATTTGCCATCTTCTCTGATATTATTTCCAATATTTTTGCTATATTTTGAAATTTCTCAGAAACTCTGAGTGCATGTTTTCCTGTTTTGGGTCGTTCTGCTTGGTGCTGATTGGTGCAGAGTTGAAGCATTTCCCGCTAAAAATAGACTCATTTTCCATGTAAACCAGCATGGAGCTGCACTACTGGTACACACCTGAGAGAGGCTGAGGGGCTGTTTACATGACAAAGAAACTGGCTGAAAACGGAGAGTTTTGGTTGCGTCTCCGTCTCCGTCTCCGTTTAAACAGGAATCAGTGTTGTCAGGGAAAACAGTCGTGCGCATGCGCAGTACTCTTTCAGATGAGGGTTGTGCGCACACCTAGGAACAACAATGACAACAACAGCTATGGTCATCTATCGAGTAACAAGTGTGCTGCTTTCTGTGCTCAGTTTGTTATCATTCCTCCAACAAAATGTGGATTTGCTGCGGCAACACTCTAACCAGCGGAGACACATTTTTAATATTCACCAAGAACTCAGTCCTTGGCAAATATAAATGAAAAATTTGTCTTAAACCGGAAAACACTGTCGTGACACCGCTGTTTCACTACAAACCTACATCACCATCTCCTGGCCTGGCATGCACACCACCATATTTTCAGTCCGTCTTGCTAAATTAGCAAGAAAATGATTTAAGAATCATGAGATCATTTTTTAAAGAACTTTTTGTTTTGTTTTCCTGACTTAATTATTTTATTTTATCATTTTTTTTATTTTATAACCTTTGTTAAACCAGGTTTGTCCCATTGAGATCAACAGATCACTTTTTCATGGGAGAAATGACCAAGAATGGCAGCAATACAGTTTCATTAAATCAATTAGACAGCTATCTCAGAATCACAACTTGTTATTTTATATATAAATATTGTTCTGCCCTGTTTTATCCAGATAATTATCTCAGAATTACAACCTACAGTTTTTGATAAATAAAAGCTCTGTTGTCATCAGACCGGCAGAAACACAGTGTGGTCCAGTAACAACAGATGTAATGTGTTTTGGCAGAAGGACAACATCATCTTTGTTGTATAAACACTCGATTATCTCCCGATGTGTCAACCCTAAACACCAGTAAAACAGGTTTAAATGTAACAGCCGAGGCAAATATGCTTCCTTGACTGACTTGAATGAGCACTTCGGTGGGATTTGAGGGTGAATATTATTACCTGGCAAAAGCTGAAAAGGTTTTATTTATATACAAAACTGTAAGTTGTACCACAAGATAAATATCTTGCTGATTGAACACACAGAGCAGAACATTATTTTCTCATGTGAATGCCATACACTTCAGTTCTCATGCACTTAAACACCCACAGAATGTTCCCATAAGCAATCACATTTATGTAATGTGAATAAGGGCTGAGGGCTGAACAATCTCTTCTTCAAACATCACAATGTAATGATGTGTAATGTTGTAGGCGGGCGCTACTGCCACAGAGTAAAATACAAAACATAATCCTCTTGGCAGAACAAGCTCTGGTTGAATGAAAATATCCCTCCTATTGAAAAATGCCTTTAGTTTCGTTGTTTGTTTTTTTAATATAGAAATATGGTCCAGATCTAATAATACTGCTACTGAAACTGTTAGCATCTATGCTAATCGCTGTACAAGCAGTCACTTCCTGCTGTTGTCCTGCTCGTAGCTCCCACCTCTTCCAGTGGTTCTCAACCTTTTTGGGGTCCAGGACCCCCCACATATTTTTGATCTATTTTTGACCTATACTCCTGCGTGCAATTTGAGGTCTGAGGGCCAGCTCCAGCTTGTGGTGCCTAGGGTGAGGCTTAAAACCAGGGGGGACAGGGTTCTTCTCTGTGGTCGGCCCCAGACTTTGGAACACCCTCCCCCTCCACGTCCGGACAGCCCCCACGGTGGGGTGTTTTAAGTCTCGTCTTAAGATCCATTTTTATTCCCTGGTGTTTTAATCTTTCATGAGTTTTGTGGTCCTCTGTGTCTTTTATTTGTTTTACTACATCTTTTATTTATTTTACTATGTTTATCTGGTTGATTTTATTAATTTATTTATAGCATCGTTTCAGATTATGCTTCTATTTGATTATTTATTGCTTATTGTTATTGGAAATGTTTGTTTTATTGATTCTATGTACAGCACTTTGGAGACGTTTTTGTTGTTTAAATGTGCTATACAAATAAAGTGGATTGGATTGGATTGGATCTACCCTGAGGACTGGGATCTACCTCTACTTCTTCTTTTTTGTGTAACTGTACTTATCATCTTCTTCTTTGTTTGTAACACTAGCTTAATTTTAGGGGCTCTAATTTCGTAGACCAGGCGCAGGCGGGGCACACCTGCCCTGCGCCTCGCCTGTGCCGCGCCAATGGGCTGTGTCCAGGGCATTTTGCAAGTTTCGTGCACAGCGCAGGGAGGCCCACCCACACCTCTGTCTCTCCCACCGGCGCAAATGGCAGAGAGGGAGGAGAGGAGGCGTGAGTGGCTTCAACACAGACGAGTGTAATCTTCACCAATCAAATGAACGCCTCTCCTCGTCTTTAAATGCGCCATGGGCGAGGCGCAGTGACAATTTCACCTCGGTGGCAAAGAAGGTCAGAGCCGCTGTCACTTTTGCAGCAACTAGGAGAGCGGAGGGGCCACCGGGCCGCCATCGGAGATGATTCACATCTGTCCCTCGAGGTGTGGACCACCTCACGGGACAGATGTAATCTGTTCCTGTGTCATAATAGGAGTACAAAATTAAGTGATAATCACATTTAAACACAGCAGCAGGCTAATCCATTTATCATGCTTGTGATCCACCTGCATTCCTGGTCTGTCATCGCCAAATAGCAGAACCTTAGGTGAAATATTCCCCCCCGATATCTCCTCCTCATCCTCCTTGCAATAATGTACTCCATCTTTTTAGATCACGTTAAGAATAAAGATTAAAAGAGAGAAATATGGGCAATCACAGGTAAATCCTTAAGACACCGAGTGACTTACATTTATTCAGCGAGCGTCTCTCGCTTTGAACTCGTTAGTTATGACGAACGTCTCTGATCTTGCATCAGATGTGATGGGACAATTAATAAAGATACAAATGTATATGCTGGTTCAGACGGTTACATTAAATAGTGGTTGCTGTGATTGTTTATTGCATTGAAATGTGCCTGACACTCTGGACACCTGCCTGTTAGGTTTTGGTGATGTGTGCGCTCTGTGCGCCTGTCAGCCAAATTACCACTGGTAGCACCTCGCCTGCACCGAGAATAGACCAGGTTGGAACTGGCGAGCTTTCAGCACACCTTCTGTGCGTTTTTTTGGCACGAAATTGTCACTGCGCCCAAGCTGAATCTTTTGACACCTCCCCATGGTGCACTGTCACACCCATCTCGGCGCAGCCGGTCTTCCAAATTGCCAAAGTGGCTGCGCACGGCGGTGCGCTGGATGAAATTACCACTGCACGGGGTGTGCCAGGCTGCGCTACCCTGAGTTGTGCCACCCTGAGTTGCGCCAGGAAATTAGAGCCCTAGGCGTTAACCTGAACCTTGCAAGTTAATGATTTTCCCACAACAACTTCCTGCAGATGATTCACAATAAAATCATTAATGAAATCAATAGTGTTTGCCCACTGAAACAGTAGGTGGCTCTATTATGATAAGGATGCAGATCGTGTTAAGTTTGTATTATGCAAACTTAAATAAATATATTACCCCGGTGAAACAGATGTAATTAGATTAAAAAAGTCCTGTTACTCTCTGTAGTTTAGGTAGATAAAGGTCTCAGTCACATTCAAATAAAATAATCCTATTTTTATAAATGCCCTTGCAATTCCACAACGGACCACTAGGGGTCCATGGACTGGTTGAGAAACACTGCTCCAAAGGACTCTGATTGGGCTGTGCCACTTTGGGATGCTCACAGTCATTGTAGACTGGAGCTTGGCAAGATGGATCTGCCGGATTATGGACACTGAAACTCAGAACCATCAGTGAGTGAATGTGAGAGTGAATGGGTGTGAATGGGTAAGTGTGACCTACGGTGTAAAGCAGCTTTGAGTAGACAAAGACTAGGAAAGCGCTATATAAGCTCAAGTCTATTTACCATTTACTATTTACTGAATCAGGCGAATCCATCATTCTTAAAGCTAACAGCAGACTTGTTCCACTGTTTTTGCTCATTCATACTTTGTGGTCAAACTTGTTGATGCTCTTATGGATGAAGTAGACAGAGGTTATAGGATTTGAGTTAAATTTTCCTCTTTATACTTTCTCCCCCTCCCATACGGTCCCTCCTTATTTAAACATTTAGAGCATCCATTCTGTCCACTCACGTCCCGTATTAAAGATCAGAATCGTTGCATTTTAATTGGTTTTATATTAGCTCATTGAATGCCTCGTGTCATTAAAGTTTTATCCATAATTTGAAAAATAGGACTCATCCTTGTGAAATGCTCTGGCTGACACTGGAGGTTAAATGGGGCCAATGCAGAGGTGTGTAATTTGTTTAAACCTGGTGACACTCGTCCAGGTCCTGAGAACGAGTCAAGCTGTTCGCTCAGTGTGTGTCAGCGGCCACCTGCTCCATGAACGCACCGCTGAGCTTCTACAGGCTCAGGGTGAAGCTGCTCCTGTTTGCAGTCTGTGTTCAATCCCTGTTGAACAAGACAAACAAATGAGGATTGACTGTGGGGTTTTTTCTTGGACTGATTGAACAGGGAAAACAAGCACCTCAAATCTGAATTATGAAGAGTGTAAAGCAACAATAAGTAACTTTTACTCCTTAAAATAGCAGTTTTAAATAGGATTTAATGGACTTTAAGGAGAAAGAATGGCATCAGTCCCACTCCCTCAAAACACATTGTTTGTCTGCATATAGCACTATGTAAAGTTTGGAAACAAGTCACGGTAATCTCATTACAAGTTTATTGTTTTACAGCATGATTAGCTTACCTCTCCCTGCACTGTTTCGTGGTGGAAGTTGGGAAAGAAAAATAAAGATAAGAAAAAAGATGAGATGATGCTATGACTTTGGCAAAAGCTTCAGGAAACAATCAAGTGCAGGTCTGACGCTGAGCTGGCTATGTTGACGTGAATGCATACGTTAAGTTGTGGTTTCTAGCCTGATTTGTTGGATCTGGTATCATGCAATTGAGCTGTTATCTCCTATTTTGTTAACACATTCAGCTTATCTCAGCTAGCATGTAATGAATAAGCCTCTCCATAGTGATCATCAAAGTGCCTATATATTGCTGATGTTTACAATCGCTTATGTTCAAAAACCCTTCTAGTTTTCATACACTGAGTATCCCTGTTTCTGCATTCTCTCTGTCTGAGTAGCTGTGTCAGAGCTTCTGCATAACCGAGAGCACCGTGCCACAGAACCGCAGTGACGTGCCCGCTATTGTAGATATGACTTGTTTTAGTCAATGGTCGTATTTCCACCAGCGGCACTAAATATACGCAGTGAGCCTGTTTTCAATGACACCTACAGTGCAGGCAAGTCAATACACACAGGACAGATCGCACCAGCTATGTCATAAGATCTTATATCATAACACAGACTTTAATAAATTTGTCCCTTTTATACAGTATGTGTTAGGAATGGTTAGAGACAGAGAGAATTGTTGATGGATGCCATTGATAAAACTTATGAAATATTTCCAAGTACTAACCTCCATATTCCTTGATGCTCACAATAATCCCTCAGTGTTGTGTGTTTTAGCTGAAAATCAAGCCACATGATAAAAAAAACAGAGGTCAACACATAGGGTCTGGAGTCAGCTGATGTGTTCACAGTGTTTTTTCCTCAGCTGGATCTGTAAAGGCTTCTGTTTTCATCAGCTACACAGGCGTTACCGTCAAGAGTTTGACTTAAGCCCAGTGTCCTCACCTCCTCCAACCAAGCTCCTTCCTCATGCTGAGTGATGGTGGTGAAGGGGACTAAATTACCCAAAATCCCACTGTGCTGCCATATGCTTTGCTCATTTTGTCTGAGGCTCACGCCGAGGAGAAGTCTGCTGCTAAGTGTCTGAGATCAAAAGCAGAAGTTGATGAGTGCTGAAATATACAGACCATATCGTGGCTTTGTTTTGTCAGGAGTGTATAAAATACTTGTTTCTGAAAAGTTAGACTCTCTCTCATCTTTTGATTTGAAGAGTAACTAGACCCCAGAGTTTCAGCCGGGGTGTTTTGAGTCTTGAATATCAAAAAATGGTTTGAGAACATCGTGAGCAGGGCAGAGGGGGAGGAGTGGTGATCATCATACAGTAAACTAACTATTGCTCAATCGAATAACAGACCAAGACTGAGATAGAGTTTGAGGAAGATTTTAAGCTGCTTGATCAACGGCAATACTGCGATTATCTAGAAGTTACATCAGCCAGACCTCTCATCAAGTTAGGCCTTAATAGCTTGAGAGTGTTGTTCCGATACAAGCTGGCGTTTGTAACCTTGCACAGCAGCTAGACCTGCCTGATTCAATGTCCATAATCCGGCAGATCCATGTTGCCAAGATCCAATCTACTATGATTGTGAGCCACCCAAAGCAGCACGGTCCAATCAGCATCATTTAGAGCAGGAAGAGGTGGGAGCTACGAGCGAGAAGACAGCAGGAAGTGGCTGCTAATACAGGGGTTAGCATAGATGCTAACAGCTTCAGAAGCAGTTTTATCTGATTATAACTTCATTTTCTAAATAAATGAAAAATTAAAGTAAGCATATTTTCACTCCACTTGTGAGATGTTTGTTTTATGAAGTGGCTCACGCTCTGTAGGGTAGAAGCTCCTGCCTGCTATACTATCTGATTGGCCTGTAATAAATGTTGATTGATGGAACGATTGTCCAGCCACCTGTTGGATAAGCTTATGAAAGGTTTAGCCCTCCCCAAACACTTACTATTGGCTTTTTCCTAGATGAACTAGTGAAATATACTGGATGGTCCATCTTGTCACGTTTAGAGACCAGCGTAAACCAGGAAAAACAAAAAGATGACCCAAATGCAGATTAACAAAATGATTTATTTTAACTAACCAAAAAACAGGGATCAAAATCCAAAAACAAATTCTTTACAAAAAGTCGTCTGTGTAGATTCTCATTCATCCAGGTCATGGTCATTCTGAAGATTCTAAAGCAAGGCAACTGGACTCTACACAGTCCAGTTGCCTTGCTTTTGAATCTTCAGAATTTACAAAAAGTCCAAACACAAAAACAGTCCTGAACAAAAAAGTTAGAAAAAAAAATACAAAACAAAGTCCCAAAAGAAACTACCTTCAGACTCTGGAGAACACTGGAGACGCTGAAGACATGCACAAGGAGTGGTTCAGGGAAGACGAGGAGGATGAAGAGAAGAAATGAACCCACAAAGACAGGGGGAAAACATAAGGGTTAAATACATGAGGTGATTGGGGTTGATGAGACATAGCTGGGGAAGAACAATCAGGGATCAGGTGTGACAGGATGAGACAGGAAGCAAAACCTACAGCAATAAGAAGAGTCTGGTGAATTTTCAAAATAAAACAGGAAACGCAAAGACAAGACATGAAATGTGAAAAAAATGGGTAACTTAACTAAAACCAGGAACAGTATCAAGAAAGTAAAACAGAAATCACAAGACACAAGAGGTCTTAATAAGTAACACAAGGAAAAAAGCCATACAGAATAAAACAGAAAAGGCAAAATCATGACACATCTGGTGTGCCAGGTTAGGGTGTTCATGTTCGTACTCTGCATGGTTTGTTGGTGAACTCCAGGGCTGGAAATGGAGGCCCATGTGAATGTGCCAAAACCTGTAGTACCCAGAGTGTCCACTTGTGGCTGGCTGCAGAAGCCAGCTCAATGCTTAAAGACACCTTAATGACTATATGAAAAAACATAAGTCTTTTTCAGCCTTGATAGACCTCTTTACGTTCAAAAAATGTCATCAGTCTAAACCTTTAACACAGCTATGAGGAGGTGATTTTTTATATTGTGCCAAAAGGACAAATAATTGAGGATTTGTTGAAGATTTCTCTTGCTGAAAATGTGACCTCACTGTTGGTCAGACAGCCTGAAGTCCCACCTTAACACAGGCTACCTGTCTGTGAGCAGGTTGAGATGATGTGCAGTATGGCAGCATCCATTAAGGGGCATCAGCAGCGTCCCAAAGGCTCCTATGATACTCATACAGTGAACTTCACATGGCTTCATCCAATTCTTTAACATTCTATGATTTAAACACAGCAATTAGTTCCTGTTTCTGCACATATAAATATGCCAAGCTTGCCTAAAAGAGGTGATCTCGGCTAATGGTCCAAAGGTAATATGCAAACCTCTGACAGACCTCTGCCAAGGCATTTCTGACATTGTTAGCCAAGTTATTGGCAAAAACATGGAAAACTGCCCTGCTGCCTCTGTTTCTGTGACAAATGTTCAGGTTAGTGCTATGCACCTCGTACAACCCCAAATATCCTGAGCTATCACTAAAAGTCAACTTCATATATTCATTTTAGATGACAGTTTGAGCATGTTTCTAATAACCGAAGGGACTTTTATTTTTTCCTCATGTTTCATGTCCTGCACTTCCTGTTTTACTTTGTAATTACTCACCCTTGTCTCTGTTCCAGGTCTACGTACCACCCCCATCCTGTCTTGATCTCACCTGCTCCTGATTGTCTGCTCCCTTGCTGTGTCTCATCACTCCCCATTAATCTTTTATTTGGGGGCTGTTTACACGACAACGAAAACTGCCAAAAACAGACAGTTTTCTTGCGTTTTAGCCTTCCATTTAGATAAAAATGGTGCCCGGAGTGCCTGAATCCACAAACCTTTGATACCGGGGTCCAAAGTAAAAAGTTTTAAAAAACGTTTTGGTATCAGTCTCCGTGTTAAACGGATAAAGGTTGCACACGCACCTAGAAACAACCACAAATCTTCTGTTCCGAACTCTGGTCCAGTTGGTGGTGGTAATGTGCCTCTAAGTTGGTTTGCCAACTGCCATTAAACAACAAAGAAGGAGAAAAAGACAGTTCCCAGTCAACATACTCCTGACATTTGGTGGTTTTGTAGTTGAGCGTCACATCCAGTAGCAGCTCAACTTCGTTGTCTGTCCGGACAAAAATCTCCTGTGTCTTCATGTGTTCACTTGCTGTTGTTGATTGTGAAAAGTTCGTCTTCACCAGAAAGTGTTAGTATGCAGATGCGTGTTGAAATACAGCTGTTTTACTACAAACCTACATCACCAACTACTGGCCCCTGCATGCACGGTACAGCTTCTTCAGTCATTCTCGCGGATCCGTGTGAACTTGGATCATTTTCACATCATCTCCGTGTGAATGTGGAGTGCTTTTGAAAAAACAAAGGCAAAACTTTTCTGTTTCTGGTGACAACGTTGTTGTGTAAACGGGGCCTTAATCTCACTGTCTGGTCACCAGTTCGTTGTGCCTCACAGTCACGTTCCAGCATTCCTTTTTCTTGCTCTTGTGACCCTGTTTTTCAGGCTCTAGTTATCAGTTTATAGTGACATCAAATTTTGGCATCCGGGTTTTAATCTAAAGAAAGCAGTCATTATGCACTTTTTTTACAGCATGTAATTTTAGTAATTTTGCCTTAAATGTTCATATTTGAACCATAACCTCTAAAATACTAAATATCTATTCACATTTCCTAACAGACCCTCCTTGCAGCTCCTCAGAGCTCTGAGTTCACTCGCTTTCGAGAATGTGCTAATGAGCTTTCACCAATTTAAAAAATGAACCTGACAACAGCTGCTTGTGTTTCTCCTACAAATTAAATGGCTGAACAACAGCCAGAAATGTCCCTCTTCACCTCTGGACAATAAAGAATCTTCCTCTCCAAGTACTCTTTGACATTGGTCCAGATGTCCGAGTCTATCAAATGATGTTCGAGGACTGCTGCGGCCACGGGCGATGCCGGCCAAGAAAGCACTCGGCTTTTCTAATCTGCCGCGGGTCTTTGTGAAATCAAACAGCTCGTCCTTCAGCTGTGGCGTCCTCTGCTTTTCTTCTCCTGTTTGGACGAGGAGGACATGGTAATGTCAGAGGCAGGGTTGAGTATCTGTTTTTAACAGACGTACAGCTGTTTCATATCGTCTGCTTGCGTTTTGATGTCAGACTCACAAACCAGGGGTGTCCTGTTTGATTTGATCACAGAATTAAACATCATGCATGTGCATCAAGGACACCAGTCAGAGCCAAAAGTGGACAAAAAGGGGACACATGCCGGCATAAATGATCAACTGAATAAAGAATGAGCACATGAAAAACAAACGAAAAGCAGTATATCAGTCGTCAGACCTTCAAATCAACAAAAACTGTGTTAAAATAATGTATTTTTAATATTATTACATGATTTCTGGTGTTAAAAATATGATATGATTTGTGTTTTTTTCTTCTAATTTTAAATGTATTTATTTTAAATCAATACTGACAGTAATAATATTTTTTTTTTTACTAAAACATCTTTGATAATATCTGTACTCTGTGTTTACTTGTGATCTTTTGTGTAACGCTATCTATGATAATAAATAGTCCATAGTTCATCATAGTCTTTTAATAATAGTATAATTTTTTCAATATCTTAAAGGGTTTTTTGAAGTGGGATTGCTGGAGGCCCATGGTTCCAGTAAATATGAGTGCCAACAAAAGGACTTGCCAGGTTTGTCTCTTGGGGAAGATATTTGGGGGCGGACTGTAGCCGGTACATAGCAGGTCATGGTGCCACTGAAAGCCTCATAAATAATCCACTTATAGGTTAAAACTACTCAAAATCTAGCCCCTGTGTTTAGAACTATTTTGTGCTAGGTATCCTTCCACCAGCAGAAAGGCCAGCACTTCCCTCATGGGGTGGGGGATTAAAATTGGCTCTTGCAGTGTTTAACACAAGACAAATTCATGAATGACTTTTGGAGGGAGCTGTGCCTCACTTGAAGCTCTGTAGAAAATGCTGCCATCCTTTCCAAGGTATGACTACAGACTTTATGCAGCTGTTGGTGAGATAAAGTGGAAAAGCTGAGCTGTAGCTGCAGGCTGAGATTGATTGACACATCAACAGACGAATGAGCAGTGAGCTTTAATGTGCAGCATGTTTATGATGTTCATACATATATACAGACAAATCAGTGTACAGGCTTAGTGAAATGATTTGGTACCCTATTTCAAATGGCTAAAATAGGGATGGGGACTGTCCAAAGTTGGGACATATTGGTTCTTTATGGATTTTTGTAGGGACACGGGACACAAGGCCTAAAAACAGGACAGTTCTGGCTAAATTAGGACATCAAAATCAGAATCAGAAATACTTTATTAATCCCCAAGGGACAATTTGGGTGTTTTAGTTGCTTTTTATACACAGTATAACAGTAGGAATATCAAACAAAGACATTAAGCAGAGTCTTTAAGAAATGTCAACTTCCTTATGAAGGAAAAATAAATAAATTAAGTAAAAGTGAAACTATAAACATCTGGTGGCACTTGCCCTTTTCACACAACCCTGATCTTATAAAGATAATTCCCTGACATGATTGGGGGGCAGGGGAGTCAACAATAAGCATGACAGAGGAAGTCAGTGTTCAGAATACAGCAACAGGGCAGAGCAGAACTTTACACTATGTGCACAATTTATATCCTTATGTTGGTGATACATGTTAAAAAGCAAATAAACAGCATCGATTAAAGAGCTGAGAGGAGCACTGTAGCATGAAGTGAGGATGAAGCAGCATCAAGGGTGGCAACTTAGGGTTGTCTCGTATTTCACACATAAACATTGCGTCCCGTTTTGAATCAATACGTGACATGGTTTGTCCCGTATTTCCGATTTGCCTCGAACGCAGCACCATTCCATTCACAGTCAACACCCGCTAGCTCCCGCCTACTCTTAGCGGCACTTGGTTTGGTTGGTTGATTTTCGGCATGAGGAATAAGTGCTCATCATTGATTGGGTGAGAGAAAGTCATGGGAAATCAGGGGCAAACATGTCTGCGTCTGCGGCTGCATCTTGTACTCTGCACCGTTCCCCAATTGAAACGGAAACGGATGCAGAAACACAGTACAGTATATACAAATGAATTGTTGTAACTGCTTAGTTTTACGTTTGCAGATATTTTCTGAAAAACTGTATAATAAAGTACTTAATAATTTAACTAGTACGTTATTAAAACAATGTCTTTACTATAATTTACCACAACTGATGCCCCACCCCACTATTAGGCCATTGGTGGTTGGGCCCTTGCAGTGTGGCATCCTGGCTGCAAGGGGTGCCCCTTTATTTTTCTGCTTGACAGGTGGCAACCCTAATCACACTAGAGAAAGAAAGCTGCAGAGTTTTACCTCTGTATCCAACAACAGCATGAGAAGGCTCTGTGGATACGTGTGGATACGTGTGGATACGTGTGTGAATGAGATTCCTAAATGTGAAGCACTCACCTGGCATTTCTTTAAATAATCACTTTGTTATATTTTTGTAAAAGTACACTATATTGCCAAAAATATTCGCTCACCCATCCAAATAATCAGAATCAGGTGTTCCAATCACTTCCATGGCCACAGGTGTATAAAATCAAGCACCTAGGCATGCAGACTGCTTTTACAAACATTTGTGAAAGAATGGGTCGCTCTCAGGAGCTCAGTGAATTCCAGCGTGGAGCTGTGATAGGATGCCACCTGTGCAACAAATCCACTCATGAAATTTCCTCGCTCCTAAATATTCTGCAGTCAACTGTCAGCTGTATTATAAGAACGTGGAAGTGTTTGAGAACGACAGCAACTCAGCCACGAAGTGGTAGGCCACGTAAACTGATGGAGCGGGGTCAGCGGATGCTGAGGCACATAGTGAGAAGAGGTCGCCAACTTTCTGCAGAGTCAATCACTACAGACCTCCAAACTTCATGTGGCCTTCAGATTAGCTCAAGAACAGTGCGCAGAGAGCTTCATGGAATGGGTTTCTATGGCCGAGCAGCTGCATCCAAGCCATACATCACCAAGTGCGATGTAAAGCGTCGGATGCAGTGGTGTAAAGCACACCGCCACTGGACTCTAGAGCAGTGGTGACGCGTTCTCTGGAGTGACGAATCACGCTTCTCCATCTGGCAATCTGATAGATGAGTCTGGGTTTGGCGGTTGCCAGGAGAACGATACTTGTCGGACTGCATTGTGCCAAGTGTAAAGTTTGGTGGAGGGGGTATTATGGTGTGGGGTTGTTTTTCATGAGCTGGGCTTGGCCCCTTAGTTCCAGTGAAAGGAACTCTGAATGCTTCAGCATACCAAGACATTTTGGGCAATTTCATGCTCCCAACTTTGTGGGAACAGTTTGGAGCTGGCCCCTTCCTCTTCCAACATGACTGTGCACCAGTGCACAAAGCAAGGTCAATAAAGACATGGATGACAGAGTCTGGTGTGGATGAACTTGACTGGCCTGCACAGAGTCCTGACCTCAACCCGATAAAACACCTTTGGGATGAATTAGAGAGGAGACTGAGAGCCAGGCCTTCTCGTCCAAATTCGCATTCGTTGTGAACACACATTTAAGTCACAGTAGTCATCTAAATTGTTTTAATTTTAGTCTAGTTTTAGTTGACAAAATCTACTGTAAATTTAGTCTACTAAAATATTAAGTGTCAAGGGTCAGGCATTTTTTTTTGTTTCCCTGAATTTCTAAAGTCATGTTTTACACTTGGTTAAATTTATTTACGTTTCTCATCAACACCAACCTGTTTCATAAAATGTGTCATTTTTTTATCACCTCTAATATTAGCACTGCTACAGAGTGAAAGCCAAGTAAAACACACCCATAGGCCACATAGAAATGTTACCCTTTGTCTAATAAGAATTGCATTATTGCCAGGATGATTCGCCTGGAGATGCTGCTTTACATTTGTTGTGTTTTTACCGGTCACAATTATGCTACGTGGTTTACACAGCAATTTGTCCTCCACAGCGTCAGCGGTGTGTACATAGTACTGACACCACTGTCTTTGCGGGGGTAAATCCAGTTGCCTCCCTCCTAAAGAGAGTAGCTCTGATTGGATCTCTCCCTCCACCATGCAGGTAAAGCAGTTGTGATTAGGTCCCTCTTACCCCCAAATTCCACGTAAATCAAACACACCACGATCCGTCCGCGAATTGTACTTCGCTCCCTCTCTAGTCTATCAGAGCATTTCCACAGCTGGCTGGAGCAGCAGTGAGCCCCGCTTTGCACAAGATACGCCACAGGTCGTTTTTCAGCACGGCCGCTGCCAAACCTCACAAATTCACAGTCATTCAGAAAGCACCATAAAAGGAAGTCAAACATGTGGGGTATCTAGTACTTTCAAAATTAAACACGAGACACGGGTTGGCATTACTTCACAACCAGAGGCATGAGCATCAGGTCAATAGTCGGTCAGAGGGTCCCAGAGGCAACACGATGCAATGGATGAAGAAAAGTTAATCGTGGAGGTGGAGAAATATAACTTTATGTATGACACCCAACACCCTTTCTACAAGGATATAGGCAGATAGAAGTGATACAAATCACAGAGCTATATGGTTGGGACCAGCAAAGCGACCTTAGAGAAGTTGATTCTTTTTTCTCAATTTATAACATGTTTTGTTATCGTGTGATATCGCAATTCACATTAGAGCTTGTGGCTTTCCGGGGATATTGTGCCATCCCCCTTCCAACTGCACAGGGCTGCGCTGCGGTTCGGTGCAGTGCTTCCAGTGGGCAATGCCGCCAGCCTTTCCGTCAGAGTGAAACCGCGGCGCTGAAGTGCGTGGTGCGTTCGCTGTATGTGAAAATCCAGGGTTAACTCATCCTACCTTTCCACAAAACCAAAGTAGCTGTGATTGGATAAATTCCTAACTTGTCCTTACTTCTACGTGACGAAATTAAGTCTGTTTGGATTAAGTCTCTGTTTGATCTTTTTTTTTTTTGGAGATGAAAATGTCAGTTAACTTAGTTTTAGTTTTTGTCCATGCGCACTTGTTTTTCTTAGCTACCATCTTGTTTTTTTCAGGGGTAAATTGCTGTTGATATAAACTATGGTGAAAATAATTAGTCAACAAAACTAACACTGACTTGTTCCCACTCTTAGCTGATGGTTCATTTTGGACCTGTATGAGCATACAAGAGAACCACAGATCAATTACACTGTGATGTCTCTGTGGATAAATTATTGTAGTATTCGAATTTTCTGTTGAGTGAGATACATCTTGTTTTTTCAAAAACGGAAGCATGTTTATTTAGTTACTCCATCCATAATTTATCTTTGAAATGAGTCGTTAATTTTTATCTTTAAAACCTTGAGCCTGGTTAAAAAAATAAACTCTGAATCATCTGTATTCAGAGTTCGTCAGGACTCTGCCTCGCCTTGAAAGCAGAAATGATCGATGGTGCTCCACGGCGGACTTTTGTCTCCTTAGCTCCGTGAAATGATGATAGGCAGTCGTCCATCAGACTTGATCCAGCGCCTGCTTCCCAGGGCCTGAATATATGATTACACTGCTTTGACTCCATTTATCTGCAAACTCCCTATTCAGCAGCGTGGACTGAAGTGTGCCGCTCCACCTCCAAAACAACTACAGCTGGGAAAATTCCTCACAAGCTGTCCCAAATCCTCTTAATGCCATCAATCCTGCTTTTGCTCATTCCACTTCATTGTCTCTTTATTTGGGCACTTTCCTGCATGGGGAAGCTTGATTGATTTGGCTCTTGGAGACAGGAGACAGGAAAGTTGGGGGGATAGGCAAAGTGTTTGGGAGCATCACTTAAACTCTGACACAGACAAATGGCTCGGGCAGGATCTGATGAAATATTTGACTTTGGGGGTGTTGCTGCAGCTTCCTCTCAGATGAGTGGTCTTGTCACGCCATTTCTCCTGCTTGATAATACGACAACAAGCACAGCTGTTTTTCTGTTTGCAAGAGGACATCGTGACCAAAACCATGACGATTTTAACCCTTTAACACCTTTTGTATACATACTTTTATGATACCTCTATCTAATCAATATGATAAAAAAAAATCCTAAAAAAACATCTCAATACAATCAGACAAATGATAAAAATGTCCTCAAGTGGATTATCAGTTGCCAAAAACACCTAATGTATCAAATGAGATACAAAAAATATATATATCTGGAACTGACATCCATTTTTGTAAACCTCCCTTGTTCCCCATCGTCAAATGTTCTCAGTTGGACTAAGATCAGAGGAACACGCAGAATGGTCCAAAAGAGTGACGCTATTCCTCTGGAAAAAGTCCTATGTCAGGCGGGCATTGTGAACTGCAACGTATTCCCCCACAGACCAGGGTCCTCCGTCATTACCGCACTGATGAGAATCCTCAGTCATTACCCCACAGGTTAGGGCCCTCCGACATTACCACACTGATGAGAACCCTCAGTCATTACCACACAGACAAGGGCCCTCAGTCATTACCACACAGACAAGGGCCCTCAGTAATTACCACACAGACGAGGGCCCTCTGTCATTACCACACAGATTAGAACAATAAGTCTTTCCCACACAGACTAGGGCCCCTGTCATAACCGCAGAGAAGAGAATCCTCAAACATTACCACACAGACGAGGGCCCTCAGTCATTACCGCACAGGTGAACGCCTTTAGTCATTACCACACAGACGAGGGCCCTCACTCATTACCGCACAGGTGAACGCCTTTAGTCATTACCACACAGACGAGGGCCCTCAGTCATTACCGCACAGATGATGGCCCTCAGTTATTACCACACAGACGAGGGCCCTCAGTCATTACCCCACAGATGAGGGCCCTCACTCATTACCGCACAGGTGAATGCCTTTAGTCATTACTACACAGACAAGGGCCCTCAGTCATTACACCACAGACGAGGGCCTTCACTCATTACCACACAGACGAGGGCCCTCAGTCATTACCACATAGATTAGGGCCCATACCATTACCACACAGAAGTGGCCCTCAGTTATTACTGCACAGATGAGGGCGTCAGTCATTACCACACAGATGAGGGCCCTCAATCATTACAGCACAGACGAGGGCCTCAATCATTACAGCCCAAATGAGGGCCCTCAATCGTTACCACACAGAAGAGGGCCCTCAGTCATTACCGCAAAGACGAGGGCCCTCAGTCAACAGTATGACTCCTCCTCTGTTATAAAAAAACACCTCTGCATAGTTTCTCATTGAGGGTCAAAGAATTTATCCCCCTGCTGCTGTCTGTGACTTTTCTGTCCTGAAGTGAACCCAAATCATGATCTACAGCACGTTTGCTCTCTTTTGAGGAACGAAGACACTTCAGTTAAAAAGACAAACGGCAGAGAAAAGGCTCGGTCGATGCTGAAGCAGTCAGCAGGACCAGCCTAGAACCAACTGTAGACTGGGACCAGTGAGACCCTCTCCTCAACTGTTCCTGTGTGAGCAGCTTTAGACCTCAAGCTTAGTGGAGAAGAGGAAAGAGAGAGAACTGGGAAGACTTTTTCAGAATGAGCGTTTACATGAATAACGATCTCCAAAACCTCTCATTAGGTATAAAATTTCTTTCTGACAGCTGATTGTTCTGATTACTTCTGTCTATGTGAGCATAGCCAGTGATATGATTGATTGTTGACACACATCAGAAACAAGCAACAGATCGGCTCCTTCTAATACAGAAGCAATTTAATTAGTTGTAACAAAATTGCCACTACACAGTTTTGTTGTGATGTATATATTTTTTTTACATTAAAAGCACTTTTGGGTTGTAAATTGGGGAAGCCGGAATGAATGTATAAAGGCTTTAATTCAGATTTCTTTTCTGATACCTATGAAAAGTGGTTAAAATGTTTCTATTTATTTTAACCTCTTATGAGGTTTCCTTAAATCCCGAAGAGGAACCTTTTGGACCTGATCTACTAAGATCCAAAATAATGAGCACTAAATTGTGTGTGCAAACAAAAAAATTGCTTGTGCAATTAGTGGGCGTGTTGCAGGTGATCTACTATGACTGCATGTGCAATTGATAACAGGCGTAAAAGTGGTGTGGACCGCTCCCTTTAAATGAAGATTTTGCGTGTGCTACCGGCTGTCACCATGGAGAGTTTAGGAGAACAGAGTGGCCATAAATGAAAAATGAAGTTTGAAGTCATGGAGTTAGAGGCAAATAAACACACTTGCAGTAACCTTTTTTGCTGTCTGTCATTTTGACTTTCACTTTTCCGTCATGCCATATTTTTATCCGTCATTTTTAATTTTCCTTTTCTGATTCCAATCAAACATAATCTAAATGACAGCATTCACATAGTTACACAGCTTTATTATCAATAACCTCTCATGGAAAGAGCAGTCTTACAGTTACGCACACACAGACTGCGCGGGTACTCTTGCCTTTTACGCACTGACTGTATCACACTCTCCACGCACTGACAGCTCCTAAACTCAGTGCGCAGAGAGTGTGATGCAGTCAGCTCTGAGTGACAAACGGAGTGATTCTCCTTCATACCCAGCTGTGGAGATCTTTTTATACACAGGTTAAATTATGTCCTCTGCGATGTACAGCGCAAACAGAGAGGGTTGACTTTACATGTGTGTCTGCATCAGTGTGAAGCCACACCTCTTCTTTCAGTCCATCATAATGACAGACAGCCTCCAAATCTTTCCGTCATTCATCAAAAATTTAGTCAATGATGGAAAATATTCGGTTAATGCGACCCCTGTGTCTCGCCACAATGACCGCAGCCCTCTGTGCGTAACGCTGTGCCTGCTTGCACCTGCCTTTCAAACACACTGAGTGCAATCAGTTGCGGGTTTGATAAATCACATTGCGGGTGCTTAATGATTATATTTGCATCTCCTCTTCCCAGTATATTGCACGTTCTGATCATCTGCATGTATTCTGCATATTCATGAAGGCAAACATGCTAAATGGACTGCACGTGCTATTTTGCTCATTTGACAGATGGAATCCTCGCTGCACCCTGTTGGTAGATCAGCTTTGCGCACGCTATCAAGTTTGCATGTGTTTTCATACACCCAAACCTTTATTAGATCTGGCCCTTTGAGTTATTGACAATCACTTTAGGAAAGTCTGAGTAACAAGCTTAAACTATAGTTTTCATATACTGAGTACCCCTGATCCACCTCTACTCCCAGTCTGTCTGGATCTTGGATCTCCTGTCACTTTTAGGCTCCCTTGCCCATGTGGTTCCAGTTACAGCAGCTGGTAAGATAACTGAAAGGGGATGGAGTCCCTTGCTTCTGGAGTTAAAGGGCGAAAGGGTTTGAACCCTTGTGCCCTTTAACTCCATCAGATAAATGACGTAGAGTTAACGCTGCTGGTGGTGCCAGGAATGATGAATGGCAAAGTGCTGCCCTGGCATGTGCTCCCAAACCTGACCTGACCTGACCTGACCTTTCCCATGTAGTCCCGGTGTGCTCTGATAGGTTAACTAGTCTACTCTGTGGTAATTGGTCAGTTCAGTGCAGCTAAATGACAATTTCTTCACCCTGCATTTTCTAAAAAGCCTTTGCTCTGCGCACCACCCCGAGCCATTTTGGCTTAAACTGCTGATGGAACAAAGGTACGACGTCTCACTGTTTGGTCTAGTAAGGGGGTCGGGGAATTAGTTATTTTCAGGCAGCTACTGGCGCTGTAAACAGGCCGAGAGTGAGAAGTTTACTGGGACGAGGTGACATAACAACTCAAAAAAAGCATAGACCTCTTTAAACCTCAACATTGATAATGTGTCTTTAGGGTAAATCCCCACTGTACCCCTTAGCCCTTCCCCTTCATCTTACCCCTTTGTCTACCCCTTGTGAAAACATGCCCCTAAGAAACGAGATGCCACTTGAATCCTGCTACGTCATCACCCAGAGCCGCTTGCTGGCTGTGTCATAGGCAGATGTGACAATAGCTGTAGCTAAAGCTGCAAAAGCTAGCTTGATATAATTAGCAATTTTAAAATACGACCAACAATTCAAAACATGATTGATATTTACTTGATGATTTAATAATTACTTATAATTATGTACTTGCTTCGGTCTCTACTCTGCCATCTTGTCAGCAGGCGCTGTGTATTATGCAAAATTTCTCATATCCCTTCCTTTCAAGTGAGGTCCCGGTCTGTCTTAGTTTCAGTTTCCCCTTAACCTTACAGAGAATCAGGACACACCTTCACTAGACATGAACGTGCAAAGCGAAGGCCTAAGGGGTAAGACAAGGTGGTTTTCCAGATATGTGAACAGCTCTTTTAAGTGAACAATGAGAACTGATTCACAGTTCTGAGTGAGCCATTCGTTTGCCAACCATTATTAAATGCAAATTGAATGTAAATTTAAGAAAAGTATGGCTCACTCACAACTGTGAATTGGTTCTGATTGTTTCCTTAAAAGAGCTGTTCAAAAGACTCGACTTGTTCGCGAACGTCACATCTCTCGTGAAAACCACTGCAGAAGTAGGTCAACAAAACAAAGCCTCTGTTTAGGAGTAGAAGAAGATAATATGAAGATAATAAAAGGTAATGTAACATAAAGGAGTAAAAAACGAGTCACAACAAGCACACAACTGTTTAGTGTTGCTGAAGCGTTTCTCTGATGACGGTATGCAGAGGCAGGCTAACACTACCCACTGACTCCCAGTGTTTGAGCTAAGCTAAGTAGTGGTGGGTGACCTTTGGCCCTCCCTTCTTTATTACTGCATGCTCAGTAAAAGGATTGTTTCTACCTGCTTGTCATGGACTTGGGAGTGAGGAAAGACATGAAAACAACAAAAACGTTGGAGTGTTCCTTTAGTTTAGCTCACATGAAGGCTGAACTTTGCTGCAGCTCCAGCAGACTCTGCAGCAGACAATCAGTCAGGGAATGATGAGCCGAGGAAATGAGCAATCCTCTTTGAAAACAGAGTAACACCCTGTTCCTTGTTATAGAAATGGCAGTGGCATTGATTAACACGGTGCACAGATTAGTCAGGCAGAGCTGAGAGGCAGCTGAGAGCCTCATCGTGGGACGGGGACTAGGGGGCAATTACCAGCATTGACACCATTTTGTGTGTTGATCCTGAGCAGAGGGGTTTTCGTGGAGAAGTCTCAGCAGCACCAAGCAGCTCTCCCTCGCTAATCCGCCGCAAGATTTCCATTTTTAATGAACTTCATTTATTTTTGTTACGACTGCTTAAACATTTCAACAGGGCTTTTGTTGCCTTTTGCAAGAGGCTTAACTCGATGTATTTCAAATAATTGATGGAATAGGGGCTTAGCCAAAATAAGCATGAAATCATTTCTGACCCCATCCAGACACGAGGCGGAGCAGGGATTCAGAGGCAGACATCTCAGTAATGAAGACATCGGCCAGCTGCACACTTTAAACATCATTTCTGAAATATAATGTCTGACTCTGCAGGCGCACCGAGACTACTTTTCAATGTCGTCTGACCCTGACGGACATAATGACTTACAAGTTCAACTTCACACAGTTTGGTAAACTAATCACCCTGTCTGGGTTTATAACATCATCCGGGGCTGCCCACAGCTCCATTTTTATGTCTTCATTTATTTTCAGCTTCACCAGAAAATGTTGAGAATAAGTTCTGCTGCTGCCAGAAAGTCAGGATATAGAAAAGCATATTTGAGGTCCTGTTGATTGTCCAGACTTTGTGCTAAATCTTTTTTTTTTTCTAAAAGGGACGACGTTACTGATGCACCACTCATGAACTTCAGAGCCAATGCCGATACTGATGTTTGAAATAATTATTCTAGCCGATACTGATGCTGATACTTCTTGCCGTGATTTTCCCACTGTGACAATATTATATACTTTTCAATTATTATCATAATAATTTACAATGCTATTCTTTATTTATTTTTTATTTTACTAGTTAATCATTTGAACATTTGCTGTTCCCAAGACCGGATGAAGGAGAAGGGTTGGAATTGTGACATAAAAAAAGAAGAACTGACAGAAGAAAGGTCGTTTGTTGTTGTTGAAACATATTATGGGTGTTGGGGTGTTGGGTATACTTGTTTTTTTGTCACTCCCACAGCGTCCATTATCATAATACCCACACTGACAATTATACAAATTAGATGATGACATAATTGAGCAACTTTCCGGACAGCTAATAGCTACTCTCCTCCAAAGGAATTTGCTATAGTGTTTGATGCTATCCCATCAGGTACCTTAATGCTTTTTAGGAATCTTCCCAATCTTCCACTTCCTTCAGTCTCTTTACCTGACCTAACTGACTCACCTATAGGCAAGATCTGTTGTTCACAACTTTCCCATAATAACAATAGACATTTACGTGCTTTATTTTAGACAGATGTTTCTGTTTCACATGTAACATCATATTGGAATCGTTTTTGGAATGACATTTATTGGAGCATGGTTTGGATGATCCCACATAAGTACCTCATCACTAATAAGGTGAAGGACATATCCTTCAGAATAATTCATAAATACCATCCTGCCGATCACCACATGGCAAAATTCAAGAGAGAGATAAATAGATAAACATCTATTTTGGCATCTATTTTGGCATTGTCCTTATACCAAAAAGCTTAATTTATCATTGACTATTTTTTCAAAGACTTCGCCTTATTATGGGAAAATGTTGTATTCTGCTTTTAAAAAAGGTCAAAGAAAGAGGGGAAACATTTTTTTCTAATGAAATTGTTAATTATTTTGGCCAAGTTTTTCATCCACAAATGCAAATATAGTAACAACAAAAACAACTTTATCTTTTTTCTCAAAGATGTTGAACAGTACATACAGCTAATTGATAAATCAGACAAAAAAAAGCTATAAAAACCTTGAACATATGTGCTAAATGTATTTGCTTAATGTGACAGACTTACCTCCTGGCTACACAGTTTTATGTTTCCTTCTGTGTACTGTTCCTGTATACGTTATTCTTTTTCAATAAATTAAAAAGCTACTTTCATAACTGAAGAGTCTGCAACACTCATACCTCACACAACCCCTCTAAAAATCCTAAACTATCCCTCCAAATGACCATCTTGAACTACATCTGCTGTTGACAAGTACCTCAAACAACCTCACATAAAGAGACAACAAACTATCCCTGTAATCACCATCAGGCCGCAGCGGAGGTGAAAGGTCAGGAAACATAACAGACATGACCCAGGGCCGGTCTTTACCCCTGAATACTCACCCACTGCTCCAGGTCTGACTCAAGTTCTCAGGTAATGGACTGAACTCAAAGTTAAAACAATTTAATGTCAAGTGGTGTTATGAGTCAAGTGTTGTAGGTGGTGGGTCCCTTCATTAATGCTAATTATCAGAAATCTGCAGTGCGTACAGTGGGAGGAACACTCATTACCTGAACTCATGCTAATGGATTTAGAAGTGAAAACTGCCCAACCTCTGAATGTTGATTCAGTTTGTTCTGCTGATCTTTGAGACCTTTCTGACACTCGCTGAATGACTAACTGCCTGTGAGTGAAGGCAGACAAGTTCACCTCAGTCCATACTTTTTAGACAGCTGCAAGCTGCAGCTTTTTCTTTTGTACTGTTTGTGTTGAATTGGACCCGTATTGACATTCAAGAGCAGCAAGACAAACACTCTAACCTTGCTGTGCAGATGGACCTGCCTCATTCATTGTCTGAAATCATGCAAGTCCATCTTGCCAAGCTCCAATCCTCCTCGGCTAAAAGCTGAACGATCCAATCAGGGGAAAGAGGCGGGAGCTGCAGACGTGACGACAACGGGAAGTGGCTACATGTTTGAAAGCAATGGCGACTTCTGAAGCAGTTTCCATGGATGTGGCAATATCTACAGTTTTACCAGAAATGGGCTCAATTTCTTTTTTTTTTTAAAACAACAAAGAACGTCACTTAAAGCTTTTCTTACGGGAAACAATGTTTTTGCTCTTCTCCTGATCGGTTTTGGTAAGAGTTTGATCTACCAACTGGCTCCTCTGGTTGTGAAAAAGATGGGAGGGACTCCAAACCCCATCATGATAATTGTGTCTCCGCTTGATCATGATCAAATCAGAGAAGGTGGGAAGGTGGGGGTCACAGCTGGGAAACTGGGAGAGAATGTGTAAAATCCTCCATGGACGATGCCGGTTAGTCTGTGGTGATCATGGTTACTCAATGATACCTAGTAAAATATGATCCCCTCAGAAGTTTACCAGGAGAACTTGGTGGGGATTGTTGTTTATGAGGTTCATGTCACATATAAGTGGTAAATAATACATCTGTGTGGGATTATTTAACATAAGACGATAGTCTAAGGACTGAAACGTAGTTTAGGCTAATGGCTAACAACAGGGTCTAGCTGCTACGTCATACTGTGGCTTGATATGGATTGGTCTGTGATGAGTGTGACTGGCAGAATGATCATCCAGTCACCAGCTGCAGTTGTTTTTGAAGGTTCTGCCCCTGAAAACATTTTCTATGGACTCTTCTCTAGATGGAGTAGTGAAATATTTCTGTATATATATGGAACTTTTCGTCTGGCGTGTCAGGTTACAAACACTCTGAATGCCTTGCTGGAGATATACTTGCAGTTTGTCCTTGTGTTTGAGTTTGCGTCTGTTGGCACCATGAGTCTTTTTGTTTACATACTTGTGTGTGACTGGTGTTGCTGGAGGACACCTCTTTAAGCACAAAATGACCTCAGACTGTATGTAACTACCTGTTGTGTTAGAAGTAAACTACAAACATGGTGAGAATTCTGAGAGTAACAAAATAAACATCAATAATCATAGCATCATTTAATATTTGTCAAAACTAATGACCAGTGGGCAGACCTCACCAACAGAATCATCTAAACTTCCTTTCTGATATTTTTCTTACACTGTAAAAAAAAAAATCTGTAATATAACGGTATTTTACAGTTTATTTTACAGATTTTTTTCTGTGTTTTTAAATAACCATTCAAATTACAAAAATAAACTGTGATTTTACATGTCAAATGTAAAATAACATAAATCTTCGTAACTGTGAAAAACCACAATAATTCTGTTCTTTTACAAAAAAAAGACCCATAAAAATACATATAGAAACTGTTAAAATACATTCACAAATGTATTGTACTTTTTAAAAATGTATCTGTTATTTTGGAGATTAAACTGTTAAATTCAACTTTAAAACTATTAAAGAAAATAAGAAATCATATTAAATTACATTTAAAAATAGTAAAAGAACTATTTAATTTGTAATTTTACTAGAATTTGTCTGTTAATTGACTGAAATCTTCATTGAAAATAACCACAATTACTGTATTTTCCTAGACGGTAAAATTTATTAACATTATATTAACACTTGTTTTGAAATAACATCTGGAGAGTCACAGGAAAAGGGCAAAGCAAAGAATAACCTGCAGAGCAAAGAGGTAGACTTGAACTACTGCAGCAAGGACTAGCCTCTGCTTATGGGGCATCAGCTCTACCAAGTGAGCTGTAGCTTATAGCTTTTTTTTAAAAATAGTTTTAAAGTTGAATTTAACAGTTTAATCTCCAAAATAATTGATAAATAATTGATAAATAAAAGATAGAAAACTGGAGACCAAAAAAAATGTCTCTGCACGGACTGGAAAAAACAACCTGAAAAAATTAAATTTACATTTGATATGATCTATAATTGACGGTAAATTGTTGCAATTGTAAACCCAATATCTAGTTTTTCAACAGTTTTAAACATCTTTTGAAAGATAAATACAATTTTTTTGTGCATTTTATTCTGTGGGCTGCACGGTGGCGCAGCAGGTAGTCCACGTGCCTCTCAGCAAGGTCACCGGTTCGATCCCCGGGTCGGGCAGGGCCTCCCTGTGTGAAGTTTGCATGTTCTTCCTGTGCATGTGTGGGTTCTCTCTGGGCACTCCCGCTTCCTCCCAAGGACAAAAACATGCTCATAAGGTTGATTGGTGAATCCAAATTGCCCTTTAGTGTGAGTGTGAATGGTTGTCTGCCTCTCTACATGGCGCTGCAATCGACTGGTGACCGGTTCTCTTGCCCAATGACAGCTGGGATAGGCTCCAGCGCCCCCGCGACCTCGAAAGGGATAAGCGGTATAGAAAATGAATGAATGAATGTTTTATAGTGAACCATTGGAACTGTCTCAGGCCCTGTTTACATGACTCAGTTTTCGGCCAAATCCGAAGAGTTTTGATTGGGTTGTAGCCTCCCGTTTACATGAGACCAGTGCCCGAAGAGCTTGAATTCACAAACTTTTGAAACCAGGGTCCAAGGCGGAGGGTTTGCAAAACGCATCGCCACCTGGTCTCATGCGCGCATACCAGGAACAACAACAGCTTCGGCCGTCTACCGAGTAACATGTGTGCTGCTTACTGTGCTCGGTTTGTCATCTAGACAAAACTATACAGACAGATTTGTTGTCCCGACAAAAAACTCCTGCGTCTTTGTGCGTCCACTCGCCCCTGTTTGTGAAAAGTTTTTCTTCTTCGTACGTGTGTTGTAACAGCGCTGTTTCTCTGCAAACCTACATCGCCATCTACTGGACTAGCATGCACACTACAGCGTTTTCAGTCGTTCTCGAGTCTCCGTCTGAACGCAGATCGTTTTGAAGGCGCAAAGGAAAAACCTTTGCATTTCAGGTGAGATCTCCGTGTAAACAGGGCCGCAGTGTAAGGGTGTAATGAGTTACCGTGTTGACTGATAACCTGCTGCTGCCTCTGCTGATAGATGGTGCAGTCAAAGCACCAGTAAAAGCAGAGTTTGAACCCCTCTATTAATCATTGTATCAAAAAATACATCATTACTTTATCCGTGAGAAAATACAGCCAAGGAAACCAAGCTAACACAAACATATACAAAGTCGACCATGTTGTCAACTCCAAGTCACCAATGTACACCAGTCAATTTGCACACTGAACTTATTCCCTCCTGTATTGTAAGGGAGAATTTATCTGTCATGTTTGTGTCTGTTCAGTCTCATTAGTCAGATGATGACGACTGTGGACTTGATCTATCAGCTTGTCTTTTAAACTTCCTGTTATTTTTGTTTCTGCTGCTGTGATCAATCTGTCATCTCTCCTCTGCCTCTCCATTGATCCTACTGGTGATGTGCAGACAGCAGCTCACATCTGTGTCACATTAATTCAGGGTGATGTGCACAGCTTATGGTTTGAATCAACGCATGGGACACGTGGCCGACATCATTCGTACAAGTCTGCATAGTTAACAGCAACTAAATCTCCAGCTTTAAAGACCCTTGAACCAGTGTTAATTTTAACAGCACTTCTTAATTTAGTTTTTGTTATAGTCTTTAGTTGATTAAATTTCACAACATTTAAGTCGATGAAATCTCCTGTAAATTTAGTCGACTAAAATATGAAGTGTAAAGTGTAAGACATTTTTATGTTTCCTTGAATTTCTGAAGTCATGTTTTACACATAAATAAAATGAAACATCTAATAACCCTTTATTGAATGCTGGTAAAGTTTGAATGTATAAATGAACAGAAACTAATTGAACTTTTGTGTGAAATGCAGTCACCTTTATTTAGGCTACCTGGCAGAGCATCTCAGTTACAATACCAGAACTGACAACAAACAGTGAACCTGCTCTACATGAAGATATCAGTTCATAAAGAGAGGAGCTCTGATTGGATCGCTCCCAACTTATCCCACCACCATGAAGCTAAGGCAGTTGTGACTGGATGTCCCTCTTAACTCATCCAACCTTTCCACACAACCAAAGTAGCTGTGATTGGATATATTCCTAACTTGTCCTTACTTTCTACATGACAAAATTAGGTTTGATTGGATTAAGTCTCTGTCAAACATTTTTGTCTAGTTTTTATTTGTTGATGAAAATTTCAGTTAATTTTGTTCTAGTTTTTGTCCATGAGCACTTGTTTTTATGAGTTTCTGTCTAGTTTTCGTCAGGGGAAAAAAGATTGTTGATGAAAATTAAGACTAAAATAATTAGTCAACAAAAGCAGCACTGCCTTGAACACCAAGAGAGAGGCAAATAAATCAGACAAAATTAGGAACATTTGGGAGGCCAAAGTGGACTTTAACAAGTGAATTCTATTTAGTTGATCATTTTTGTACAATTGCTCAAGTTTCTACAGAGAAAAGGCACCAAAGCCCCTATTTTTTATTATCGGCACAAAGTGTGCATGCAGGTGCCATCCCAAATTTGGTGCAGAGTGTTTCTGCTATATTTTGGATGTATTATTGACTGGCAAACATCCACGGGATCAAAACACATGCTTTACTGAGCTTATTTCACTCACACAGGATCCACAACAGCACTTATCTACCACTAAATATCAGAGCATTTGCTGGAAAAATTGGTTTAAAGTTCGCAATGGGACAGAGAACTGTGAGACAGTGTGCCTTTTTGTACTCCTCGGCATGCAAGATAGACTTTGTGATTTGTTTTCTTTTAGAGGAAAATGTCTGGCTGGCGACCAGTCCAGGGTGTACCCCACCTCTGCCCAAGTCGTCTGGGATAGGCTACAGCCCCCTGCGACCCTGAAGGGGGTAAGCGGTATAGATTAGGGTGACCATACCTCCTCTTTTTCCCGGACATGTCCTCCTTTGGCAATTTAGATCTATCTAAATTTAGATCTATCCAACGGCATTTTTTTCTCATGCCATAGTAGCAGACGGGGCCAGAAATCGTATTTTGGGGGGCATCAATACGTGTTTCCTCTGGTCTCAAGTCCCACTCTGAGCAGCAAAGGCACTCCTCCTCTGTTGTGTTTGCCGTGCAGTGTCCACAACAACACCACCAGTTAGCCCCCATTCGTGGACGTGCAGTGGTTGCTTGTTCTCTGGCCAGCTGTTCGGCTCTTTCCCTCTGCATCCTCCTTTCAAATAGCTCCTCGTCGGTATATTCTGGCTCAAAAAAACGATACGGGCATCCATTATACTCAAATTCGTCGTCAGACACTTCTACATCGGATAAATATTCCGCCATGTTGCACAGAAAATAGCCGTGTAGCCGTGTAGCCTAGCAACAACAGCGGCTCTACTCATGTTCTTGTCTATGACGTCACCAAAAGTTACCCGTCCTTGTAAAGCCCCGGATGACCATAACAACAAAGTTGAGCTGACATGGTGATAACACTGGCCATTCATTTATAAAATGTAGCTGAAATGAGCGAGTTTCGCAGCAGATAATGTCTAATTTAGGGGCTTCGATTTCTGGCCCCGTCTGCTACTATGGCATGAGAAAAAACGCCATCAGATGGATCTAAATTGCTCGAAAACGGCTCCGAGCTCCGACAAAATTGTCTGGGTGAGTCTACGAGCGTATTTAATCCTAAAAATAAGGTCCAGGTGTCAAAAAACCGAACTTATCCTTTAAGAGTCCAAGCTTATACATTTCATATTTTTTAAAAGTGCCAAACATTTTCCTCTAACAGAAAATAAACCACAAATCACGACTTTAAGGAAGACTTCTGTAGTTTACAGAGTAAAGTGAGTCTTTACAGCTCCACCATGCATCATTCTGAGAGTGAAGTGCAGCTTTAAAGCTCTGCTAACATCTGCTAACTGCCACCAGTGCTTACAGCTCAACATGTTGCTGTTTTTCAGGGAGGCCTGCAGTGCGATGTAATATTTATTGAACCTTATGCTCCTGTTGTTTTTCCTTCCTCCAGGACTGAGGCGGAGATGTTTTGATGTGTACGAGCAGGAAGGCTGGAGTCTCTCACTAATGATCCGAGCGGCTGATTGGGGCCTCGGGGTGCTCTCTGCCGGCAGGCTTCAGCGGCAAAACTCAGATTAGGAGGGTCACTGGTTAACTAATGAAGCTGGGATGTCCAGAGAGTAAAGGAGGAGGATAAAGACGGAGCAGATGAAGATGGGGAAGTAAGAATGTAAATATAGTGAAGTTTTGCCTAATAATGAAAACTTAAAATCGCTGGCATCCATTTATTTTTCAGTAAAAATAAAAAAATATTGTTGTTGTGTTATGAACCTAATCACAGGAGTTATCTCAACTATCCTTAATAAGTTTTTTTTTTATGTAAAGTTGGGCTAATTTCTAAACTTAAGTTGGCAAAACTTAAAACAAGTTCTGACCATAGGGTTCATAAACAGACAAAATATCACTGAATGCTAGACTGGCGCAGTGGTAAACATACATGATAAGAAAAATGATGGAACTGGTGTGGGTTGACTCTCACCTGGGATTGTCTGTATTTTAAATGCTTGTTTCCTCAACTCAAAATTTTAAGTTTTGACCCAAAACTCAAAAATTTATTGGAGACAGTTACCTTGAAATTTTGAGTTTACTTAAATCTTAACGCCCCTATTGCACTGGTGACCCTTTGGCCTTGTTTTTACCACAATCTCTGCCAAATATACAGGTCAATAAAAAATACAGAGCCACATTTTCCTTGTTTCAGCAGAAATTATGGTCTATATCACTGCAATATGTCACAGACAAACCAAACAGGAAGTGAAGCCAAACTTTTATTTCATGTTGGAGCATCACATTTTTCCATGCCTGTTATGACAGTGTCAGCTGAGCACTTCAAGGCACTCACTAGTTAATATGAGTGCCAATAAAGGAACTTGTGAGCTTTGTCCCTGGGGGAGATATCTGGGGGCGGACAGTTGCCGGTACATAACAGTACATGGTGCCACTGAAAGCCTTGTAATTAACCCACGTATAAATTAAAACTACTCAAAAAACTTAATTGGTTTATCAATACACTACAGTAAGATTCTTTACAGTGCTTAACTTTTACTCCTAAAAGCCCCTGTGTTTAGAATTTTACTATGTTAGGATTTAGGGGTTATATATCCTTCCACCATCAGCTGGTCAGGTCGTCAGAGCAAACAACAAACATTAACTTCACTAAAACTGAACTAAAAATGAGACATTTTGACAATGTGCTGTTACCTGTGGGTACAAGAGGACATCTTCATGAGCTGGAGTACACAGAAGAAGAACTTTAGCTGATGGAGTCACAGGTAGACAGAGGGATGGAGAAGGACAGATCACAAGTTACCTGGTGGAGCAGATGAATGAACTGTGAGCCCATGTCCACAAACTCAGAGGTCCACTGCTGTCACGAGTGGGACTTAATGCTCAGTTATGCTTTCAGTGCCACATACAGATATTCTCCGAAAGAGGAAAGTTGTTGTTACAAGTTACACCAAAGTTGAAGAAGAAAGTTTGTTGTCTTAATGGAGAACTATGGAGGAGTTGCTGTTTACTCATGTTACAGTTTTCTTTCACTAAAGAGTCATACAGATCATATGGATATTTATATTTCCTAATTTCTGTCAACAGTAGCTCTTTAAAGTTTGCCATTTCCTCTTCTTCTATTGGCTATTGACAAACAACAAATCAGTGCATTTACGTTCTTGTTGTTGTCTGTTAAAATTCTGCACAGACTTCCCGGGGGGCGTGTCTAAACACATGACGTCATGCTCGCCATGTGGACAGTTATTCCGGTTTCTGAAACATTCGGAATAACCCGTTTACATGCGTGAGCAAACAGGGTTATTCCTGTATGCATGGTATCCCGATCAAAACAGCGACGCACAGACAACATCATGGCGAGGGCCATGACACAATGCGCGTCATTTCCGCTTCTTCTTCCTGTATCCAATAGCAACGAGAACAACAGCAGCAGCACGGCGGATAATGAACGGCCTAGAGCAGGTAGCAGATGCCTTCGTTTGCGCTTTGGTGCTTGTACTGACCCACCACCAGTACCTGACACTATTCTCTGTCAATTTCTTCATTAATGGAAGGCGAGAACGTGAAGAAATAGGAAATGGAGCCAGAGCTGTGCCATGTTACAACAAGTACTTCTTGTAATCAAAAGACCAAGATTCCTTGCAAAAAGGACATGCGCAGAACACAAATTAATGTTCCTTTCCATGGAGATATCCCGATAGGCGTATACATGACCAAATATTCGGGTTAGAAAAGGAGTAACCCAGGGGTGATTTTTGAGTTTTTAAAAGGGTTTTTGGTGTATACATGGCCGTGTGCAACCGGGTCATTGCTAATATTCCGGTTATGAAAGGGTTCATGACTGCCTGTAAACGTAGCCACTGACAGTAAAAGCTGGACAAGACCACAGATCTGTCCATTTATTGAATAATCAAATCACAAATAAAGTTACTCAGCTGAGATCTCTCTCCGGGCCGTCCACCTCATGCAGGAATCTAAGCATCAGAAAGAGTCCTGAATTACAGTTACAGAGATCCTTTTAGGGATCCTGGGCAGAGACCTCATGCTATACAACAATTTGTATCGCAAGCTGGTCTTCTGATTCTTGACCTTGACCTTCTGTTCTGACTCCCTGGTGACTGCATATTCATATCAGCAATCAGCAACAAAGGCTCAGACAGAACTGACCTTGAGCAAAGCCAACAGATAGCAAAACACATCTCTAAATATTGGCATGTGTTATTCTATCACTTCTGAATGTAAGCTTGTTTTAATTAACCAGAGCATGTGTGCGTGTGTGTCTCACCCTGGAACCATCCTGAGTCCCTCGAAGCTACTGATAACAGACACACACACGACCCTGCCTTCATGAAGAGGTATTAGTAGATGTTTAAACCCATAGCTTTTGAAATATTTACAATACGAAGCACTACGTTGTATAAAAAAAATAGTTCCAAACATAGAGGCTTTGTCGAGGAAAAGTTAAACACTGTGAAAAAAAGTTCTTACTGTAGTGTCTAGTCAAGCAAATGTTTTTTTGTTCAGACTGACCCTAGAACTGGGGTAATCACAAGACTTTTAGTGGCACCATTGACTACTACACATCCCTTGACATTTACCAGCCAGCTGTCTTCCACCAATAACCCTGACAAAGCTGCTTTGGTTGCAATCATATTTACTAGTGCAAAAGCCCTTAAGCAACCCCACTCATAACCCTAACTTTTCCTTTAAATCCCTTCATGATGTGATAATCCTAAAATAGTTTATCTAAGCTAGAGTGGACCACCCTGACACTGAAGTCCGTCCAGTCTTAGACCTGCCGCGGCGTGGACTCCTCTGTATCACTGTCAGTCTCAAATGAGCATGGAGTAATTGAGCTTGATGAACCTGGCCCTCTGCCACGTCATTAGATTGATAGATGGAGGTAACAGATCAGACAGAAGAAGGTGGGAAGCACTTAAGTCATAAAGCAAGGTCGTTCTCACCATGTGACCGACTCGTTTGCTGTGTTTGTTTCCTCTCGCCACTCTCTGCGCCACACTCCCAATGTCACCCGCTTGAAGGAGGGGTAGATACTTCACTTTGCTGGGTGACCATCTACTTGACGGCTACATTGTAAATGCAAATTGAAAGCAGGAGACCGTGAATCAGTATGCATATATATTCACGCTGCAGTCGCTATCTGTTTCTCTGCCAACAGAGCTGCTATGTCAATCCTTTTATCACCTTTATTGTGTTATCTGATGAGAAGACCATTCAGAACAAAGTGAATTTATCTAAGAGCTGTTTATACAATAAGGAACAAGACAAGGGGATAAAACAGACATCTACCAATGAAGTTCCTCTGAGACAATCCGTATCTTAATTGTCCTTTCAGTCAGTATGATACTCTTGAGTTTCTATTAATGTCGTTTACCCTTGAACTCTTTAAGTATGCCTAACATAGAATAAAGAGGGGGGTCTCAAACCCCTGAGCAGTGGATCATTTGGTACCAGGCCACACAAAGATATAAATAAAGGTCCCATGTCCTGCAAAATCACATTTCTTTGTTGGTCAATGTTGTTAAAAGGTCCTTGGGAGCAGAGGAACATGACACCTTTTACTAAACTCAGGTGGAAGGATACGAAGCCCTTTGTTGCATCAACAAATATTTCTAAACACAGGAGCGTTGTGAAGGAAAAGTTAAACACTGTAAAGAATCTAACTGTAGCGTACTGTTGAGCCAACATAGTTTTTTAGAGTAGTTCTAAAGAGATATGCCAGCATTTTTTTTGTTTTCATGTCTTGCCTCCCTCAGGGGTCCATGACAAGCAGATAGACCTTTTTTTTTTTACTGTGAGTGCCGTAACAAGGAAGAGATGGACAGAGCTTGCCCACAGCTATTTAGCTTAGCTTAAACACTGGGAGTCAATAATAGCGTTAGCCTGCTTCTGCCTACAGTCATCAGATAAACTCTTCAGCAACTCAAAATGGAGCTTAGAGAGACTAAGATTAGCACTTTATGTAATATTTGAAAGAAATACATACCAAACTAAACTCTGAAGAAATGATCCTCGTCTTCTCTTATAGTCGGCCATAATCCTTAGTATCAGTCTTCTTGTAAACAGAGGCTTTGTTTTGTTGACCTACTTACAAACACGTCCGTGCATGTGCACTGCGGTTTAGTTTCATATGTAATTCTTTTGAAAACCACATAAAGTGCTAATCTTAGTCTAAAAATAGATAACATAACATAACCTGCTTAAAAAATGAGTCACATCAAGCACACAGGACCGTTCAGAGTTGCTGCAAAGTATATCTGATGACTGTAGGCAGAGGCAGGCTAATGCTATTGCTGACTCAGTGTTTAAGCTAGGCTAATTAGCAGTGGGCGAGCTCTGCCCGTTTCTTCCTTGTTACTGCACGTACAGTTGAAAGAATGGTATGTGTCTGCTTGTCATGAACTCGGGAGTAAGGCAAGACAGGAAAACAAAAAGATGTTGGTGGATTAGACCTACATGTAAATAGTGAATACCACCATCACATTACACAAAAACTATAAAACAAACTATGCTGTTTCATCCATGCATATATATACACATATATATGTATATAAAGCAAAGACATCAAGACTATTTTACCCACTAAAACATTACAAATTATATAGACAATCATTGCAGTTGTGGGTTATCCCTAATCAGTGTTCAAAAACATGCCCTCTAAAAATCTAAATTTTCAGACATATGTCTGTGTACACATAGGCTAAGTGCTTCATTAAAAATAAAACAAAAAACAATTATTCACGCATTTAAACGGTCTGCAATGCTTTGCCAGGCAGCATCTCTGGTTTTATTAATTGCAACCGTGTTGCCCATTTTTGTGATTTTCCCCTTGTAGTCCTCATACAACTCCATGAGAAGTTTTTGCTCCGCTGAGGAAAACGTCTCCGCTCTTGGTTTTGACATGATCTTGTCATTTCGACAATCGACATGTCGGGGCTTTTTATCTACCCCGGACGTGCCCTTAGCCGCAGCTTGGATCAGCCTGGCTAGAATAAGCGTCTCTGAAAAACAGCCGAGCCTCGTTAGTGGAACTAGTTGCAGCTGAGATTAAAGTTGCCGCTTATTCAAGCCACGCTTACCGGCGATAGCCCAGCCTTTTTTAGCCAGCTTCGTGACCCCCCTGCTCTATAAACCAAAACACTTTGCTTAGGATAAACTCCTCAATGCCAAATTGCAATTTTTAATCTGTCGCTGTAAGCTCAGACAATCTTTTGGAGCAATAGAAATGTCTGGTATATTCATCAGTGTTACAGTCCATAATGTATTAAAAAGGTTCATAATTGACATCTGCCCGCCTTTTACACTGATTTCTCCTAAAAGCACATGACAATTATGCTGCTTGTGAGCTTCTAGTCTAACCACTGGTTTCTTTTTACTTTTCACAAGTACAACTTTTAAGAGCATCGTGGCAGCCACAAGCCTTCAACACGAAACCCCAGTAAAAGCTTGAGAGGACCTCATTTGAATGTGGATTTGTGTGTGCTACTCAAACTGAAGAGGAGCTCTGGGATTCACTTAGCGAGCTGAGTCTGGAGCTCAGAGCTGAGAATTTAAATTAAAGTGCACACGGAGACATCAGGTAATTGGTCTGTGAACATCTCAGAGGTGGAGGATCCTCTGTCTGCTAAGCTTCATTTAGAGAGAGAGCTTCATCCGGGGAGAGCGCCGTTACTGCTGTTTATGATGGGCTGGGGGCACCGGGGCTGCCTCCTCGACCGCGCATGGTTTCGGTGTGAGCAGATTTTTTGGGAGAAGGAGATTACACTGATTTAATTAATTATCATCATAAAACCAGCAAACATCATTAAAGTGTAATTCCATTAGAACTCCTCGTTCAGCAGTATTCATTAGCAGACAGGAGGAGGAGGAAGGAGACGCAGAGGGAGAGTGTTCACGTGTTCATGCCCACACACACACACACACCCACACACACACACACACACATTAAAATGAGTATGGGGGTGCTCTTAGAATTCAAATCAGTGCTCTGCTGTTACTCAGAGGAGACTAAAAGAGCGACAGTGTAACTAACAGGCAGTGCAAAATTTAAATAAAGAGAATTTTTAAGTGCACTTCTGACCAGACACGTGGCGAACATGACGCCACTCAGTTCTGTGGACAGGGCAGTATCAATGTTTTCAATATTTCAACTATTACGAAAGAGGCGAAATTTGTGCTCGTGAAATTTGTGTGTTCACGAAAAAAACTTTGCCAATTTCATTACGAATTGTCGCACGATCAACGCAAATTTCGCCTCCTCCTTTTCACTTTCAAAGGTTTTCCGTTGCACAACATAGTGAAATCTGTGTTTCGTGTGAACAAAACTTTTGTGGGTTTATGTTGTCAAATTCAGTGAAATGCCAGTGTTACTTGGTAAAATATTTCAGGATCAGAGGACAGCAGCAGCTGATGTGTGTAAATATGCAGTCTGTGACACTGTCATGCAGATCCTCCTTGATTTAATCAACATTTATACAAAACCCAAAACCAGTGAAGTTGGCACGTTGTGTAAATCGTAAATAAAAACAGAATACAATGATTTGCAAATCCCTTTCAACCTATATTCAATTGAATACACAGCAAAGACAAGATACTTAACGTTCAAACTGGTAAACTGTGTTATTTTTTGCAAATATTAGCTCATTTTGAATTTGATGCCTGCAACATGTTTCAAAAAAGCTGGCACAAGTGGCAAAAAAGACTGAGAAAGTTGAGGAATGCTCATCAAACACTTATTTGGAACATCCCACAGGTGAACAGGCTAATTGAGAACAGGTGGGTGCCATGATTGGATATAAAAGCAGCTTCCCTGAAATGGTCAGTCATTCACAAACAAGGATGGGGCGAGGGTCACCACTTTGTGAACAAATGCGTGAGCAAATTGTCGAACAGTTTAAGAACAACATTTCTCAACGAGCTATTGCAAGGAATTTAGGGATTTCATCATCTACAGGTCCGTAATATCATCAAAAGGTTCAGAGAATCTGGAGAAATTACTGCACGTAAGCAGCAAGGCCGAAAACCAACATTGAATGCCCGTGACCTTCGATCCCTCAGGCGGTACTGCATCCAAAACCGGCATCACTGTGTTAAGGATATCAGCACATGGGCTCAGGAACACTTCAGAAAACCACTGTCAGTAACTACAGTTCGTCGCTACATCTGTAAGTGCAAGTTAAAACTCTACTATGCAAAGCGAAAGCCAATTATCAACAACACCCAGAAACGCCGCCGACTTACACATCTGTGAAGGCACCATTAATGCTAAAAAGTACATACAGGTTTTGGAGCAACATATGTTGCCATCCAAGCAATGTCTTTTTCATGGACGCCCCTGCTTATTTCAGCAAGACAATGCCAAGCCACATTCTGCACGTGTTACAACAGTGTGGCTTCGTAGTAAAAGAGTGCGGGTACTAGACTGGCCTGCCTGTAGTCCAGACCTGTCCCCCATTGAAATGTGTGGCGCATTATGAAGCGTAAAATACAACAACGGAGACCCCGGACTGTTGAACAACTTAAGCTGTACATCAAGCAAGAATGGGAAAGAATTCCACCCGAAAAGCTTCAAAAATTGGTCTCCTCAGTTCCCAAATGTTTACTGAGTGTTGTTTAAAGGAAAGGCGATGTAACACAGTGGTAAAAATGCCCCTGTGCCAACTTTTTTGCAATGTGTTGCTGCCATTAAATTCTAAGTTGATGATTATTTGCAAAAGAAAATAAAGTTTCTCAGTTTGAACATTAAATATCTTGTCTTTGCAGTGTATTCAATTGAATATAAGTTGAAAAGGATTTGCAAATCATTGTATTCTGTTTTTATTTACGATTTACACAACGTGCCAACTTCACTGGTTTGGGTTTTGTACTTGTACAGACCTAAATCAACGTTTTACAAACTCAGAAGATAAACCAGAAGAGCTGAATGAAATTTTATCTTGAAAGTAAGAATTCGGCTCACACTTATGGTTTATTGGAAGAAGCAACAGCCATGGTTTTAAGGATACTTGGAGATTGCTAGCATTAGCATTAGCCCAAGAAGTGTTTCTTCTGCATATGATAGTTTAAGCTCCATAAAATGACTCTCAGATTTAAAACTGACATTTAAAGCCTTGTTAAAATGGTCCATACACAGCAGTAGAAAGTATGGTTGAAAATGTAGATTTAAGTTACCTATGAAGACATTTATTTTTACTTAAAGCAAATGTCTATTAAGTTACATGCTGGACAGCATCGTTTTTGCTGTCTAGTCGAAATTGGGATGGAGTGGGACGTTATGTGCAAATGGTCAATGAAGATTCTGGGGATTTGTTTTTTTTTTTGTGAAATTTTCTTTTTGGTGTGTGTTTTAGTTGTTCACTCTTAAAATAAGGTAGCTTAAAGATCAGGTCACACATCCAAAATGAACTTGTTCAAGATTTTATACTTAAAAATATCGGCTAAAATAACAGCCTAAAAAGGAACTTGTTTGTGTTCAGTTCAAAAGTTGATAAGTTAAATTATCATTTTATATTTTCAACAATAAAGAATAAGGTCTATGTGTTTAACTTAATTATAATGAACAAACATATAAATAAAATACATATAATAAATTGTTTATTTTGAAGGCTATTGGTATTGTTAAGGCAAACATGAACTCCAGTATGTGCTCAAATACAGACTGGGACATTTATTTAAAATTGCATTAAGTCCTGGGCCTTTAACTGAAGGAGGCTTTCTATTGGTCAGGTCAGCCATGGGAGCATATGTAACCTTGTCTCTGTATTGCTCTGGCTTCCTGATAGCCATCATCCAGGCCTGCGCCAGGCACATGCTCCAACTCTCAAAGTAACCTCCAAGGTGACCCCTTCACATTGCGCCTGGTCGGCCACTTGACCTGGCCCAACCAACTGGGTCCTGGGCACCCAGTATGCAGTGAGGAGGTGGTAAAAGAGGCTTTTATAGTGCCTTTCTAGTGTCTTTGACCACTCAGAGCAGCTTTACACTGCAGGTCACACCTACCTAGACCCATTCACACTCACATTCTCTCACTGATGGTTCTGAGTTTTATGTATGTAGTCCATCAGTATCAGCCAACACAATGACCCTTTCAGATCGATTGACACACCACTGACACAGCAACGAGAACAACTGGGTGCAAAGTGTCTTGCCCCAAGGACCAGCGTCAAGTGACAGCTACAACACAGCCTGAACCTGGAACCTTCCGATTACCGACACAGCGCTCTGTCAGACTGCACCACCAACGCCCAAAAGACAGTGTGCCAAGTTTCGAATTGCAGATGCTGCTACTTTATCCAGCAGCTGACCATTCCTAATCCTGCCCTTCTGAGCACATCAGCATCAGACACATGGTCCTGCCAATGAATGTGTAAAGAGAAGTGGTGATGAAATAGTCCAGTCAGCGCCTTTGGTCACTAGTCAATTAGACCCTTAGTATGAAGCAACAAAATACCCCATCTTTATATTTAAAATGTAGCATGGATTTCATTAGACGCTATCATTGAGCCTTCTAGAACTGAGACTTAGACAAATATATTTTAATGCCTTTAACTTTATTTTAGGTAACTCTCTTTGTTCATACATTTCACTTTTCATTGTTTTTAATTGAATCATATATCTTACCTTTTTTATATCAGTCTTACCAAACAATCATTTATTATTTATCTTAATATTTTTTGCCAATCGTCTATAATTTTTTGCCAAATCTCTGTTTTTTTTGCCAAATCTCCCACTCTTATTTTTATTTGTGTATTGGTTTAAATAAATTGTTTCGATCTATCCGTAATCTTTTACTACAATTCGCTTTCATGTATTTATTACTTCTATTACTGTTACTATTTTTATTCTGTTACTTATAAATGATTTTTAACTTTTATTTCCAGTTTTAGTGTTATAACGTCTCCAGTGTTTTCTTGTTATGAGCTCGTGTTGGCATTTTCTCAGTTCCTCACTCACACACAGTTCAGTCAAATCAAGTTCTTTGATATCCTCTTTTTTTGTGTGTTGCTCAGTTTTTGATAAATTTGGCTTTGTTTGTTCTTATTTTTGTTATTTAAGTTGCACTAAACAGAGATAGAGAGTTCCTGGAGGTAAAATAAAGCACTCCAAAATTTTGCAGAGTCATACATTCATCTCAACGTAGTTGCGTGGCTGTTTTTACTAGAGCTCACATAATTATGCAGAATAACTGTACCTGCCAACAGCAGTGCACCTTAGTGGTAGTCTCAGCTTGTTCTCCTTAAAGGAACAGTGGTGCTCAGAGCCCTTTCAGCCACTTCACTGACTATAGTCAAGCACCTCATATGACCCAACTTCAGAAAGTACTGAACTAACCCTTTAAAGAGAAGATCTGATCCACAGACATCCTTAAACTTCCTCACAGAATCAAAAGTCTTATCAGTTGACCTTTGAGATTATCTGTCTTACCCCTGATAAGCTCCTCCTATCACAATACTTCAGTTAAGGTCACACCGGATCAGACTCATTCGGGGCGTCCGTCTGTCCTCATGAGAGACTCAGAAAAGGTTGAGCAGAGACACAGCCTCCTCCTCAGGTTTATTGCTTTTGTGTAGTTGACTTTCTATCTCATCACTTTTATCACTTAATCCATCTTCTTGACCTTTCGGCGGAGCCTCCAAAACCATTTCTTTTAACAGATTTTGCATTGAGCTCCGTCAGATCCCCGAGGACAGCCGGTGCGATCTGGTTTTGAATGATTAGTGCGGCGCTTTGTTCTGCCTGAATGGGGCTTGTAAGAAAAGCTTTTTTCAGCTGAAGATCAGTGAAGGGGAAAGACAGCGACAATGGCACAGGAATAAATAACATTCTCCCAGCCTTTAGTCATCTCTCACAGGCTTCTGACAATAACAGAAAGAGCCGCTCCAGGTATGATTTATTACTCCAGGAGAGGAATGCAGATTGCCTTCAAGGTACGCGTATTTACTCTGATACAGGTAATTCAAAGAAAGTGTCAGGAAACTGGGATCTTTACACCTTTGTCTTCCTTTATACATCAGTGAGAGTGATGATCAAAAGCTGTGCAACATGTCATGAGTCTGTATTTCTCAGTGGAAGCTGGATCACAGGAATGCATATGAATCAGCAACTGAGTCTACACAAACACCTTAAACGCACCACTGATGGGCTCTTCTTCTCTACAAATAGCGTCAGTAGTAGTTTGACTATATTTTCTAGAGGCTTTGTGGTAGCATTGTTGCTTTCTGAGCAAGGAAGCTTAATTATTTAATTGATCAAGTAGTGTGGAAGCTCCCTAACAAGTCACATTCCCTACAGCAAAGAGAGAGAGCAGCAGTGCGCAGTGGAGCAGCAGAAATATACACTTTCATGGCAAGAAACTTGTAAAATTGATCAGTTTCTATCCATCCATCCATTATCTATTCAGCTTATCCCTTTTGGACCGCAGAGGGCTAGAGCCTACCCCAGCCGACAATAAGATGGGATACACCCTGAGCCCGTCACCAGTCAATCACAGCCGAAGAGTGCACAGGATACACAGCTGGGGGCCATGAGCTTTAAGACAACATGCTATATGCCTTCAAAATGGGGTCCGACTTTGACATGAGGCCTATTTGTTATGATTTTGTTGAAGGAAAACTCCACTGCCATCCCGTGTCATGATTCATACACAGAAATGAACAAACACACAGGGTTGAGCTCCCCTACTGGTGCTGCATGCTCCCCTCTCTATAATAATAATAACACATTTTATTTATAGCCGCCTTTTAAAGCACTCAAAGTCAGCTTTCAGAGCAGTTAAAAACAAAATAACCAACAAGATAAGAAAATTATGAATAAATAAACAGTGATCTATAGATAAAAATAACTTGATCTGATGTTACAATCAAACTGAATATACCAGGTGATAAAGATGGGTTTTACACAATGTATGAAGATGGAGAGGGAATCAATGTTCAGAATCTCCAGTGGGAGGGGCTCCAGAGTGGCTGGAGGCACTGGATCCCATGGTGGACAAGTGGGCGGGTTGCACAGTAAGGTGAATGGATGAAGACCTGAGGGAGCAGGAGGGAGTGCTGATGTGTAGAAGCTAGTGTTGTGTGATACAACAAGATTTGGTATCAATCCGATGCTAATTAAATTAAGGGCCAGTATCGCAGACATGAATACCGATACTTTTTAATCAATAAGTTTGATGCATCATCAAATAGAAAAATCTGAATGAAGTTTAATGACCTGTTTTTAAGTGTTTTTCTCCTGTTCCTTTGGATTATTAATACGTTAAAACCTTTGCCTTCAACTATAAAGACACACTGACATCACTGACATCGCTGCACTTTTCTCTCTCTCACTCTTTTTCTTTCTCTTTCACAAACACACAGACTCTTAATGCATGCTGCTACTGATAGCTTCACGGCTCATTCGTCAATCATATAACAGAATTTCTCCTATTGTGCAGCACATAGGTACACAAACATGCTTTGTTAAGTCTTGCTTACTAAAACCAACACATTGACTAGGAACATTCGTTTTCCTGGCAATTTACTCTTCTCATGTTTAGACCAACAGTGCCATTTGTGTTTCTTAACTGCAGGGCTGATGGTGAGAGCAGGTGGTATCTACCAGGCTGAAAAGTCTCCAAGTGGGTCCAAACTGAGACAATGAGAGATTTTGGCCTTTCCAGAGTTGACAACTTGATTTTATCCATCAGAATATCCTGGATCGCACCAGTATTTGCCATCATAAAGTTTCAAAAACAGCGTTCACAAAATTTAAGTTCTGGTTCACTACAAAGAGGTGAGGCAGGCTACCGTGACGGTGAGAGGTTGGAGGGCAGGTGTCGTATCAATATCAATGTTAGTATCGATAATGTTTATATTTGGATCAATTCGCTCACCACTAGTGGAAGCTCAAAGGGGTAGAAAGAAGCAATATTGAGGAAGGTCTTGAAGGTGAGCAAGATTTTAAAGTCCATGTCATATTCTATAAGAAGCCAGTGGAGATGCAGAAGAACTGGAGTGTTGTGACAAATGGAGGGAGTCCTGATGGTGACTCAAGGAGCAGAATGTTTGGACAAGTTTAAGTTTATCAACGACTTTCTGACCATGCACCTTTAGTACACCTCTGATACAACCTCTGGAAACAGAGTATAGTGGGGGTTAAACTTTTCCAGGGGAAATGTCACAGGTTTGTTAATATTATGTCTTGAAACAGGACTGTGAACAGGGCTATGGACTGCTTGACCTATAAAATTAAGGATTAATCTGGGCTTAAAAAATGATGGAAATGTTTGAGGTAATGCTACTTTTTTCCTCAAAATATACATAAAAAGGGTTAGTCATTTTTTGAATTAATTTAGACATTTCAGTGCCTTTAAAGCAAGCCTTTGCTTTGGTCTGTTATGTGTCCAATCTGCAGCGATGGAGCAGAGTGTCCTCTCGTCTCGTCCATCTGGTCGAGTGTTGATTGTCTGAGGATTGAAACAGCCAAAGTGGCAGAAGACACCCTGCAGCTAACACCACTGTTTCAGGGGGAGGGGCGGTGGTAAGGAGCAACAAAGGAAAGTGATCCAAATGTGGAGATTTAAATGCTTTGCAAGTGTTTGTGCAATATTCCTGCCAAAACAACACTTCAGCTTAGAGAGAGGGAGAGGAGAGGGAAGAGCTGTGATGAGTCTTTGAGACGAGAGGACACTCAGAGACGTATCAGGATATCTGAGGCACAGAGCGAAGGAGAACAGGGAAACTCTCTGTCCTAAAACATTTCAAAATGGGTCAATTTTCTTGCTTTTTTATTATCAAACACTTTCCATTCTTGAATCATATTTAGAATTTAGTATTTACTTATTACTGCTGCCAAGGAGGTTATGTTTTTCCAGTGTTAGACTCCATGTTTGTCTGCTGTTAGCAAGATAAGTTATGGACAGGATCTGATGAAACTTTCAGGAAATATTAGGCATCGCACAAGGAAGACATGATTACATTTTGGTAATGATCCAAACTCAGATGCAGGTCCAGGAAACTTTAAATTAAATTGTCAACAGAGAGAGATTGGGCTAATCTGAAACATCAGATGGACCATCCAATATATCTCACTTGTCCATCTGAGCAACAGCCCATAAGAAGTGTTTAGAAATAGGCAGAACCTTTCAAAAGCATATCCGCCAGGTGATTGGATGATCATTACATCAATCATAGTCATTACTGGCCTGTCATGGCCTTGGCTCTAGGTATTGTTATTATGTTATATTTGTGAGGCTTTCTCCCTTCTGTTGTGTGTGCATATGGGTGAGGAGTAGGTGCTCTGTCCGCAAGAGGATCTTTGTTCTGTGTTAAGCGTCCTCCTGTAATTGACGAAGATTTGGCGGAGGAGAAAGGTGCCTTCTGATTGGCTCAAGAGCTAACAGCTGTCCCATCAGAACGGCTGCCAGCGACCAGATGTAGCGTACTCTGACAGCAGCATGTCATTGCTCTCATCATCTAAATTACTTCTGTGAACTTTGTGAATCTTGAATTTGTGATTGTTATGTTATGTGCTCATCAAGTTTTGGGTAAACTTCTATTAAATAACTTCTATTTTGTAATCAAAATTGTAAATTTGAATATTTTGGTCAAGTCTGGATTTGGGAACAGAGCGGTGATCTCCCTCTTTTTCCTTTAACTGTGCTATACACCTACCCCCTGGGTAGTTTTGGGGGCTCATCCGGGATTTGGATCTGGTACCTCCACCCCAAGCGAGAATCATACCCCTAGACGTAGAAAAGACAATATAGGAGGCAGGTGCTACTGCCACGGTGCAAAATACAAAACGTAAGCCACTTTGTAGGACAAACTAGCCCCTAAATATGTCAGAAGTGGTCCAAATAATATCTATACTAGTCCCTGTATGAGCAGTCACTTCCTGCTGTTGTCTCACATAAGCCTCACCTCATCATGTATTAAAGGATACTGATGAGGCTGTGCTGCTTACAGTCGTTGTTGGTCAGAGCTTGGCAAGATGAATCTGAACCTGATTTACCATCTGTAATCAGGCAGATCCAGCTGCACTGCAAGTTTAAATCTGGATTCAGATCACAAACAAAATTGTGTGGCTTCTCCCTTGTACCATGACCACCATTCTCTGTAAATGTCATGAAAATTTTGAAAATTTGTCAAGAAGTTATTGAGTTATGAGGGATAAAGTGAAAAAATACTTGCAAGTCGAGCATTGTTAACATTCATACTTACATATTTATGTAATTATACACATATAGAAAGCTATATACTTTATACATTATGGTGCAGTTTGAAAGCAAATTAAACCAAGTGAAAAATAAAACAATGTCGCGACTTCTTCTGAAACCAACCTGAGCCTGTCTCACCAAATTTAGGTGTGACCTAAGTATGTGTTTTAACTCTTTCAATCTTGGTTTTTTTTTGTTATTTTTTTATTGCCTTCTTTTACAACATGCCATGTACAGCACTTTGACTGAAAGGGATTTTTAAATGAAATAATTATTATCAATTGATTAAATTTTAAAGGTCACAGGCCAAATGATATCCACCATTATAGTCACAGCCTGCTTGTAAGGATCTCTCAGGATACTAAAACTAAAATAATAAAACTGCTAAGGGGTAGTTTTAGAGAGTGAATATCCGAGTGCCCTCCAAAACTGATTTAAAAGCAGAATCATGGAAATGTCTGATTCGATGTTTTATCTACTACCACTGTCTCGCCCATTTGATGTCATATATCACCTCTTGAGCGAGAGTAGACATGTTTGGTGTGGTCCAAGATTGTTCTGCATCCATTGCAACCTGTTTCACTGCTGCAGACAAAAGCAATGTGAAGAGGCAATTCCAAATCCCTTTCCTGCCTATTAGTGCCAATGAAAATATATTCACTGTAAATTAAGAGAAAAAATGATACAACACATTTATTTCCCACCACAGAATGAATGTGTGAATCATCCTGTTGTCTTTGGCACCAGAAGTGTTAGAAAACCGTAAAATATCAGACCCCCTCCTGTTTACACTCTGCATCTCTCTGCAGCTGAGCCAGTCAAAGTGCTCGCTCATCAGTCAGTCAGTGAGGACTGCAACGTCTTTACCAGGAAGTTAATGTGGACTGGAGACAGGCTCAAGGGTCCGAGGATACTGGGCAGCTGCCACAACCACTGATGGTCTATTTGGCACTGATGTGATGAGTCAATAAGACATGCTGACTGTGTCTCCTCATACTGTGGTGTAAATGCCAGAGGAAGTTTTTATATGGGCAGAAATGCTGGCACAGTGATGCATCTATGTAGAAGTGCTAATTCAGTTTTAAAGACATTATAGAGCTAAGAGCTTGGAAAGTGAGGCTTCACGTTGATTCTGGCACTCCATTGTGGAGAATTAAGCAGTTTGTCTATTATCAGAAAACCTCAAATTAAATGAAAACCAGATCCAGTTCTTCAGATTATTTTCTGCCTTTGTTTTTTTCTATTGGTCTTGCAGACACAGAACAGTGAGGAAACAAACAAAAATATTCTTCATGAAATTATGAAGTAGTATATTGTTATGAGCACTGGAGTTATTAGTCTTATATTGTTGTGGTCTCTGAAGTCTTTGCTTTTACTTCACCGCTGAAAACAGACAGTAAACTTGAACATTATCAAAAGGAAGAGGTCCCCAGCCACTGGGTTGCAGACTGGTACCAGGCCATAGATCAACACCCATCATTATCTACACTGTTATCCCTTTCGAAGTCATGGGGGGGGAGCTAGAGCCTATCCCAGCTGACATTGAGGGGAGGTGGGGGACACCCTGAACCGGTCGCTAGACATAGAGAGAAGGACAACCATTCACTCTTAATCTCATACCTTAGGGCAATTTGGAGTCACAATCAACCTGATTAGCATGTTTTTTAGTCTGTGGGAGGAAGCCAGAGTGACTGGAGAGAACCCATGTATGCAAAGGAATAATATGCAAACTCCTCACAGTAAGGCCCTGCCCAGTCCAGGGATTGATCTGGAAACTTTCTTGCTCTGAGGCACATGCACTACCTTCTGTGCCACCATGCCGCCCACTGTAGAGAAAGATAAATAGTTAACTTAATTGCCGTTTATTGAATAAGAAGAATTAAAACTTGGGGGTCGGATGATCTTCTGGTACTCCGACTAGCCTATCACCTCTGGGGACACTCCATACAAGGGGCTAGTTTTGCCCTCCCCCTCCATATCCATTCGCAGTAGTAGCATTTCTGGCTGCAGTGAGAAGTAAAATATACGTAGAGTCAAAAAACATGAGCTCCTTAGAGATGTTAAACTATACAATGCCGCAAAAAGAGCAGTTTCAGCAGCTTCACTGAAAATACACACTTTTCAAACTCACACCTTGTCCCTCTTTAAGTAATAAAAACATTTAAAATCAATAATGAACTGATTGGACTGTTACTTTCAGACATTATTTTGTAATAATGTCAAAACAAATTGAAGCCTCAAATTGCTCTTTAACCTTGTGTTGTTTTTTACTCTTTAGTCTTTGAATGTTCACTTCTGACACAAAGTGACTCTTCAAACCGAGGACAGTCATTTAATCAAAGACTTGTCCCCCTGCGGCATCAAATGTTTGATCAAAGTGAGCATTTTCTATTCACTTTGTCTGCTGTTGCTGCAGTCTTACCAAGGCTTTTCAAAGGTTCAGAAGTTTGCCATGTATACTTAATAAATGACTGATCAAAAAGTGGGTTGAATTCCTTGTGGGTCATATGAACTTAGTTTTAAATTTAATTCTAGGTGTTTATCTGATCACAGTATGACTGTTATAGAAGAAAATGTCAGATATATCAAGGGGTCAACAAATAGCACCCCATGGGCCAAACCTGGAACAACAGTAATATTTTCATTATTATCTGTTGTAAAACTTTTATATGTGCTAATTTTTCAGTTTTCAGTTTTAAAGACAAACTGATTAATCAGGTTTACAGTCACTGACATCTAAGTTATGCATTAGTAAGTCTGCAGAGACAATAACATGTCTGATAATGTAGCTGATGATAGTAAAAATCTCTCGCATTACTCTAATATGACCACTGTTTTCAGTAACGAGTAATCTAACGTGTTACTTTTTCTCAACCAGTAATCAGATTAAAGTTACTTATTTTCATTTTTCTATATTAAGTCATGGTGTGTTACTATTTTTGTCATGGGGACAGCTTGCGTGTACTATATATCAAGCAGCCAGTGACATAAATTTAAACAACAACGGTTGAGGAGGAAATGCAGGTTTTTTTAGCTGGAAATACAGTAACTATTTTTTTGAGTTTGTGTCAGCTAAAGACAATATTAAGGTTCGTTGTACACTCTATGCTGGAGACTAAGTGTTTTCTAGCATAAAAAACACACTGCATTAAATTTGAAGAAATATTTGGAGTCGCAGCACGGCACAGTCCCACCAGGTGGTGTGAAGCAGTGAGCTGCGACTAATGCAGGAGGTCCCCCACCACCCAAACAACAAAAGCTGGGCTTCAGTGCAAAACCAGTAAACGGGGGAGAGTTGAAGATGTTGGTCGGGCAGTATGTTGTTGAGGAAATGCTGCCCTTACACACGGTTAACTCGCAATATTTATAATACAGTAAACCCCCGTGATATCGCGGTTCAGTTTTTCGCGGTCTGGGCATTTCACGTTTTTTTTTCTGTAAGACCTATTAATTTTGATATCAGATACTTTTTCACTATTTCGCGGCATTTTGCAGCATTATTTATGAGTTTAAATCTCGCGCGTCACAATATAATGCCCGTACGTACCGATTCAGCCAATCAGAGTGTTGGTATTTTTTTCTCGGCCTCTGATTAGCTGTTGTGTACCATGTGGATTTGCATCTCGCAGGGAGGAGAGATGGTTGCTTTGTTTTCTCAGTTCCGAGTCTCTCTCTACAGTGATCGGTGTTCTGCATAACTTTAGTGTTTTGTGCATTGTTTTGTGTATTTCTATTGTTTTAAAAGTGTGTTTAAAGACTTAAAATTCTTTTCAAAGTACCATAAAAGTTATAAAAACATGCCCAAGATATATTTAAATAGGGTATTTCTATTTTGCGGATTTTCACTTATCCCGGATGGGTCTGGAACCTAACCCCCACGATGGAGGGGGACCACTGTATATATATCTATATATCTATATCTATATATATACATAAATATATATATATATATATATGTATGTTATATATATGTATATATATATATATGTATATATATATATATATATATATGTATATATATATATATACATATACACATAGATATATATATACATATCGATATGTTATATACTGAATGTAGCTAATAAGGTAACGTGCAATCTTACTTAGTTACTTTTAAAATCAAGAAATCAGAAATGCAACAAGTTGCTTTTTAAAGGAGTAATCAGTAATCAGATTACTTTTTCCAAGGTAACTGTGGCAACACTGATTCTATGTATCCATTTAACTAGTGACCATGTAAATATGCAGTTGATTTAGTGAAAAAACAAACAAAAAAAATGTTAAATTTTAGATACTGCACATTTGAAACCCTCTGTTAAAAGTCGTTTTCGGTTTAACCCAGTCATGGGCTGTAAGCAGACGAATGAGGCCTCACGTTCACTAACAGCCCCTCTTTAGGTGTTGCTGGCTGTCTCTTCACAGATCGCTGTAATCCTACTCATAACAGAAAGCTCCATGTTCAATTTTCCATGCAGAGATAGGCTCTGCAGTTCAGAAACTCAATAACGGATGACAGTGTCCGGTTTCCAGTAGTGTGGAAAATGAAGGCTGCCTGTGGAAGTGAGAATAATCCTCCGGCTGTCCCCTGAGCACACTGGGCCGAGCGGGGAGGAGGGACAGCGGTGTCACTGTGGCGCCTGATAGCCGCCGCTGCATTAGCATCGCGACAGGTTCCTCTGAGGTCTGCCTCTCTGTCTGTCTCCTCGGTGTCTGTCATTCCGTCTGCCCACTGGGATGGTGGGTCAAAGCCTCCCTCAAGGTTGGACATGAGAAGATGGAGCTGACAGACATGACCCTGCCGCTCCAGGAGGGACGAGGCTTTTCTTCTGTTTTTTTGGATGATTTTGAAACGTCACAGAGATGCATGGTGCTGCCATTCGCGATGATTGAGAGAGGAGCACATCTCTGCTTTTCTGTGTAAATGAGCTGAATTTATTTCTGTCCCGTTCCCGACTTGTGTGTCATCTGAGTGATGCATGGACCGGCAACCCTGAATAAACTCTGAGAGTGAAGGGAGAGAGAGCACAGTCAAGGTCAAGGACTCTCCTCCATCTTGTCTGCATGAGTTCATTATACGTCTGCATGGTTCAAGTTTCCTCTCTATATGGAGTGAGCAAAGACTCCTGTGGTACAGACGGGGCAATAAGATGTGCTCTCACATGGGATGGGGGTAATAAGAGGTATTTAGTGTGAGATACTAACACTACAGACGATCTACATTTCTATTTAACATCATAACTTTGGTCAGTCTCCTTTTGGTTCCATATTGATCCCTTTCAACTACAGATGTATTTTTCTAAAAGGAACCATATTAATAGAGATGAATTGGTTTAATTGAACTTTAACATTAAACTTTAAGGGAGTACAAACCAAAGAAATGGTTGCAGGTAGGAGAGATGGATCATGCCACTATATTGGACTTCAGATCTTCAGTTATTTCATTTTCTAAGCCAGATTGTGTATTACAGCTAAGCTGTGTTCACACCCCTTACAAAAAACATATCTGTGTTGCATCTTTGCATTTTAAAATTCTGCTTATGTATTTGCTTGTTCAAATGTTTCATCTTTATTGAGGCAAATTTTTGTCCTTGATACCCAAAAGCCATGAGAGATGATGATGGGTCTGTCTCCAAACCATAACATCAAGTGTTCTTTCATTCTCGATCCATGATCAACCATGGTGGGTGTTTCTACAACTGCTGTTTTTGAAAAAATGAAGATAAGTCTGAAATAGAAGCCAGGCCTCAGTCTTCAGGGCTTTAAATAGAGGCCTATGTGCAAGTGCCAAAAGCTGTAGTACCCCGAGTTTCCACTTGGGGCTGGGTGCAGAAAAATGTTTTCTTAATGATTGTATGCTAGGCAAAGGTGGTTTTTACAGCCTTAATACACATCTTTATCATCTTCAGTCCAAAATTTTAACAAATTTATTGGGGGCAGATTTTTTTTTCTTTCATGGAGTATGTAAAAAGGATTTCTGGTTTTGGAAATGTGGTGTTCCTGCCTCAACAAGGCCTTTCTGTCTGTGAGTAGATGGAGCTCAAATTTGGTTCAGATAGCATGTGCAGTACAGCAGCGTCTATTAGAGAACATTAACAGCGCTCCAAAGGCTCCTATGACATGGCTTTGCCCAATACTTTTACAGTCTGTGATGGAAATGCATCCATTTGATGAAACATAACATCCTTAAAAATGCTGCACATGGAGAGTTTCACAGTCAGGTTCAGGTGATTACCCCTCTGTTGCCAAATCTGCCCTGCTTAGCTTGCCTTCTTTTCCCGGTATGGCCAAAGACCCACTCCTTCTCTCTCTCTGGTCTGTTCTGTCTCTCATGGGTGCTCCGGTAGTTCTTCTGTAAAGTTGGGTGTATTTTCTCCGGTAAAAAAACACATTTGATCACCGCTAGTAGACCAGAATAACATTCCAGTAGCCAGCTCGCTGCTGTCCTGGCTGACTTTGTTCTCAATACAGTCCATTAAAAGTGTTAAATAAATATGAGCTGGACTTACCAGATACTCAGAACTCTCCTGTGACTTTCTCCCTGTTTCTCCTCTCTGTGATTTGGCCTCCGAATACTAAAATAACAGTGTAGAGGAGCTCAGATGCCAATGTGCAGCAATCTTCACTTCCTCCTCTCTCTCTGATGTCATCACTGTTCACTCCTGATGCGGATTGGCTGTCGGCGTCTGACGAATTTCTAACAAAAGAGGCCAAAAATGTGTCACTTGCATATTAGGTTATGTCATCCCATTCACTTTCAGTGCATTTTTGTCCATTAAATTTGTGTTTGGTGTGAACACAGTGATGTTCCTTGCCTCCAGAGCCTCTGGTTGCAGGGTTTGCACCTTCCCACATTTAAACTTGATTGCGAGTTACCACCTACAAATGAGGTAAAGATAATGTTGCTGGTGATGCAGATGAGTCAACAGGAATGATGAATGGTGAATTGCTGACCCGGCATGTGCTCTAAAACCTGATCTGACCTGATATTACGGTAACGTTAAATAACAATTACATTACTTTATAGCAAACTCACCAACATATTATTGGAAGTCATAGCATTTTATTACTAAAAGTGCTCCTCTTAAGTGATCCTCTGAAGCTAACTAGTTTAGATCAGGGCAAGTTTGGTAAGACAAATCAAAATATACAACACATTTCATTTATCCTTCTTTTTCACAGCTAACATTAGCAGACACTGCAGCATCAGAGATTTTGAAAATTTGGGTATCTCACAACATTACACACAGTGTTCGATTCTGATGGCTGTGGGAACAAAGGATCCCCTGAACCTCTTAGTCCTGCAGTGAGATGAGTCTCATACTGCTGCTGCTTCTCTGTCTGTTGAGGGGATTGTTACTATTGTCCAGGATGGCCTGAACTGTGCTGCTTGTGTGTCTTGCCACTGCAGTCCCAAGTGAGTCCAAACTCCTGCCAAGCCCAGAGCCAACCTTCTTCACCAGCCAGTTCAGCTCAGCAGACTGCAGCATAGACCAGAGCACTGGCATTTATCAAGATGAGGGATATTCTCTATTGTTTAAATACAGAAGAAACCTAAAGACACAAGAGTTTGTCTTACCTAGCAACAGTAACCAAGGAGTGTGGGGCTTGACGAAGGGTCAGTTGATCAGTCCAGCACTGGTTGGGGCTATGTTGTCAATGACTCTGCGTCCATGCTGCAGTCTATACTCTGCATTGAGATTAACAGCCTGAGCCAATTGGGTTAAACTAATGATGATACAATGGTAGCATGTAACACCAGTAGGTTAATAGATGGGCTGGGGGAACTAGCTGTTTCTGGTAGCCACTGCAGAAGCCATAAACAGGGGAAGAGGGGAGAAGTCCATTACAAAACTTCAAAAAGCATCACACAGGCTTTTTAAAATCAGGATTATGAGTATGCAATGCTTCCTAGTCTGCTTACTCTTATCAGCTTTTGAGAAGAGGAAGCACGAGCAACAGGACCAGGGTTGTAAATGTCAAACATGTTTGATATTTAAGAGATCAGAGAGGCTTCAACTCATTTGGGAGCAGTGAAATAGTCATAGTTGCGTCATTCGTTTGACAAATTGTCAGCTGTGACAATTACGATATCATGTCCCTCCTCCCACATCCTTGTCATGGTGAAAATCTGGCTGAAAATGATCTTGTGTGTGGCCAACTTTATCAAGCTTGACTTTTAAGGTATCTAGGTGATGCAGTATCTTAAATTAAATGAGGTCATGACTGGATCAAACTGAGATTGTATGTATTCTTTTGAGGACTTTACTTCACTCCTCCTCTCACAAACCCACTCCCAAATGTTCATGTAAATCTAAGGATGTCTACAAAGGGGCAGTCAAATTTAGAAGAAAAACTGTAAATGACAGATATTACTAACTGATCTTCATTTTCATTTTGACACAGGCGTCGAAGAAGGTCAAAGGGCAGGTTGTGGTTGATGCAGTCCTGCTCCATCCCTTGGCCTTTGAAAGCACTGGAAAAGTGAATAAATTAAGTCAAGGAGGCTGCTTCGTCATTTCTGGACCGTTTTATAATCAGGTGACAATCAAACAGATGGGAATACACTAATGGACACACTCATCCATCTGCTACTTTCTCCCTCCCAGTTCAGAAAAAAACAGTCTTACTGATTCCGTACAGTCAATCAAACTCAAATATGACGGCAGAAAACCTCACCGCAGCAGGCCTGCCGTCCCTCCTCACCCCCCTGATGCCTCATTACTGCAGATCCATTAGCATCTGGATCTGTCAGGTTGATTCTCCACAGCTGTTCTCCTCATGTCAGGAACCACAGTTTGTCTGCCTGATTGCAAAACACACCAGACCTTCATGTGGGTTTGAAACAGCAACAGAAAGAGGGAACACCTAAACCGTTGTTCTTTAGCTGTATGTGATCTCTGTTATTGATGTTCATCTTTGGAGTGCCAGATATTATTTCTGGAATGAAGAACCCAAGGATCATATTCTCATGTTTGTCAGCTTTTTGCAGTTTGTTCTTGTTTGGTGTTTGATTGTGGAAATGTCCCAGTGTATCTTCCGGAGTGAGTGTAAATTTCCCCTGAATGAGGAGTGGATCCAGTGGTGGCCAGGCTCCAACAGGTCCTCAAAAATCTGATTGGCTGTCCCAAATTCCTCAATAATTGGCTACTTACCTTGTTGGGCCACAAATGAGTAGCTGTAATGTTAGCGGTTTCATCAACTTTACTACTTTAGAATTGTGATGTTTCCCAAGTAGTCCAGTGTCCCTCATATTTTCTTATATTGACCCTTGGTGTAAAAAGCTTGGACCCCACTGTGTTAGATCCTGGTCACCACAGCATCCATTCCCCTTTAAGGGGATATTATCACTCTCTGCAGCAGAGACATTTCCACATTCAAGCACAAAACAAGAACAACCTGCAATAAGCTGACAAGCATTGCAGTGTTGGTGCAGGAAGAATAAATGTGCTTTATGTTTAGTTAACTGATTTTGAGAGGGAGCAGATAGAAGAGAAAATGACTACAACTCTTCTGCTATGATCATCTGCACTTCATTCACTGGGGGACTAAACACTAAGGCCCTGTTTACACGGAGACTCTCTGACCTGAAACGCAAAGGTTTTTCCTTTGCATCCTCAAAAACGATCCGCGTCCACATGGAGAAGGAAGAAAAACTTAAAACGATGTAGCGTGCTTGCTGGTCCAGTAGATGGTGATGTAGGTTTAGAAAAAAACAGCGGGGTTACAACACACGTACGAAGAAAAAAACTTTTCACAAACAACAATGGCGAGTAGATGCACGACCACGCAGGAGTTTCTTGTCTGGATAACTAATCTGTTGGGACAGCTAATCTGTCTGCATAGTTTTGTCTGGATAACAAACCGAGCACGGCTAGAAGCACACATGCTACTCTGTAGACGGCCAAAGCTGTTGTTGTTCTTGGTATGCGCGCACAGCCTTCATGTGAAAGAGAATTGCGCATACAGTAATGTCAGTGTTTCCCCCTGAAACGATGAAACCTGTTTACATGAAGCTGGGTGGTGATGCATTTTGAAAACTGTCTGCCCTGGACCCTGGTTTCAAAAGTTTGCAGATTCAGGCGCTCCGGGCACCGGTCTCATGTAAACGGGAGGCTAAAACGCAATCAAAGCTTTCCGTTTCAGGCTGTTTTCGTCGTCATGTAAACTAGGCCCTAACACTACCCACTGACTCCCAGTGTTTGAGCTTAGCTAAATAGCAGTGGGTGAGCCATGCCCGTCTCTTCCTTGTTACTGCACACACAGTCAAAAGAACGGTGTCCATCTGCTTGTCATGGACTCCGGAGTGAGGCAAGACACAATAAAAAAAAAATGTTTCCAGATCCCTTAAAAAGACACAAGTTCATCCTTTAATCTCAGTGCACCTGCAGCTGAAGTTAAGATTCTCTGACTGTAGCATTCATGAGGTAAGGATGGACAACCTGAAAACCCAGTGCCTCTGGTCTTTGCTGTCACCTTACCGTACCTTCAAAAACCATCTCTGGGAATGAATCTGCTTGTTGTTGTGAAGACAGCTACAATGCAGGCATGAATTAAAGCCTCTAAAGACCAATGCCCTCTCAAAGTACCCGTGATGGAGCGTTATAAAAAGAAACCCTGACAGACAGTTTGAGATGCAGTGGATGAATCAACATAATAAAAGAGCAAGACATCCATCATTTGTCTAATTACCTCTCTGCTCCAATAAGAACATGTCATTAAAAAGGTCAAGGTTGCTTCAGTGCCGCTGGAAATCCTCACATAAATGTAGCCACACGTTCACCTGTTATTGATGCTTTGTTTTGTTATGGTGAGACTTTCCACACAATCAGTGCTGTCAGTGACAATAAGACTGGAAATCCTTAAATCATAACCTGAAACTCACCTGGGACTGCGTCTCCTACGTGACAGGGAATAAATATTCCCATGCAGGGACTGTTTAATAACACCCAAAGGGTTTAATGCTGTCATATGATAGTAAATGTCATACACACAGGTGTGTTAAATCAGCAGTAAAGCTTTCAGTGCCAAGAATATGATTCAGAACCTGTCAACATGAATATTCTCTTATCTCTGAGTTGTAGAATTTGTATAGTATTGAGAAAGTTCATGTGAAAAGTATTACTTCTTAGATGTGTGTTGTTAGATGTTCATTTCTTGGCACAATCTGACTGATTAAAGCAAGTCAGATGCTCTGAATAGTGAAAGTAAATCCTTTGTTGGTGAAGTTTGGAGGCCTTAGAGAGCTTAGATACTTTTTCTGGTTAAACATACAGTAGAATCAACCTGACAGACCACATGGACTTTCAGTTCACTTCAGTTTATTTCACTTGTTCATCCAGGCAACAGCTCTTAGAAAGTGTTTGGGAATGAGCAGAACCTTTCAATAGCATATCCAGCAGGTGATTGGATGATTGTTCTGTCAGTCACATTCATTACAGGTCCATTAGACAATAAAAGATAGTAAAAACATGTCAGAAATGGAGCAAAAATATCATTTCTACTAAGTAATGCTTTCACTGTTATGTATTTTTCATTTAATAAAGAAATGCTGTCCAGATGTGATAGAACTGCTTCTAAAGCTGTTAGCATCTATGCTAATCTCTGTACTAACAGTCACTTCCTGTTGTCGTCTCCCACCTCTTCCAGTTTTAAAGGACTCTGGTTGGGCCGTGCCACTTTGAGCCTCTCATAATCGTTTTTAGATTGGAACTTAGCAAGATCAGGCTGATCCAGCTGCACTGCAAGGTTACAGAGGAAAAGTGCCTCATCATAAACTGTTTTCAAATTCTTAGACTCTCTAAAAGGCAAAATAAAGACATTTTGAGGCTATTTTGGTATATTTTTCCCATGACCAAAGCAGTCTTATTCTTGTGTACATGTTTGCGCTCTCAAGACACACCATGTTTATAAAAATGTGAAATAGCCCGTTCAACATGTGTTGCAATATCTTAACGGTCTATTCAAGTTAATTCAGGTCTAATGTGTAATCAGGAAGCTGTACTGTAAAATCTGGAAAAAATTTGTCACTACATATCTAAACGTGACAGACCACATTTAATCGAATTTGGAATTCTCATAAATAGGAGACAAAACAGTAACTTTCCCAATTTTATGCTTTAAACAGCAAAAGACATCTCCTTGATGGTTTAATAGAGAGAATTTCTTCCTCTTCCCCTCTTTGCAGTGCCGGTAGCTTCCTGAAACATCTTGGTATTCAAGCCCCTCTGAGTAGACCTACCACTGTCATGTTATCATTAGTTTAAACCAACTGACTCACATTAGCAAGCCCATTGCAGAGCAGAGACAGAAGGATGAATGCAGAATTGTTGTCAATTTGATGCTGAGCAGCACTGAATTGACCAGTCACCACAGAGATGACCTGCAACCAATCAGAGTGGACTTAGCCCACATGGGGAGCCTAAAGCAGGGTACACACATAAAGGTTATTGGCCTGTTTTGGTCCCGACTTTCCTCCTTCCCAACCAATGACAGCAAACGCCAGATTATCTTATGTTTATAAGATTATCTCATAAGATTATCCTGTGGTCTGAGGTGTGTTAAGAGTGAATTGTCCTGATAATCGGCTCCGAAAGCGGTCGGGCTGACAGTCGTAAATGTTAAAGTTGTTCAATATTTACGACCAAAAACACACTTTGTGTGTGTGGGGAAAGCTGACGACTTCTGAGTCATGAAGTGTGACGTGAATGTAGCAAATCAAGAAGTGAGCTGACTGATTAATAAGGAAGCAGGTGTAAATAAAACAAACATGGCAGACTTGAAACATAAAGTTCAGTGGACCTCAGAAACAGAGGACCAGCTCACATGTTCACGCTGTCTCGAGGATTTTTTCAACAGTCTTTTCTTTTATTTAGTTCAGGATTTTTCCATCAAAAATAGTCCCAAGACCACCATCATTCCCTTTCCTCATGTGTCCTCTCTCATGTTGCGTGTTGTGTTTCTGGTTGTTGCCATAGACATATACGTTTATGGTTGTTGCTTTGTTTCTTCTTCTTCGTTTTTGTTGGATCATGTTTGATCAGGCAAGATTTCTGGTTTGGAGGATGATTCTAGATGGGTGGTGGGACAGAATGGTTATGTGTGGTGTGATGTGTTGAGATTATCGGAGCACAACACACACAGTACGATCAAAACTGTTCAGTGCCTGATTTTTTATCTTCATGTGTGGAGTCTCTAACTGATAAAAATTCTCTTTAGAGTTAGAAAATCCTTATGTGTGGACCCCGCTTTAAAATGACAGGAGCTCCGACAGAGAATCGCAGACTGAGAGTACAGCTGGTTCAGGGGTGTTCAGTGTCGCTGCCAGGCTTTCTGTTTCCATAATGGCTTCTTTCCAGGTATAATTAAATGAAATTGATTATCGTAGCATCGCTGTAACATAATAATATAAATATTGTAAACCATGTTTATCTACTCTCATCGTTTCTTTCGTCATCAAATTATTCCTAACCCTTAATCACATACATGCCGTCCAAGGTAATTCATAGAATGAGTTCAAATTCTGAACAAATATACTTATGTTACATTGTTCCCTTTAATAATACAGCATAACTCCCATTGCTATGTGTATATTATATCTGTTTTGTTATGTCGACAACAGTAATCATTGTGAACCAATGCTAATAATGCTGTGAGTATGAACAGGAGTCAGAGAGCCTCAAAAACAAAGCTCAATTCAGGAGGAAAACCAACATTCTATTGTTGAGCTCGTCTTCCTCTATTTCATTAATAAACAATCATTTGTGAGCAGACTCCAGACAACTCTGCCCCCACATCACACATATCCAGAGCTCCATCCTTGTTGTGTTTGATCCAACAGTCTGGAGGGCTGAGGGCTAATAAACAGGTGGAGGAGTCAGGTGGAGGGGGCTGGCCACAAGCAAAGCCGACATATGGAAAAGAGTGCACAGTGGATGAGGAGAGGAGGCTGAGATGTTATTTGGGGAGATTTTGAATCAGAGATAGCATGCTGAGAGACAAGAGGATCTGGTTACAACAGATTGATGTTTCTGAGCATCCTCTCTGTTCCCGCTGGGTTTGAAAAGGAGGACTGGCAAAGATATAAAGCAAACTATTCATGCTGTTTCACAAATATAATGATAAAGAGTGTTTGATATGGTTAAAATATGGGCCATAATCAAACAAGATGTAGTCTACTTCATAGTTATCATCTCAAATTTTTATCAGTGACATGTTTTCCATATTTAGATCGTTAGCACTCCAGGAAGTGGTAGGAGAAGCACCCCAGTACTCTGCAGGGTGTCAAAACCATTTTGTCAAACTAGTCTGGTAACTCTGAAAGAAATTAAAAACATTGCTGAACTATAAGGTCAATCTCTCGGGATCCCTTTGGTCATAAAGTCAAACAGTTTAAATTACAGACTCAGTGATACATGGTGGCAGTCTTAGTGACATCCCTCATTGTTTTCCGTTAATTTGTGAAGTCCAGAGATAGCGGTCACCATGTTGATTCTGATAGTTTTATATGACTCTTGTTAACTCTTGCAACTCAAACCTATATTCTTCTTGTAGTCTGCCTGGATATTTTTTTTTGTTGTAATGTATCTGACTGTGGTTCAGAAGGCAGACATCCTTTCTACCTTTAAAGGGATACGCCAACGTTTTTTTTGTTTTCTTGTCTTACCTCAATCCGGAGTCCAAGACAAGCAAATAGACATCATTCTTCCGACTGTGTGTATAGAAACAAGGAAGAGACAGGCAGAGTTCACCCACTGCTAGTTAGCTTAGCTCAAACACTGGAAGTCAATGGGTAGCGTTAGCCTGCCTCTGCCTTCCCTCATCAGATAAGCTCTTCAGCAACTCTAACTGGGCCTGTGTGCTTTTTGTGACTCGTTTTTATACCACGTTACGTTACATGATCTATTTTTAGACTAAGATTAGCACTTCATGTAATTTTCAAAAGAAATACATATAAAATTAAACCACATGGTGCATGCACAAACCACTGCGAATGTGCTGTGTTTTGTTGACCTACTTACAATCCCCGGGCCTTTCTGTGTGAAGTTTGCAGTTTCTGCCAGTGCATGCGTGGGTTCTCTCCAGCACTCCAGCTTCCTCCCACAGACCAAAAACATGCCCATAAGGTTGCTTGCTGACTGCAACTTGCCCTTAGGTATGAGTGCAAGCACAGTCCTGGATCAGCTGGCCGCCAGGTGAACCCAGCCTCTCACCCAAAGTAAGCTGGGATAGGCTCCAGCCCCCCTGCAATGTTTAACTCTGCTTTTAGGCCTTGATTGGAGAAAGGCTGCCTTAAAACTGCAAAAATAAGGTTGCAGGCCCACCCTCATTGAACAACCATCATCACAGGAGCGCCCAGCTCCAGCAAGCTTCAGGGTTTTACTGTGACTTTGGAAATTTGACTGCAACTTTGAAGGGAAGGCAGAGTGCCCAGACAGAAACCACGTACGCACAGGGAGAACGTGCAAAATCCACACGGAAAGGCCCTGACCGACACAGTGACTGGACCAGCAACCCTTTTGCTGTGAGGCACGTGCACTACCTGCTGCACCACCGTGCCACTCACTTTGATTGAAAAGCCAGCATTAAAATGACTTTGTGAAAATTAGAAACTGAACTGAATTGAATAAGTCAGACCCGTTTTAGTTTTAAATGTTTTAAGTTACTTTTTCCTTTGATTGTCGGCTGTGGCTGTTGTACCTTGGCAAAACTGCATTACCTGTTTTGAATTAATTGCTTGTTAATTGTTTGCTCGATTTGAATTAATGAAAATTTGTGGCAAAGCAGAAGGTGTGTAATCGCCTGTTCTGCAGCAGCGGAAAGAAACAGCCTTGTTCAGCATCCTCAGAGAAATCTTTGTGCTCTTTTGATTGAATAATACCCACATTGTTTTCCCAGTAAACAAAGGAAGTTATTGCAGCAAATATTCCTCCCCTGGTGAAAGGAAAGAAATGGCGTGTCAGCGGTGGAGATGGAGATTAATGGCTCTTTAAGACGTTTGTGAGGGATGTGAGCAGAGTGAGGGGACGACGTCTGAGCTATGATTTGATCACCTCGCCCTCAGAGTGCATTCTCATGTCCGACACCTCGGATTACAGCCCTCTGGGTCATTAGCAGAGCTACTGTGGGACTGTTTGCATTGGAAATCTATTCATCTGCTTTCCTGGTATTGATTTGTGGTGACTGTCTCCCCCTCCCTTCTTCACTCTTTGCTTTCAGCAGAATACTCTAGCTCATCAGTACGAGTACATGAAGCAGCCTGGAAGTCTTCGGGAGGTCTTTGTAAGCTCCTTTAGCCTTCATGAAGTCCCTCTCTATTTCTACTAGTACTCAGGTAACTAAACTTCACACATGGAAAGAATAAAGTGCCACTATTGGTCTGCATCGACACACCTCAGCGCTGGCAGTCACAGCTCTGCCTCGCACTGCTGCACAGGGAGCGTAAGGGGAGACATTTCCGAGAGGATAACAAAGACTCACACTGCGCAATGAGACTTTAAATGAAGATGGTATTCAGCTCCTCTTTAACACAGGTCCTCTGTAATATCTGTGGTTGAAGATATTTTCCTATGTCCACTAGTTCTTCGGTTTTAAAGTCCTAAATCAGCATGAAAAGTCAGAGATCTGTGTGTGAAGCTGGCCACACTCTAGGTGATTTTCTACCAGATTTTTGCCCCGACATCCCCCACTCCAGACCTGTTCCAGCTCCAAGAGGGATTATTTTACATGCTTCAAAGAGGTGGACATAATTCTGGGAACTAAATAAGTTTGTGAACCTGTTGATGTTGTCCCTCTGAGTTGTCTGTCCATTAGTCTGTAGTTACAGCCACATTGTTGACTTTTAGCTGATCAGTTTAAAGCCACACTGTGTAGTTTGTTCTCCCATCTAGTGGTGAAACTGTATTTTGCATTCAAATGAATAGTGCTCTCAAGCCCCTCACTTTTTCAAATGTGCGTTGCAACCGATGAACTCTACAGTAGCCGGTATGTGCCCTGTATGTGTATGTCTTCTCTGTTTTGATTTTTTGCAGATGAGGATTCCTTCTCCTGTGGTGTGGCATAAGTATGTTGTATTATGAACAAAAGTGCAGTGCAGGCTATGTGCAGTACAGCCTTAGCCAGTAGTACTGCGTAGTGCTTTTTGTCCCTCTTGGCTGTTCATAGTTTTTATAGACCGGAAGGACATGGAAGCCTGTACAGGACTTACCCCCCATGTAAATACAGATAAAAAATTCTTCACTCAGGAGGACAAGTCAGATTGTTGGCAGAGGCAGTTTGACACAAATGAAGACATATTTATGAATGTAGACATTGTTTTTAACCTAATAAATTACTTAAAATACTGCACATTGTCCCTTTAAAAAAAACGTAACGAGAAAAGCACTTGGAGAGCGCAGACCTCCACCACGATATAATTCTGGATCACCATGTGCTCTGATATGATGGCCATGTCTGTCCATGTGGGCAAGTCCTCCGCTGGAATTGCAAGGGAAGCTGGGTAATGTAGTGACATAGGCCTGAAAAACTTGACATGAGTTTGCAAATAAACTACAATTCCCATAATGAGTAAAGGGGGCAGAACCCTCACAGCAGCCGAGGAGAAATGAATGGGATTTGCCATGGTAAATTTCAATGTTTTTTTGTGACATCGATCTGGATCAGATCGAGATGTAATTGACCGTCATGATAGAGTTATATTATTTATCAATCAATCAATCAATCTTTATTTGTATAGCGCCAATTCATAACAAGTGTTATCTCAAGACACTTTACAATAGAGCACAAAGCTCTTCATATTATGGATACACATATATGCATAGATACATATATACATATAAAAATACACATATACATATATATACAAATATATACATCCAACACCCAACATGAATCCATATAGCCAATCATGAATCCCTCCATCATGGCGGCAAGAAAAAACCTTCTGTTAAGCAGCAGGAAATCTTGAATGTGGACCCCAGTCTCATGATGAACAGCAAATCCACACGATGCTGTGTTGGGTGTGTGGGCAAAGGGAGGGAGGTAAGTGGAGACAAGCGGACTAAAGTAAGAACTAAAGCTAGTGACAGATCAATGGACCAATCATAGACCTGTCGTCGTCAAATTTGTTTCTGCTGCAAACAAATTTATTAGAGGAGGGTCCTCATGTCTGTGTGGTTGTGGTGAAAATTTTATAGAAGTATAATCAATAAAAGTCTTACTGGAAGTAAGAATTTATGGTAGTGATGAACTCATGGGTGCCCAGACCACAAGTGCATCCCTACCATATTTGTCTCCGTTAAGTATAAATGTATTAATGGTAGACCTCTTGAGATGTGACACCTCATTCTCAGGAGGGATCTCATGTCCATGTGGAGCTAGAGATAGTTACTATAGATGTATCAACCATGGATAGAAAGATCATGTTAATATCAACATTAACAGCTATAATGATTATGAACTGGAGTGAGATGGCCAAATATGTGTTATGTCTGTAATTGTAGTTATTGAGGCTTCGTGACTCCACAGCAGCATTTATGTTATCCTGTAAATTTGAAGTGAATCCATCAAGTGATGTCAGAGATATGATTTTGGGGAAATTTGGGAATTTTTTGCATCCAGACAACTATGTGGATCACCACCAAAATGCAATGGCTTCTTCCTTGGACCAAAGCACACCACTGGTAAAATTTTCATTTAAATCCATCCAGTAGTTTTTGCGTAATTTTGCTAACAGACAAACAAACAAACAAACAAACAGACCCTGGGGAAAACATAACCTCCTTGGCGGAGGTAATAGAAACAGATTGCAAGCATTTTTGTGTGGGGACTCTGTCTGTGGGAAATGATGGCCTAGTGGTTGGGTTGCACCTAATGACTTCCAATTCTGTCCAGTGTTCAAACCCAATAAATGTCCAAGAATATGCACTGTTAAAGAGGTGTGCTTTTTCAGAATTCTCTACATTTGGTTTTATTGCCCCAAAAATAAACTATCAGTCTGGCTTCACACATGAAAAAGAAAATTGAGGTTTGTTTGCAGTTCCAACAGATTGAAAATACACGTCTAAACACCTCTGTATGTACATTTCCCATTAACCGCTGATAGAAATCCTGTGAACCATGCAGCAGTGTTGTTATAGCATCTTGATATTTAGTGGTGCTGCAGTCTCTCTGCTCTTCATTATTTTATTGTTTACTCCTGATTTACACGTCTGCTGTTTTTTGTGAGACGCTCTCCTCCATTATTGCTCATAACAAATGCTGCTGTTGCCATTATGGCTCTTTTAACCTCCCTCGTCTCTGCTCATTATCATCAAACTGCTCATGACACATCAGCGCTGAGGGAGAAACTAATCGCTTTTTCATGCTGCTGTATTTTGCTGCTAATTGCTGCTCTTTGCTCCTGATTTCACTGACAAATAAAACAACCTGGATATGTTAATGCTCATGGTGTATTTATTGATGCAGTGAAGGAGCCTTTGAGGTGAAATAATCAGCAGCCGCACGCCATAGCTCCGCCGCCAACAGACGATGGAGCTGGATTCAGCCTGGGAGAGATTCGGCGCAGACGACCCACCGCGATGCGTCCTGCTGATGATGATAATGGGACGTCGGGCCCTTATTGTCCTGTCAGCTGTTACAGATGTGCTGTTATCTCCTGTAGGTCACCCCGGGGCTGGAGCATCTGCCTCCGTCTGCTCCTCCTCCTCCTACTTCCCCCAGTGCTCCCATAACCTGCAGGTGGTTTCAGGGAGGATGAGGAGAGAGCCATTCTCTTAGTTAACCTTCAAGAGGTGTCAGCTACTGTAATATAATCTATTAATTATTGATTCTTGTGAAAAGTTTGAACCACTTTGAACTTGACTTGATAGTCATTCACTTGGAAATCACTACTGCATGTGCTTTAAAAGTGAAAATGTGATGCTGGTGTGACCTTCTTCCTGAGAGGAGTGTGTTTACTTCACCACCTGAAAAGCCATGGTGCCCATAACATGCTTATTTTGAGTGTTGTATGTCTCTTATTGTGTTTAATATATGCAATCTTGGCAACAGAGAGCTTCAAGATTTGAGACAAAAGAAAGTCCCATCTCCCCGGCCCCCACCAGAAAGATCATCCAGCGTACAAACCTAAATTCCAAAGAAATCGGAAAGCTGTGTAAAACCTAAATGAAAACAGAATACAAAGATTTGCAGATTTTTTTTTTAACCTAAATTCAGCTGAATACACTGCAAAGAAAAGTTATTTCAATTCATTAACACTCAGATTTCCTTTTGTTGTGGTGGGAACTGGCTTTCCCAGATTAGTTTAAGGATTAAAGATATTCTCAAAGCATTCAAAACTAGATGGAGAGCTGACAGACAGTGTGTCTTTTTTTCATCGCTCCTTGGTTCTATTATGTGCATAAAACTCATGGACACAAAAAATAACACACACAGGATTAACCCTTGTGGGTCGCTTTAATTTACTACCCTTTGAGGTAATCAGAGGACAAAAATGTTCTCTCCCAAAAACTGCAATAAAAACATGAGAGATTCATATTTTTTGTACTTTTTTTGCTCAAATCATTCGATCAACTTCAGTCCTAATCAAAAACTACCTAATATTTAATTATTTCTTTTATTTTAACCCTTTAAATGATGTCACTGTTTTTATGAAAAAAAAAAAAAAACACATAAAATGAGTTATTTTCAATATAATAAATGTTTGAGAGCTGTGGATTTTTTATTTTAAAGATCAGGTTTATATATACATAAGATTAGTGATAAAATTGATTTTGATGCATTGTTATTTTTTTGCAGTGTCAGATTCTAACTTACTACCCTTTCAGGTAAACAGGACAAAAATGTCCCACTAACCATGAGTTCTCTAATTCCAGGGTTTCATTTTGGAGAAGAATGGTAAATACCCGTAATTTCTCATGTATAATGTGCATTTTTATGCTCTTAAATAAGGTCTATTTTCAGATGCGTATTGTTCACGAGCACAAGCAAATTATGTAAAATATGTTGTCTCGCCAACATCGCAGTTACAACACATCTGATACAAAAAGCCGAAATGTTCTCTTTCTGTGCTAAACATTAATACCAAACTTTTGCAATTCTTATAAAACTGATTGCTAAACTGTTCTAATCCAATATTTTGGGTCTTAATTGGTTTACCTTTGTGTAATGGTCGTGTAATTCTCCGTGTTACAGTACCGCTCACATATAAACACACTGGGCGCTGCCATCTTGTAAGCGAGGGGACCAAAATAGCTGCGCTCTGATTAGTCGAAGACATCGCCATGTTGATAGCTGCGCTCTGATTGGTCGGCAGACTATGACTGAGCATGCTGGGATGTGTGAAATATGATACCATGTGAAGTCATTGCTTCAAGTACCATAAGATCGTCAGCAGGTGTCGTCTGGGAGAGAAAAATTGTACAACAGTAAAATACTATCGAAAATGTCGGCAAAAAGAGTATGTTACCCAGCAGCATTCAAAGTACAAAAATATAATAATTTGTTATGTTTTTATAGCAGTTTTTGGGGGAGGATATTATTGTCCTCTGATTACCTCAAAGGGTTGTAAATTTCCCCCCAGATAACCTTTGACCTCTGAAAAAAAGTAAAAATTTGAATTTTAAGGCATTTCAAGAAAAACACCTTCCTACAAAAAATCAATGTATGTTGAGTATCACAACCAAAATTATGGCCAAAAGTTGAGCAAAAAATTGCCTGAAAGGACAAAAATGTCCCTGTTTACCAATAATGGTTAAAGATATTCTTGAAGCATGGAGCTATATTTAATCTCACAGATACTTTTGCTCACAGATAATAATACAGGCTGTCAGGTGTGTTTTGCTCCCTGAATGGAGAACAATGCAGAGGATTCCTGCTGGAAAATAAGAAAATAAATTGCTTAAAGCCCAGAGTGATTTTATGTACAGTAAACTGGTGTGTCATAAACATAAAGAAGTCTGATCCTGTCTGTTTTAACTGGAAATTTTAATAATTAACGAGATCTCTTTATACAAAAGTTTCTGTCTTGTCTTTTCAATCATTTCTTCTGCTCTGTTTGCTTTAGCAATAAAAAAGCACTTTAATATGAGCATTAACATAATTCATACAGTGTTCTGTGTATGTTCTTTGAGTGTAGTGAAAAATAAATTGAGAGGGATTAAATAAGCCATTTGAGATTCTGACCAAACAACTAAACCTGCTGTGTGAAGAGTGAAACACCAGACACTGAGTTAAAGGAAATGAGAGCTGACAACCTGATTGGTTTGATGGATGTTATGCCAAAAACACACCCCTGTATAATCAAGGTATATAATCCATCCTCTTTATGCCCTGCACCTGGCTTTGTGTTGAGAACATGTGTCCCTTAAAATAGCAAAATAAAGACGAACGCGCCCCTAACCGGTGAGTGCCACAGGCTTTTAAAGAATGCACTTCACTCCATCCACACAGGGCTTAAACATGAAGGAGACACATGGACACTGAACAGCGTGGTGCTAACCACTGTATTGTGCTGTGTGTGTTTTTAATGAAGGTGAACGACTGAACAGCAACGTGGCCAACATGTTAAATCCTCTACAACCCTGAAGCCCAACCTGGGCTTCATGCCCCCCGAGAGGGTCTTGGAAGGAGGGATGTGAGACTCTGCCAACTTGGAGGTTATCATAATAAAAAAAAAAAAAAAAAAATGATACTGGATGAAACTAATGTTCATAATATCATATGAACAGATGTTATCCAGAATTAATCATTAATATGATTATTTCAAGAAGTCATGGGACTGCTTTCTTTGTCTTAACAGGATTGGGACATGGTAAAGTGGACAGATTAGCTACAGCTGACAAATGTTTGTCTAGTAAACACTTACCTAGTCGAGATTTTTAAACAAACCTCAAGCTCATATAATCCTAAATTTCTTTCTGAATGTTTATTTTAATTTTCATTATTAGCAATTTTTTGTCAGTATTATTGTACTGATTTTCTTCTTTTGTTGTCTTGTGTATACTGTTGGTGTGTCTGTTAAAATGTGTAAGAATACTGTTAAACCGTGTTGAAAAAAATGTCAAAATTATGTTTAATAAAACTTTAATTAAAAAAATACACAAGAATAAGAATGTAGGCCCATTCCATCCTGAATTTCATGATGAAAATAATTATATTTGATGTTTATTTAGGAGATTTTTTCGCTGAACTCCTCTTTGGAGCAACAAAGTACAAATAAATGGTCTCCAACTTTAATGTGTGTACTTAAAGGCAAAGTTACATTTTCGCTTGTTGTGACTCTTTTTTTTTAACGTGTCATGTTATGTTATTTATTTTTAGAGTAAGATTAAAACTTTATGTAATACAAACCAAACTAAACTGCAAGGCGCATGCACTGCAGTGAACAGCTGAGAAAGAAAGCAGAGGAAGATAAGAAAATGACAATAAAGAGCTCAAGCAGTAGGCCAGTGAAGGAGTTTGTTGGACACTGTGACACATTTTTTGAGAGACAGCTTTATAAATCAGGAATTCACAAAGACGCCTTGTTCGTTTGCTGTACGGGGTTGTGACAATAAACAGAAGACATGGTCAAATCTTATTTTTTACCCAATTCCAACTAGAAATCCGGAGAGGATGAAACAATGGCTAGGTGAGCATGGATCCTAACAACAAGCACACAGGACCATTTAGAGCTGCTGGAGAATTTACCTGATTACTGTAGGCAGAGGTAGGCTAACATTACCCATTGACTCCCAGTGTTTGAGCTAAGCTAATTAGCGGTGGGTGAACTCTGCCCGTCTCTTCCTTATTACTTCATACACAGTCGAAAGAATGGTGTCTATCTGCTTGTCATGGACTTGGGACTGAGGCAAAAAAGAGACATAAAAGACATTAAAAAAAAAGTTTGCTTATCTCTTTAAAGTCCAAAATGATTTAAAGAAGCAGCTGAAAAACTAATTTGACAATAAAAAGCCTCTTATGTTTTTTTAAGCTTCAAGCTCCAAGCCCACATCAGTGCCACTGAACACAGCCGAGCCAGTCTGGGCCTCCCTGTCATTTCACTCTCAAACAGTCTTACCTCTTAGCAGGAGGTGTGCACGTATACTCCTGTCAAACATCATTATAGAGAGGACTTACCCTCATAAAGTGTTTGCTAATAAATCTGATTTCTGTATCTTCCCTCTGATTTCCCCAAAGTGTCTCTCCGACTGCGTGTTTTCAGCAGCAGAGGCTGATGGGGTGTGGCAGGGAGCCTCTGGCAGCAGGTGATGAATCAAAGGGATGTACGAGCCGGTGTGAGCTGTAATTTTATTAACTGCAGCCCGTGATGGATCAGCCTCCCCTCGCTCTGCCCCCCAAAACAAACGTCTACTGCATAAACAAGCCTTAAAAAGAGCACAGGAGCAAGGTGATGCGGTTGTTAACATTGTGCTGAATCCTGCTCCGTCTAATGAGTAAACAAAAGACATGCGATCCATTCCCTGCAGCCCTGATTTCTCCAGGAATTATGGGTAGTTTTAACAAGGTGGGGAGAGAGAGTGAGGTGATACTTAAAGCTTCAGCTTCTTCTGTATTCTCCTCTCGCTCTTCTTTAATGTGCCACTTCATACATCCTGCTGTCAGCTTGAGCAGACCTGTCCATCGCTCTCTCTTCTCTCCTCCCAAATAAAAAACATTATTCCATCATCTCAGCGTTCCTCTTGGGTCGGCGGAGAGATTACCGCCATAAGTATTCCAGCGATGTAACAGCACTCATGCAACGTCTGCGGGAGGGTTTTATCAGGGTGTTTTGTCTTTTATTTTGAAAGAGTGAACCCCGTTTTTCATGCATTTAAATATCTGTGTGCTCTGTTCTTCAGTGAGTTTAACTTGTCTTCCTGATGAATGTGAATGCCATAAACACAGAAAGTGCTTTGTGTTCGTGTCTGCAGCTCAGAGGTGATTCAGGTCTGAAATCTCACAAAGAGATGCCAACATTTTGTTTGAAGACCCTCATTATAAGGCATTTTAAGCACAAATGTTAGACATGGTGGCGCAGCAGGTAGTGCTGTTGGCTCAATCCCTGCATCAGTGAGGGCCTTTCTGCGTGGAGTCTGCATGCTCTCCTTGTGTATGTGTGGATTATCTGCCAAAAACATACTCATGAGGTTAACTTGAGACTCAAAATTGGCCTTGCCAACCTTTCAACCAGTGTTAATTTTGACAGCACTTTTTAATTTAGTTTTAGTTGTAGTCTTTTGCCTAAAATATCGTTTAGTTTTAGTCTAGTTTTAGTTGATGAAATTTCACAACATTTTAGTCAACAAAATCTACTGTAAATTTAGTCGACTGAAATATGAAGTGTAAAGTGTAAGGCATTTTTTATGTTTCCCTGAATTTCTGAAGTCATGTTTTATACTTGAAAATAAAATGAAACATCTAATAACCCTTTATTGAATGCTAGTAAAGTTTGAATGTATAAATTAACAGAAATTAATTGAACTTTTGTGTGAAATGCAGTCACCTTTATTTAGGCTACCTGACAGAGCATCTCAGTTACAATACCAGAACTGACAACAAACAGTGAACCTGCACTACATGAATATATCAATTCATAAAGAGAGGAGCTCTGATTGGATCGCTCCAAAACTTATCCCACCACCATGAAGCTAAGACAGCTGTGATTGGATGTCCCTCTTAACTCATCCAACCTTTCCACACAATCAAAGTAGCTGTGATTGGATATATTCCTAACTTAGTCCTACTTTCTACATGACCAAATTAGGTCTGATTGGATTAAGTCTCTGTCAAACATTTTAGTCTAGTTTTTATTTGTTGGTGAAAATGTCAGTTAATGTAGTTTCAGTTTTTGTCCAAGAGCACTTGTTTTTATAAGTTACTGTCTAGTTTTCGTCAGGGGAAAAAAGGTTGTTGACGAAAACTATGATGAAAATAGTCAACAAAATTACTGCTTTCAACATGCTTCACGCTATCAAGATACCTACAGTCCATTCATTCATTCATTCATTTTCTACACCTCTTATCCCTTTTGGAGTCCCGGAGGGGCTGGGCTACACCCTGAACCGGTCACCAGCTGATCATAGAGCCACGTAGAAGGCTCTCACAGCAGTGTGGCTCTGTGCTGGTTACGGTTCCCGAACCTGGTTTTGAACCAGCCGGTGTGTTCAGACCGAAAAACTATTGGTTTGAAACCTAAAAAGTTGGTTTATGGATGGAACCAAAAAAGTTGGTTCCAGCTCTCAGAGGGCATGTCGTATTCTGTGTTGATAAAATGGGGCAGGAAGTCGAGGAACACACACACTTTTTACATAACAGATGCCTTTTACATACCTCTTCTATTTCTCCTCATCATCAACAGTCGTTGCGTACTTGATTGTTGGATGAAAACCAAAACCTTAAGTAAAGCAACTAACACTTTTAGAATATCAATGTGATCCGCCTTTTTGCCGGTTGGTTGTTTACTTTGTCCCGAGCAATAAGGAATAATGCCCTTTCATTTTCATTCTGTTTAAACTGTTATGAACGAGGGCTTGTTCGCTAGAAAGCTCCAATGGTCTGAGAATCCAGCATGGAACCAGAACCAGAACCGTGCCATTGTGAAAGCCCTCATAGAGAGACAGACAACAATTCACGCTCACACTCTTACTAAAGGCAATTTAGTGTCACCAATCAACCTAATGGGAGGAAGCTGGAGTGCCCAGGGAGAACCCACATAATCAGAAACTTGAAAATACGACCAACAATTCAAAACATGATTAATATATACTTGGTGATTTAATAATTACTTATAATTATGCGCTTCCTTCGGTCCTTGCTCCGCCTTCTTGCCAGTGGGTGCAGTGTATTATGGGAAATTGTCATATCCTTTCCTTTCAAGTGAGGTTCCGGTCTATCTACATTTCAAGGGCTGTGTAGCCCTTCATCTCAGCCCGTCCCCTTAGCCCTACGGAGAATTGGGGCACCCCTTCACTAGACGTGATTGCGCAAAACCAAGGGGCAAGGGGTAAGACAAGGGCTAAGGGGTAGAATTGGCACAGACCCTTAATGTCCAAACTGGTAAACTTATTTGTTTTGTTACAAATGTTATCTCATTTTTCATTTGATACCTTCAACATGTTCCAAAAAAGCTGTGACAGGGGCATCAGAGGACTGGGACAGCTGAAGAATGCTCAAAAAAATACCTGTTTGGACATTTCACAGGTTAATTTGAAACAGGTGAGTGTCATGATTGGTTGTAAAAGGAGCTTTCCCTGTTACGGAATTTTCTGTATATTGGGGGCGAATAAAGGCAAAAAAGGATCTTGAGTCAATCACTTGTCTGTGTGTTTCATTCTGTCTTGGCAGAGACAGAAGCAGGTTTACAGAGTATCATATCAGTTTGTAAAAGAGCTCAGTGTGGGGCAGTCCCACTCTGAGCTCTATACACAGACGGGACAATGACAAAACAAGCACTACAGCTGCAGAGGCTACAAGGTCCTTATCTTAGCTTCTGAGGACAAATAAATTCTTGTAGGCATGAGCATAGCAAAATCATCTTTTCCCAGAACACCCCAAAAGGCTTTCATAGGCAAGAATGAGCTCTGTGGTGATGAAGGTTGGCTCTGTTTGTCACCTCCCTCCAGAGATCATCCAGAAGTAGTACTGCCCTGCAGTACCTGGGTACTATAACTATATGACTAATGCTGTCATCTAGCATTCAGTCCCAGCCTTGCGCAGCAGCAAAGAAACTCATGCTAAAGTGTGCTGTTTTCATGATGGTGTGGTGCAGAATTAATAATTAGGCTTAAGTGGGTGAAACTAATGATGTCATTTTTAATTGCCAACAGCTGAGAGGCATAAACAGAAGAAGATTCTTACAGAAATGTTGTCTGGACCATCATACACTGTCAAAAGGTTGTTATACTTACTGGCAACGAGATGCCAGTAAGTTATGGTAAATGTAGTCACAGTAGCATTACTCTATTATAACTGTATTTTCAATAATTGTTTTACTACTATATTTTAATTCAAGGTATCATTACTGTTTCAACTTAAAGCATAATTACTGTATTATCAAAAACAACTTCCTCACCGGTTTATCATTTACAGTATCATTACCATATTTTATTCTAAATGTTTTTAATGCACTGTCAATTACAGTGAACTTACTGTATTTTAGTTTATATTACTATATCTTTAACTATTTTTCTGATCATTTGTTAGCAAGATATCATTTTGTAAAATAAAAAAATCACATCCATTAATTTTTTTCCAATAAATTACATTTACTCTAACTTTTGTTTTACCCAAAAATGAGAAATTAACTCAAAGAAATTTTGACTACTATAGGTCAGTTTTCCTGGGAAAAAAATTAATTTTCTCTTGATCCACTGCCCTTTTCATTTATTTGCTGAATTGACATTTTAAAATAGGTGATTGTACAAACTGAACTGGTTTCAGTCAAAGCAAGAATCCTATGAATTTTGCTTGTGATTTTAACTGTTACAGTCCTCAAAACTGTTGCACTTCACTGTCAAATTGTTATTTTTTTAAAAATATTTATTGTTTGTAATTTATTGCCTTCATCTTTTTGTGAATCTGTATTTATTATTATGATGTATGCTGCTGTACTCTTGGCCAGGTCGCCCTTGTGAAGAGATCCTGATCTCAATGGGACTTATCTGGCTAATTAAAGGTTAAATAAAACATATATATGTTATGGTGAAATACTGTTATGTTTACAGACATCAGTATGCTTTCCCACAATATTTTGCCATTGACAGTTACTGTATAGATATTTTGCAGTAGGTAGCTGTAGATATTACAGTAAAATACTGTTAAATTTACATAATCAGTTACAGTGCAGTTTAAGCCCTCAGTGCTGTTTTAATGTGGTTGTTTCTCCTGTAACAAGAGTGTAGATGATCCATTCATTGATTATAACACATCAAAATGTCTCCCGGGCTTGGCTATAGTATATCACACCTTATATACACATACCATAATTTCTACATTAACTACACGTCATTCTTCATGTGACATTGAAGACGTATCATGTAACAGACTACAGAGAGTCCGTCCTCCCTGCAGCTGCAGAGCTGTGATGATGTGTGGGCCTCATCACAGGTACGAGCAGTAGAGGGACAGATGATAAACGGCTCAGTGATGACCTCCCTGCTACAATTTTAATTTGTGTTGATCAACATTTACACTGTGATTCATTTTCTGAACTGCATCTGACAGTGACAGCCTATCTGCATATCTGAAGTAAACACATGATAGAAACATGCACAGCTCTTTGAAAAGGAGATTAATCTAACAAATGAAACATAATCAGAATCTAAACAGCTAATTTTGAAATGTCCTCTTGCAGATAACAGGGCCTGGAGTCTTATGGTTTTGTATTGCATCTCTTGATTTCATATCTTAAGAATACATTTGAGGAATTTCTCTTTTGCTCAATTGTCTTTTCTGACTAAAGGACTAACTACTCAGATTTTTGGAAATCAAAGGTCTTGTTTACTGGGCCTCATGTTCATCCCATATTTGTGAACACGATTTCACAGTTTTCCGTTGACGTGGACCTGCGCCAACTTAAGATTGTTGTTTTGAATTTAGACATCAGGACTCCCCGTCTACGTTGTGTTTGCAGTGCCAATTTTACTGATCAGGACTACGACACATGACAGCAGTTTGAAGACTTACTGAAATAAAAGAGCTCTGATGAAAGGTCCAAGGGGTGCCGTGTTACTAAGTTTGGTTTGTTCACTCAGTCAAAATCATTCATTTTCAGTTCAGTTTTAGTGAAGTGAAGTCAGGGTTTGTTGTTCTTCTGGAGACCTGACCAGCTGATGATACTACAGTCCTAAACACAGGGGCTTTGGACATAATTACCCCCGCCAAGGACGATATGTTTGTTTGTTTGTTAGCAAGATTACACAAAAACTACTAGACAGATTTTGCTGAAGTTTTCAGGGGATGTTGGTAATGGCCCAACTTAAAGCTGCAGTAGGCAACAATGTTTTAGTATAATTGAGTACAAATTTTATAATATCCTCCAAGCATAATGTAAGTCAAGTGGTCTGAGACAAGCAATAGGTTCTGCACCTCACCATGGCTCTGTGTTCAGCCTCTAAAGAATCAGTATCAGGACGATGTGCATCAACCAATCAAAGGTCAGCTCAGACCACTGCATTCCTCTTGGCTGTTCTATGCGCGTTCCTGTGCCGCAGGCAGAAGGAGAGAGCAAGCGGCAATGGCGGACTGTGCACCAGGTAAAATAGCTATTCCAGCATTGGCTACAACTGCCTACATGGCTAAACAACCCAAAAAAAAGGAAAAAAGAATTAGAAAGGAAAGAATATAAAAGAGAGGCTGACCAAAAAAGGAACGAAAGTCGTGTTAATATCGGCAGAGCATACCAGCAATGGAGAGAACTGTGGGATAGCCTAGGTCTGAAGTTGGATTCGGAGCTGACCTCTCCTCTCTGGGACAGGTAAGCTGCTAAATGAATAACCTTGTAATATTTGTCGTAATGTGTCGCGGCGATAGTTGTGCTGGGTAGTTAGATTTCATGAAAGCACTCCACCGGACTCTGGCTGACTCAGACATTACCTAAAATTGTGCTAAGTGGACCGGTGAATTCCAGCAGAAGCTCGATAGCGACTCTGTGTGCGCTGTATGCAGTGTGCACGTGCTTGTCTGGTAGGAGGGGCTCAGAGTGGAGACAGACGAAACCTAACTCAGATGAGACTCAAAAATCAACCGTTTTCTGGCTTTCTACCTACTGCAGCTTTAATTCCTTGACCTCCAAACTAAGAAATACGTTTGCAACAAATTATTTGTTGGCAAAATTGTGTTCCTGCTCTATTTAGCAAAATTTCAGGTTTTATTTTTCAGATTACCCAATTGGGAAGCAGATATGTTGATCAACCTGCTGGTTGTCTTGCAGTTAAGGGTTATCGTGGGCATGAATGGAATATTTCATTTCTGCAACAATTTTTTTGTTTTTTTTTTCAAGTGGAAACAAATTTAGATATCTAGCCATTGACTCAGTTTTCTGAGGAATCAGAGATAGTTTTTTTTAGGGTCAAATTTATTTCCTTCAACTAAATTATGATTGTTAGAGGATCTGAAAATATGTGAAAAGATTTTTCTTTACCCCGATGTATGCTCTTACTGTAAGATTTCTCAGGAGCTATGCAGCAATGATTCACTTCTGATTTTTTCTAGTTTTCGAACAATTTTATTCATGTACATCAGAACCACCCAGTGGACATATATTGGTGTTACAAACACTATTAAGAGAGGTGAGTCAGGAAAAATAGACAAAGATGGGCTTTCAGAGTTTTAAATACAGTGGCAGCAAAAAGTCAATCACACAGTTACAATGCCAGTCAAAGGGTTTAAAATGATTAGATTTTGGTGATTCAGATAACTGCCATTGGCAAACAATCGTTTTTCTCAATAATTGTCTAACTAATAATATCAACATGATTCTGAGTGCTAAGTGTGGATTTTCAGGGTCAAGGAATCATATTATGATGAAAACTTTATCATGGAACTATTGCTTATAAATGTAACGCCAATATGTGAGCTACCTTGGCGGAGGTTTGCGCTCTCCGAGTGCTTTCCAGTATTACATATCATGATTTTCTTCTTTGCAGACTTTCCACAAATGTCCACTTTGACTAAACAATAAGCTGATTAGAAATGGGAGGTCATAGTTTTATTAGCCTTATGTTCATCCCTTGCATGTGAACACAGTGGGCCCTATTTTGGCTGTGTGAAGTGAGTTGTTTAAAGTGTGTGGGACCCTGTGGTTCGGGGTGTCTACCTATATTTTGCAATTTTGGGGATTAATGTTCTTGGCAAAAATGGTGCATAAGAGGATGGATGATGTACCTTGATTAAACATCGGTGTGTTTTCAGTGTAACAGATCAGATCAGCTGGATTATTAATTTCCTTTTATTGTCACTTTACTCAACAAAACACTCACAGATCACTGTATAATTTATACCAATGCTCAAGTTAAAGTGCTACTTTTTATTGAAAAATCCAGAGCATAAGAAACTATCTACAAGGAGAGTCAGTAACTTTTCCATAAACGTAAAAATTCAACCTCATTAATTATTTAAATATACAGTTAAAATTGATAAGATCAGATTTCATTATGTTCATGGTCGAGCTTTTTACTGTTCATCAAATAACTGTGGACTTTAAGCAACTTATTTTTTCATTTTCACCACAGGAATCCTTGGCTCTATTCTCTATTCTATGTCTAAAACACACCACACAGCCTGTTTTATTATCTATGAGCACAATAAATGGTGAGATTCATTACTATGTGCACAAAAATGGCATATGAAGCTCTGTACTCAGAAAAAAATCTTTGTTTATTGAGCATTATTTGCAATGTTGCATTCGTATAGGGGAAATGGTAAAAAGGCACACTTTCTCACAGCTCTCCATCCCAGTATGAACTTTGAACCAAGGAGTGAGGAGGTTTATAGTGCACTCAATTTCTGCATCCTTAAGTTAGGAACATGCCAGCTTTGCTCCTGATCACTCCTCATTTTCAGACAAACACCTGGGAGAAAATGAGAGTGCATGATCATTTGCTATTTTAACAGTGTGAGTGCTGTATAAATGACACCTGCATCAGGCAGAAAGTAGGAAAGACACCTGCGCTTCACACCTAAACACTTTGCAGTAGGCAAACCCTAAACTTGCGCAAATGCCCCTCCTGACTCAAGGTTTGACAATGAGATCTTGGGAGGCTACGGACACTGGGTCTCATGTTCATCCCATCAATTTTGCATGAATGTTCAGGTTAAATTAATAAGCTTTTGGAGGTCAAAGGTCACTATGAGCAGGCCACAGAATACTCAAAAGTCTATAATGATTTATTACACAGAGTATGTTTTGTAAGTATAACCTTGAACCCAAAGGTTTGTCCAAAGACTGAAGTCAACATGTCCTCTTTAGTTCCAGCTTTTCCTTCTGCATCTTTCTCTCCGCAGCTCTGTGACGGATGCATCAGGGTTAAAGTGCAGAAGCTGCAGTGAAGTTTTAAACAGCTTCCACCAGAGGCCGGTGAATTACAGCTGCAGCTGAGGACCCAGCACAGAGGAGGGGGTGAGCTGTCACTTTATCTCTCCTGAGCCGGGTCAGTGAAGTCACACAGCTATCATGCATGTCAGACGCTGCACTCTTTAATCACCGAGGAGACTCTACTTTACTTTCTGCTCAGACGCTTCATCTCTTACACCCCAGACCAACCAACCAATCTGCCAGCCCGCTGTACCGGCTGCTGAGTCAGCTAACAAATGGGTGTCAGAGATGTGCCTGTTGGATGCTCTGTGATTACACCAGTGCCACAGCCTGGACTGCTGCCGTCACACACACGTTTAAGAGGTTCTTGACTGAATATAAAGTGCAGGTAAGCCAAACAGACAATAAGAGGTGTGCTAAATGTTCTCTACTCAAGTTTTCAAATCCCTTCTGAACAGCAAGACAAATAAAATATCAAAAAACAAAAGTTAACATTGAGGACCACACTGGCCCCAAAATAAGACAGCTATGTTAAAGGGACATTTCTGTGTTTTGATAAAATGGAGTTGTGTTAAACATTCATTTCATAAACGAAAAACATCTCATGTCCCATAATGAGACATCATCAGGAGACTCAGACACAGAATTAGACACAGACAGCATGAAAACTTTAAGGGATATGCATTAGCTATCATCATTTCCTTGAAGGTAGTATTCTTGAACTGATCTTTGAATTATATTGATTGGTGTGTTCTGCAATATTATTATCAATTGACCCTTCGCTAAGCCCCACCCCCCTTGGTTACTGTTGCTACGCCTGTCAAGATTTCCCTCCTAGAATGAGAAATATGGAGTTTTTAGTGATACCGGTGAGTGATATTCCTAAGGAAATATCTGCAAATTTCTGGACAAATTCTTCAGAGATACCAGAAAGAAGCACACAGAAAGGTCTCCAGTATGCTTTTGAGAGATACAAGTCAAATGTTGTCAGAGTTCAAATGAAGAGGACATTAAAATAGAGGGGAAAGTGCTAGATCTCAATACAAGCGTAAAGCACAATGTGTTCACACCACGTTCAAAACAATCAAATACAAGAACAACAATGTTCTTATAGAGCAGGGTGAGTCGATATATATTGTTTAAATTGAAATAAATGTTAGGTTAGCTTTTATTATCGCTGTGTTTGCCCATTTCTAGGGCGTCCATTCACAAAATGCTAAAAGATAACAGTGTGTCAGAACTTGTCTCCGTTACCAGTATTTCTTTTGCTCAGATATTACCCTGGGGCTCCAGGTTTAACAGAAGTAACCCACTGAGGTCTTTGTTTGCTAATTTTATCTTACCAAACACACAGAGCTATGGTTAGCAAATGTTAGTTAGCACCTTACTTTAGAACAAGCGTAGGTGTTCTTGTGCTTTATCCACACCCGACATCTTTCGTCTTGTGTCTTGGGCTTGAGGAAGGCAAAAAAATCAACACAACCCTCCAAACTTCTCAGACATTGACTGTCGGACTTGCTAGTCCCGTAAGCCAAAAGCTTGACAGGCCTCTCGTGCATAGTTACGGTTGCTAAAGTAGGATTGGACAGTAGCCATTTGTGGGAGGGGCTTCGCGAAGGGTCGATTGAATTCAGGATTTGAGAAGGATCGATACCTTTCTGCTATATCTGACCTGTAGCCGAAGCTTACCTTTCAAGCCCCAAATCTCTTTTTGTCACAGTTTCAAGGTAAAATTATTTTGTTTAACATATTTTAATTATATTATTTTCTTTTTATTTCTAGTGACTATTTCCCTACCTGTATGCCGATATATCTGTACATGTATGGATGCATGCATGTACATGTGTTGATGTATGACTGTATTTATCTGCACTTATGTATATGAAGAGGACTATTTTCTTTCTTTTTGTTTTTTTTGTTTGTTGCTGTCTCTCTTTTTCTGTACTCTCCAGTGACAATAATACCTGTGCAAGGATGGATGTCTATCTTCAGACAGTTATTTGATTTTGCTTTATGTATATCCTTTTCTTTATCCAATGCACACTGTCTCTGAATATCAACTGCAATAAAATATATTGATAATAAAAGCAGAGTAAACTGTAAAGATCAGCCGTCAATTATTCAGTCACTAACTATAAAGAATAGAAGAGAGAAGAGGAGCACAACACATGAGGAAGCAGGATTGATTTCAGATTAGGGGAGACAGTCCAAATAACATAAACCAGATCTTTTACGACTACAACAAAAAACTTTATCACTCTGACAATAACTGCTCTGTTTCCTGGACAACACAGAACTTAAAAAACTATCCACAGAGCAGATCAATTCTCTAGATCAACCAATAACCCAAGACCAACTCAGGAAAGCTCTCTTAGCCATGCCAAGCAACAAATTTCCTAGCTTAGATGGCAGATGGTTATCCTAGAGAATTTTACAAACATTTTTGGCACCTCATATCATCTTTACTTTATACAACGGTCAGTGAGCTCAAGCAAAAAAGAAAAACACTAACACACATGAATACTGCTCTCATCTCTGTATTGTTCAAACCTGACAAAGACCCCACCCTCACATCCAGTTATAGGCCAACAAGTTTATTCACTATACAGTGGTCCCCCCTCTAGACCCATCCGCGATAAGTGAAAATCCATGAAATAGAAATACCCTATTTTAATATACCCTAGCTATATTTTTATAACTTTTATGGTACATTCAAAATAATTTTAAGGTCTTTAAACACACTTTTAAAACAATAGAAATGTATTTAAATGCATAAAAAGATACTGAGAGAGCAACAGCAATAGAAAACAAAAGTATTGTTCAAACAGTATTAAATAAGAGTACTGTACTCACGAGCAAAGAAGACGACGATGACGACAATGCAGAACACTGATCACTGTAGAGCTAGACGAAGGGACAAAGCCACATGATACACAACAGCCAATCAGCAGCTGAGAAAAAAAATACAGACAATCTGATTGGCTGAATTGGTATGTACAGGCATTATATCGTGACATGCAAGATTTAAACTCATAAACAGTGCTGAAATGGCGAAAATGTATGCGATATCAAAATTAATATGTCTTACACAAAAAAATGCAAAATACCAGGACATTGAAAACTGAACCACGATATCACGGGGATTGACTGTACTCTTCAATTCACCCTCTGCAGCTGTCACCACGAACAACCACACCTCACCCAGCTTTCAGAGAGGAACTAGGAAAGGATGTCCACTCTCCCTGTTATGGTGATGGGTCAACATTCTCAGGATCGTCAGTTTTGTGCAACAGCGCCACGCAGTGAATTGAAGCTGTCTTTGCAGGACCGCAGAAATAGGGTTAGGGTTAGGTTTATGGCACGGGCTCATATATGTTTATTCTTTAGTTTCTTTGATCCCAACACCCGTCTTGTTATTTGATCGTAGTTTCTTAAAGCCGCACTATGTAAGATTCCGGCTTTCAGCTCTCTAGTGGCCTCTGTGGACATTGAGTGTAACTGCACTGTCGTAAAACAGAGCTCCTCACACCAACGTGCATTTGTTGACATACAGACGGAGGAGAAGCGAGCCAACAGGACGTCCCGAGAGACGAATAAACCATGTGGACTGATAAGGTACAGTCTGATCATGTTTCTTTTCAAATAAATCATCATGTACTTACAAGTCCAACAATAACAGGGCCAAATCAGCATTGGTCCGACATCCCTCCTTGTCTTTCAGCTCACGCCACTGAGTGAACGCTGGGCCAATGCTTATCCTTGTCTGGGCATTTAGCTTGTTACTCTCCCACTTTCGGTTTTTCGTCTCCTCCAATAAAACGTTTCTTTTCTTCGGGTTTTTTGCTGCTTCCGCCATGATAACAACTCTACGTTTATGGTTCTTCTTCTTCTTCTTTTAATTTCCGGCTGACTGGATGCAGCTAATGCGTATTGCTGCCCTCCACAGGACTTTAGCGCTGATTAGTCAGCGCATACGTTTAGCTTTCTTCTTCTTCTTTTTCTTCTTCTTTTAATTTCCGGCAGACTAGATGCAGCTAAGGGGTGTTGCTGCCCTCCACAGGACTTTAGCAATGATTAGTCATCGCATACGTTTAGCTTTCGCCTCGACTTCTGTCTTTTAAACGAATTGTGAAGGAGGGGGAAGTGACATAAGCCGTAAAGCAGTCAAAGCAGTAAAAATATGTAGTTTTTTAGTGTGGAGGGGTCCCTACCATCCACCTCGAAGTTACATTGTGATGTACCATCAAATGACTCTAGAAATATTATACTACCTTGGAAAAGCTACATAGTGCTGCTTTGAAATTGTGGTTTTAAAAATATAAAAGGGGGCTGTGAATAGGGTCTCAGGGATTGGGAAGGTCTTTTGGTGTTTCAAAAGTATTGCAGGTCCAGATTGGGGTTCGCGAAAAGGGAGGGTTTGGTTCAGGCATGTGTCTCTGGTTAAGGTTAGGTTCAGGCAAGTTCTTAAAACTAAGGTTAGGTTTAGGGTAAGGGATGGGGCGGGGTAGGGAGCCCTGGTTAGGGTTAGGGTTAACCCTCTCACTGTGTGTGTGCGAATGAGGGGCGTAAGAGTGCCTCTGTGAGAGCGCTGCCTGCAAGCCTGCAGTTGGACCCTTCTCAGATACAAATACACTCTTAAGTTTTCAAAACAGAGTTATTTCTTAATTTTAGAGTTATAATGGGACTGTCTTGGCGACTGAGCAGCCATGATGCACACATCCCCATCAAAACTTGTATTCAGATCTTTAAATATTATTTCCTGGCATTACCCCTTTTCTAAATGAACAGAGACAGATAGATCAGTCTGACTCCCCCACAGTTCACAGTGCTCTGTGATGTATATTAATCATGCTCCCCAAGACCCAAAAGTCTCAAAACAACAGAGTAAATTAATAAAAGAACGAGCGCTCCGGGGTGAATAGTGGAGTCCCATGTTTCCCCAGCACAGATATCACTATCACTCCACTGTAATTGTTTTCAGGTGTTTCTCTGCACGGCTCATTTATTTCCCGAATAAATCACACATGGAGTCTTGAGGTATTTTAATTGTGCGCCACAGCCGGAGGGGGCGACAGATTTGATGGATTTCCCTCTGTGTCGGGCAGCTTGAACAATGAGACAGCTCCGCCTCTGAGGGAGGAGATAACGCCGTCTCACTCTTTAAGGACCCTCATTAGGAGCATTTAAATGTACCGCGCAGGTTGTTTGAGAACCAGAGGCGGCGTTTAACGATGAGCTTCTCCTTGACCAGGCTTGATCCGAGCCCGCCGTCCCCGCTGTTAGGACTAATCTCTATCATCAACTCCATCTGAGCCGTTACACCTCTGGGTCTCATTCAGCACCGAAAAGCCGATTTACACATTAGTCAGAGATGAGCACTTGGGTAAAGGTGTTTAATCCCACATTATTGCATTAATCAACGAAAATCCTTCCTCACATACAACAGCAGCACTGAAGGACGAATATATAGAGATTTCTTTGCACGCTGCTGCATCTGGATCAGACTACGTCCTGATTTATTCATTGGTATAGTCTAATATTGTGAGGGTGAGTCACTGCCCTGATGTCTGGAGAGCTTTCACTTTATCTCCTCACACTCGCTCTACCTTTCACTTCTCCTTTCTTTCCTCTCCAGCCTGAACGGAGCGCGTTGCTTTAAATCAAGCACAAGGCCAAACAGTGAGAGGTGGAGGTAAAGTAAAGATGAAAAGCTCTGCGGGCTGCGAAAAGAGCCGCTCTTAACTCAAATGAAAAGAGAATTCATCAGTACACAGAGGCGGGGAGGATTTGATCTCTTTGCTGCTCTGTGGCTGCAGTCTTGATTACTGTACAAAACTTATAAATCACGTTTGCTTCATGTTGGGAAAATATCATGTACTGTTAGCATTCACATGACATCACAGTCTCCAGGAGCACTTTCCTAGGGGCAGGAAATGTGTAACATGATGAACTGTTCAATATATGTCACTAGTCCATGTGGGAAAGAGCCCATAGAAAGTGTTTGGGAGGGCAGAACCTTACAGAAGGATATCCAGCAAGTGATTGGATGATCGTTCTGTCAATCAACATATATTACAGGCCAATCAGATAGTGTAGCAGGCAAGAGCTACTGCGCTACAGACCGTGAGACACTCTCCAACTCGAACTCTCATCAAACTGTGTCAAAATTAATGCAAAAATATTCTAACTATAGAGAAGTTTATAGTATTGGTATATGTTTTTTTAATTTAATCCAGTCAGGATCTGATAAAACTGCTACTGAAGCTGTTAGCATCTATGCTAATCTCTGAATAAGCACTCATTTCCTGCTGCCGTCTTGCTTGTAGCTTGTAGCTCCCACCTCTAATGTGTTACGGACATTGAATAGGGCAGATCCAGCTGCTGCACAAGGTTAAGAAAGTTAAGGTCCTTTTGCTCAACAACTAAGGACAAGGTGACAATCTCTTTAGTCAACTTAAAGGTGCAGTGTGTAGAATTTGGCATTTGAGCGACATCTATCATTCAGATTCTAGAATGAGCCCAACCGTAACCAAAACGTCACATCGCTAGGCAATGAAAGCCTGTGAAGACCAAAAGGGATCGTGAACACGGCATCATTTACTAAAGTGACAAGGTTTGTAACCATTATTTTTATAGATTGTAGGTCAGCTGTTAGCTGTCTCTACATCCACCGCCGTCCTCTCTCCTTTTCTTCGCCTGCATTCCAGGTAGATTTCAGAACCGGCGGACAGATTCGCGTTTCGTTCTTTTTGTCCCTAAAATCCACCCGTAGACAACATGGCGGATCATTATGTCGACCTACATGAACGTGGCCCGGGGTAATGTAAATTTTTGAAGCTTTTCTAACTAAATAAATAAACAAACGTTTTATGGGGATGATTGTACTCCTATTGTGACGGACTTTACATACAAATAGAGACATTATAACCTATATTCACCGTTTCTGTTCGGCGAAATGCTGCCAAATTCTACACACTGCACCTTTAATAATTTGAAGTTTTAATGTTATTTCAATTCTTAAAGCTATATTTGCATGAATGTTGGTTTCAGTCCATTTTTGTTAGAAACACATAAAGCAAGAAAAACAACATTCATTTCTTTACTAATGATATTTTGATTCATAAAAGTGAAGACTGAGTGATGATGAGGTAAAGCATCATGCTACATTATACATTTTGCCAAAATTACAGCCAGTATGTGGGATATTTAAGGACAATTTGTTAGCCAAATATCAGCTGCAAATATCTACAAAAATGTTCATATCTACCAATACTGATAATCAACTTTTTCAGGCAAGTACCTGCCTGTAGGAGCCAAACGTTTATGTTAGTTGGAGATTAAATTGAACACTAGGTGGGGATCACAGCTCACAAGGGATCCTTAGTGAATCTATATATAGTCAGGGGTTTGTAGGGTCAGTGGTAATCAGAAGGAAACAAACAAACGTTTTTTACTGTAACATAAGTCAGTCATCTTCGATTCTGTTGTTTTGTCACATCATGGTAGGACGTGGTAATAAAAGGGGTGGGATTAAATAAGTTTATTCTTCTTCCTTCTCCTTTTCGAGCATGTGGACTTGCTGCACATGCAGGATGTCGTCAGCGTTTTACCTTGATTGTTTTCTTTTGTTTTTGGTAAATGCACGTGTTTGTTTATGGTGACTACCCATGTTTGTTTTTGCATGTTCTTAATAAAGCATCTATTCATTAATTTATTCATTTTCAAGATGTTAAATTTATTTCTAAGTTTTTGTGCATGTTTTATTGGTTTGGATGCACGTAAGCCTCACAGCACACATGAAAGTGACTTTAAAAGAAGCATGAAGTTTGCATGCTAGATGGTCACTGCACTACTGATACCGATGTTGGTCCATTAAAATTGTGTGCATCCCTACATTTCAGTAAGAAATACAATGAAACAAAAAAAATATAAAAATTAAAAATTAGATGATAAACAGTAAAAAAGTTAGGGTGCAATGCATGCTCAAAGCAACATGGACGTGCTTGTGTGTAGGCCCTGTGCTTTAGTTTCATATGTATTTCTTTCCAGAATTACATGACGTGCTAATCTTAGTCTAAAAATACATAACTTGACATAATGCGGTAAAAAAGCGAGTCACAACAAGCACACACTAGAGTTGCTGAAGAGTTTATCTGATTACTGTAGTTAGAGGCAGGCTAACACTACCCATTGACTCCTAGTGCTAAGCTAATTAGCGTTGGGCGAGCTCTGCCCTTCTCTTCATTGTTCATGAACACACAGTCAAAAGAATGGTGTCTATTAGCTTGTCTTGGACTTGGGAGTGAGGCAAAACATAAAACAACTGAAAAAAGTGGCGTATCCATTTCACAAAGGCCAAAACCAAGACATGAATTCAAGTACATCATGTGAATGCGCAAAGGTACTTAAAGCTACTAAAGTAAGTATTTATGCCCCTTAAAAGCAGAATTAACTTAATATCTAGTTGCTGCATGACTCAAAGGCCCAAACAGGCTTTAGGTTTAGGCAAACAAAAATACGAAAACTTTAAAAATTACTGAATGGGCTATTGTAGCTCTTCAGTAGAGTGGAAAGACTTGAAAGTTTTGAAGCTGAAGCCATAATAAAGTGATCATGTAAATTATATTCTCATATTCTCTTGAGAAAAGGTTTCTCCTTAATGATCCATGTAAGTGCTTCTTGCTTTTATGTTGATAGTTGGGAAGTTAACTTTTGGCAAGCAAGGATGCATTCATTGATATTGTTGGTAATTTGTGAGCTAAGCAAATTAGCAGTGGGCCAGCTCTGTCCGTCTCTTCCTCTTTGCTGGAGTGAGCAGAGGCGGAGCTTGTCAACAGGCCTGCTGCTTGGGGCCCCAGACCACTAGGGGGCCCCCAAGGGCTGACAAATTTTACTCCACAGTAATGTCTTACAATATAGCATCTGCAGTGACCTACCCCGTTAACCCCATCAAACAACCAGTGGTCAAATTGCAATGACATCTTTGACAGATACCTCCCTAAAGTGGCCCCATTGTCATCCCTGTGGTAAAAACACACCAGAGCTGCAGCTATTTTTGGCTGATTGTATTCTGGATTACCTGTATTGCTATATCTCAATATGTGCATGGATTAAAGTTCTCCGTCGCCATGACGGATTTCCGTCATTTGGAAAATGACAGGGGGGGAATGGACGGGACATGGAGGTATACCAGAGCCTTTGTCATCTCCGCCACATCAAAGCTGAGCTCCACCACCTTGGAGCTAAGCTCCACCTTAGTCAAATAATGATGGGTATGGACAGGACATGGAGGTATACCAGAGATTATCAGTGAACTGCGAACATGTGCGCACCTTAAGGGAGCCTTGAATTCAATAAAAACATTCACTTTACAAGCACGAGGGCACGGAAATATGAGCGCGAAGGGCTCCTCACTGTGCCGGTGAGCGTAAAGACGCACAGCGCACCGGACAGGGATTCTGAATCACTTTTTATGTGTTTTCATAATTCAAACGGTGTCTCGTTGGCTCATGTGCACAGTTTACGTGAACACAATGATTTAAAAAATGACAAGTCATCTTTTTGGTTAATTGAAACACAACATTCCTTAGCAGTCCTGCTTTTCTTTTCACTTTTTCTAAATGATGAATTCATCCTGAGGTTTCCTGCATCACTTATTCTCCATGATATAAGAGCAATCTGTAAAGGATCAAGCTCCCAATGCAGTCAACAAGTGCAGTTGAAATGGTAAATGTCAGGATAGAGCTATAAGAGCCATCCCTTCAGTGTATGTTTTATCTAAAAAGTGAAAATCAATGTTTCCTTCCAATTCCCAAATTCACTAATGATAAAACCTTTTATGCATTTCCAGCAAAAGGACATAGTCAACCCCAGAATTTAATAGGTAATTTATTATATATTCATACTGTCCTGTAATTCTGCTTGGTTGTCTCTCAAAATGAACCAGATTGATGCTTTTAAATATGGAATATTCAAAATTTTCTTACGGGGGAGCATGCCCCCGGACCCCCCTAGAGGGATTATTGCCTCTTCACTTTTTTCAACCCTGACCTGTTTTCATGCCTGCTATTGAAAAATGCAGCACACGGTGAGAGCAGTCTACTACACTCAGCAGCCTCATCTCAAAAAAGATCGGAATGTAGAATTTATTTCGGCTCAATATCATCACCTCAAAAAAAAATAAATGACTTGATGTAGGCCTAGTGATTTAGTTAGTTAACAGTATTATGAAATGTACAATATCACTGACCTGAGCCTTTTCCTGAATGACTTCTCAGCATTACATCTGTCTTCTGTTTGGCGCAGACATGACCCCCCCCCCCCCAAAAAAAACATTCAGTCAAAAGATTATTTTTTGCTTTAATCCCTGTATGTACTGTGTGTATTCAGATTATTCATGAATATGTTTAATGTTTTTCAGAGGGGCCCCTTGGAAATTTTTGCCTGGGGCCCCAGCACACTCCAGAATCGCCACTGGGAGTGGGGCAACACAGGAAAACAAAAAAAAATATTGGAGTATCCCTTTACGAGTTTGTATTGGTATGGGGAATGTTGCGAAGCTTTATAATATCATTGACATGCCTGAACACAGGATATGAGTGAAAATGTATACCATCAAAGCGTAAAAACGTCATGTTAAACTCATCATGCTGTCAACAGCTGCCTCCACAGGCTCTGTTTTATTCTCATGTTATCTGGCATGCAAGACAGCGTTGAGCTAACTTTAGAACAATAGAGGTTTTCATTCTCAACGCCTCAATCTGCAGCGCTCTTGTGTTCTGTTTGAGAGTAACACGAGCGAGTCGACTCAGCTGTCCTGCTCTTATCTGGGTCTGTGGCTTTCTTTAATATCTCCAACATGCAGAGATGTCGCTCAGCACGGGTGAACGAGGACGTTTTCACTCGTGGTGCTTAATCTGTGCTGGCAAGACTATTTCCACAGCACTCGAGTTCTCTGAGGTGGTTCTTGTGTTTTTTTAAGCTTTGATACAAGCTCTAAGATGGAGACACACCACAGGGTTTGCTGTCATTTCCACGGCCTCAGAGTGGATTAGAGCCACATTGTCACCTCAAACGGGCGCAGATGTTCGGCTGCACATGTGGAATATCTGCCACAGCTAAGAGGAGATAGGATACTTGCTGCTTTAGCTCTCAAACCTGAATTAATCATTCAGTGGTGTGCTTCAAAATGCACTCCTTGCACTTAAAGCTATTGCTGCGGGTGCGGGGCGATGGCCTGTTCAGAGGAAAGTACCTGCTCTCCAGATTGCATTGTCTGCACTGAAAAGGTCTGCGGAGCCGGAGCTGTTGGATCTCATTTTGGTGCTTGTGATGAAATGGACATGCATGGCTTGGCGGGCGTCGTGGAGGAGGAGGCCCATGGTTCACTTAAAGCACATTTGGAGCCGCTGAGCACTGCAAATATTTGAAATGTCAGTCCATTTGATAATGTCAGTAGGCCTCAGAAAGCAGACTCTGCACTACAAGCGGCTCACATGGCTGAATATTAGCAGGTTTCTCTCTTTTCTCCTGTTTACTAATCCCTCTCCTTCGGTCCAGATTAGCAGCAGGATGCAGGAAGCGGAGCGGGCAGGCCACAGATGGCTGCTCAGCCCTCTGCAGCCCACAGCGGAGAAGGTAATAGAGGTTTTAATAAGCCACAGCAGGACATTTAACTCCACATACAACCATGATACTGTATATTAATGAGCCATTCAGGGGATGTAATTAGGAGATTACTGAAATCTCATTTTTAATCTGCGGAGAGGTGTCCCAGGAGGAAATTGAACATTATGTTCAGGTATATTAAAGCTGTGACCTCAGATTCAAGCTGCAGGCTGGCCTCAATTTTTCTGCTTTTTAGGGATGATATATTTATAATAAAACAGACCAATGGTGTCAATACAGTGTCAAAATATGTCAGAAGTTTCATGTTGGTCAGAAATTAGCTTTAAACACTTAGGGGCCTTTTTATGTTTCTAAACAGTGTGATTTTTTTTGTGTGGGGCTTAGCTGGAGGCAAAACAGCATTCCTGCTTTCTTCTTTATTACCGAAGAATTTAACACAAATACATATGATAATATCTTGATTATCTAGAAGCCAAAGGTCCTTAAAGGTATACGCATAGGTGCAAATCTCGGGAGGGGGGCGCAGGGGACATGTCCCCCTCTTCCACAAAGTTGTCCCCCCCAAAAATCCGGTTCAAATAAGATTTTTCTAGTAGTACAGTAACGTGTTTTAACGGTACAGCACAAGTAACGCTACTTAAAAACACATTGTAAGACAATTTTAACTGTTAAAGATTACAACCCCCCTCCGCTCACAATGGTTCTGTCCAAACGGTTTCTCCTGGCGAACGGCGTAGCTGCTGCTGCAGAGTCGTGTACACACAGAGGCAGGCGGACAAAGCGGTGGTGATCGGACGAAGTAAGTGTATTAAAACACAGAATAGTTGATAAGTCGTTTATCCACTTGTTCAACAAGCACAACATGAATGGCAAAATTTCAACTCCTGTGTTCGAAGTCTGCTGGCATGTTTTAAATTAACACAGCACGCAGCTAGTAGGGTGTTTATTTTTAAGCTAAAACGAAATTTGCACTGTATGTAGCACATCTTTTCATCTTAGTTTGTGATGAATCTGTGAATAGTTCAGAGTTTTTCTCTGCTGCTGGCTGCAAACAGCCTCTCCTCTCTGCCTGATGCAACAGACTGTGACAGTCAGAGAGGACAGACATCCTCATCCTCTCATATATGACACCAATATCACACTATATTAGAATTCTCTTTAAACATTTATTTACTTTACTTCTATTCCAGATTTATTTGTTTAAAAAGAAAGTAGTTATAACTTGGACTTAGATGTTCACTTGAACACATACAGTTTCCGATTACGGTCTGACTGTTAATTTCCACTCCTTATATTCCTCCGTTTAAAACATTTTTTACCTTATTTTTTAAGTCAGGTGATTTACACTGGGTATTTAGTTTATAGAGTTGTGGACTTGCAGCCTACACATTCAGGCCAAAATATTTTTCATTGATTGATCTGATCTATTGTGAATAACTATGCAAGACATTTGAGAAAGTATCAAAACAACACAGCAAAAATATAGCATTTATTTTAATGTCCCCCCCAAGAATTACTCTCTGAAATTTTACTGTTTATTGTCCCCCCCAACATTGAAGAGGGATTTTCGCCACTGGGTATACGCCAACATTTTTTTAGTTTTCATATCTTGGCTCGATCTATTACAAGCAGATAGACAGCAAGATTGCACATACACAAAACACCAAGGATGGGCTTTGTTTTGGTGAAATACTTACAAGCACCTCCGCGGTGGTTTGCGCATGCGCCCTGCAGTTTAATTTTGTATGCATTTTTTTTTGAAAATTACATAAAGTGCTAATCGTAGTCTACGTAGCATAACACGGTAATACATTACGAGTCACAACAAGCACACGGGACTGTTAGAGTTGATGAAGAGTTTATCTGATGACTGTAGGCAGAGGCAGGCTAACACTACCCACTGACTCCCAGTGTTTGAGCTAAGCTAATTAGCGGTGGGCGAACTCTGCCTGCCTCATCCTTGTTACTGTACATACAGTCGAAAAAATGGCATCTATCTGCTTGTCATGGACTAGGGAGTGAGGCAAGACACGAAAGCAACAAAAATGTTGGCATATCCCTTAGAAAATTGAGGTTGGTTGATTAAAAAATAATCCAAAAGAAAGCAGACCCTGTAAAAGTGAGTCTCATATCCTTCTGCACTGAACAAAACGTTGAATTATGAGAGTTATTGTTTCGTGAAACAGCCCCAACTAGTGACTGGAGGCTAGATTACGCAACGTTTGACAGGCTTTGGTCAGCTTGACAAAGACCAGTATAAAAGCAGACTGAACCAAGTAAAAATAAAACAATTTTGCTTTTTTACCCCCAAGACGAACCAAGTCCACCAAACCTTAGGTGTAAAGAGACTTCAGTCCATGTCAAAAAGCTCAGTGAGGTGCTGACAAATTTCTTATGAAGTCAGGTAGGTCAGACAACAGTATCTAAATTTCTTTTAGTGTATGGTAGTCATTATGAGATTTTGGTTAAACAAGGGGTCTTTAGCAAAGTAATAGAGCAACTGACTGGAGGGTGTCGGCCCTGTTTGGTTCTAATACAGGTCCAGCTGCTTCAATTTTCCCCTCTCAGCCAGCTGTCTGGCAACTTTCAGCCAGCTACCAGCCAACTCCCAAGTGCGTAAGGGGTAAGCCATGCACGATGGATCGTAAGTTGGCAAAACTTAAAACAATTGGTTTGAGGTCAGGGCAAGTTCTGTGCTTTGCCCAAAGAATGGGGTCACTGGGGTGTTGGTTTGGGGCAGTGATAGGCAACCAAGCAGGTCCTTTATATGCTTCAGCTGATCTGGGTTTGATGGCAGAGGTCCATTAGCTGAATGCCCCCCTCCCCTTCTCTCTGTCACCTATTTTCCCAATCATATCCACAGTCTGTCTCACCTTTATCATATAGAGGCTATAAATGCAAAAAGTATATACTTAAAAAAAGGGGGTCTCCAACTCTAGTCTGCAGGGGCCTTGATCCACATGCTTTTGGTTGCTCCATGTGCTGCCTTTTCTCTGATACATTGAAAGTGGATTATTTTGCCATCAAAGTGGGTATTTTTTTTATATTGTCATAAATTAAAGGCTTTTACAGTGATTAAATGCAGATTAAGCAGCTTATATTTGATTAACAAGTTAGCTCAACACAAGATCATTTGTTGTCTCAATTTTAAGTAGTTTTTTTCTCACAACTTCGAGTCATGAGTTGGACCCAATACTCAAAAATCCAGTGCAGACAGTTACCTTGACATTTTGAGGCTGTTTATTTAGCTTTTTTGTTTTTACAGTGTGGTATTTATGCCAAAATACTGGCTGGCCCTCTTATAAAAAACGGCATTTCTCTGTGTTTAAAAGCTAAACTCATAGTCAGTGATTCTTTGTTTAAATCAGTTTTATCAGACTGTAAATGTAAAACCTCAACCACTAAACCTCACAGATTTCCCTGCAGGCTGAGTGTGAAGACAGCAGAATGTGTTGGTGTGTTTTTTTACAGCTCAGTGTGAGACGGGCAGACATGCTGACTTCAGCAAAACCTGGACAGCAGACAAGTGTCTGGCGATTGTGGTGTGATTGCATTTATGGAAATAACACTTCATGTTTTTAGAAACAGTACAAATGTTAATGTGTGTGATGGTGTCCTCAAACAGCACGGCCATCCATCACTGAGTCCGCCTCCATAAAAGCACGCTGGATTCAGGGAGGAGAGGATTTCACTGACATGTGGTTGGATTTATCAGGGAATTATTACTGCCTGAAAAAAACAAACAAACAGGAAAGAACGTTTTTCTTCTTATTTTCATGTCAAGATCAAACTCTTTGAAAGTGAAAAAATTCTGATCCTGGTTCTAATGTGATCATCTGTGTAGTCTGAAAGAGATAGGTAAGCATTTCTGAAGTGGGCTTAACTAGTTACATTCATTTAACTGCTTGTTCAGGCAAATAGATAGCCAGCAAATAACATGGCAGCAACTCAGTGTATTTAGGCATGTAGACATGGTAACCACAACCTGCCGAGGTTCAAACAAAGGTGATTTAAGTGACTTTGAACGTGGCATTGTTGTTGATGCTAAATGGGCTGGTCTGAGTGTAACTACTGGGATTTTCATGCACAACAGCTCTCTAAGGTTCGCAAAAAAGGTCTGAAAAGAGAAAATATCCAATGTGCAGCAGTTCTCTGGGTCAAAATGCTGGAGTCTCTCTCTCTCTCCCTTGTGTGAGTATTCTCGTGTGTGTGCATGTGTGTGTGTCTGTCACTGACGCTCACAGAGTGCCGCTGCGGCAGGAGATTGCTGATCCTGTCCACCTGCGCTGTGGAAACCTTGATCGGCGCAGATGACCAACAAGCCCCACACCAGCCAATCAGGAGTGACTGAGGAGCAGTATAAAAAGCCAGACCTGACACTCCTCAGCAAGCTGTAGCCAGCCATGCTCGTGTGCCTCTTCACTTGTTAGAAAACATTGTTAGAATTGTTGAAAACTTTGTAAACTTTGTGAGGCACTAGTTGTTGTATACTTCGTAACTTTTGAACTAACCACACACACACGCAGATAATTTCTTTTTAGTTGCATTAGGGTTTTGGGTGCTGTTTTTATTTGTAATTGTTGGTCTCTTGATTCATTAGATAGGTTTTTATTTTCTTTTAGTTGACCTAACAACTCTAGTTAGAGTCTCTTTCTGTTGTCATTTTAAATTTGATTCACAGCACTATTTTAGTTTAGTTTTGTTATTATGGTCACATAAATTTTACTTCTGTTAATAAATAACTTTAATTAATCACTTTAAATGGTGTTTTTATGTTACTTACCTTTTCCCAAACGAGCTGGTCATAACAATAGCAGAGGCAAAAGCATCTTAAATTGCCTGTTGTTGCAACCAAGCTATGCAGAAGACCATTTCTGAATGTACAACACGTATAATCTTGGAGCAGATGAGCTACAGCAGCAGAAGGTCACACCTGTCAGCTAAGAACAGGAAACTGAGGCTGCAGTTTCTACAGCCTCAACAAAATTGGACAATAGAAGATTGGCAAAATGTTACCTGGTCTGATGGCTCTGAATTTCTGCTGCATTATTCAGATGGCAGGGTCCCTTTATGACCACAGTGTACCCATCTCCTGATGGCTACGTCTGGCATTATAGCCCACCCTGTCATAAAGCTCAGATCATCTCACACTGGTTTCTTGTACATGAGAATAAGTTCACTGTACTCCAGTGGTCTCCACAGATCTCTTTCAATAGAGCACCTTGGTGGTGGACAGGGGATTTACATCATTGATGTTCAATCAACTAATGTGAAGCAACTGCTCAATAAAATCATATCAATATGGAACAAAGTCTTTATCAGCAAGGGATTTTTACTCAGAAAACTGCCACTCACTTGATTTTTTTACTTGTTGAACTGTTCTCTGTAAACCCTCGAGACTGTGGTGAAAATCCCAGAAGATCAGAAGTTTCAAAAATACTCAGACCAGCTGGTCTGGCTACAACAACCATGTTCAAAGTCACTTAAGTCACCTTTCTACCTCATTCTGATTCTCAGTTTCAACTTCAGCAGGTCCTCTTAAAGGATCTTGTGATTGCAAACTTATGGCCCTTTTCCATTAGCCCTACTCTACTCGGCTCGGCTTTCCCCGACTCTACCCGGCTCTACTCTACTCGCATTGTGCTACTTTTCCACCAGCCCGGTCCCCTACCCAGCGGGGGCAGGGTCGCCGTGAAACAGCTGGGCGACACTACATTCATGTCATTTTGAGCGCGACAGAACAATCAAAACAGTAGAGGACTTGGAGGCAATAGTATACCTGCTGCTCGGTCTGTGGCTTTTTGTTACAAAGAGGAAAGCAGAAGAGGGCTGCAGGAGAAGAAATACCCTTGAGAAGTACAGGAGAGTTTTGGAAGCTATACAACAGTTTGAAGCCGAGGACGAGAGCAATCGGGCTGCAAAGAAAAGACGTATGAGGGTAAGCTAATGGAAGCTACTGCTAGCTTGTTAGCTAGCTCGTAATGATAAAGTCCTGTGTTTAACAATGTGATGACACCAAGTTATTGCCATAAAGTAACAAATGTACTGCAGTCCTGTTTTGGGCGTCGCGCTCATGACCCATCGGTGACGACATTCTCTGACCAATCAGTAGTCGGCAGTCAGTCGACGTCACCTTTTAGTGTCGACTCAGCTCGCTTAGAACCAAAGCAGAGTAGGTACTAAAATGGGTTTGTTTTAGGAGGTACTGTGCCGGTGGAAACGCAATGCAAACCGAGTAGAGCCGAGTAGAGTAGAGTAGAGTAGGGCCAAGGCGGGCTGGTGAAAAAGGGCCAATAGTTTCTTGCAAAAAGAAAAAAACCTCTCAGATATTGACTCTTGACATCGACATTAACCCCTCTGTTACAGTCCTGCTTAGAACAGGTTGCTTTGGTGTCAGTCCTCAGGAGTGGTACTTGGCGACACCTCTCTCAGGAAGTGGATGTGGTCTTCCAGCACTGTGCTCCAATGTTTACTGTAGCTTCACAGGCATGCCTAGACATGTCCCCGCCGCTGGAGCTGCCTCTGGTCTGGGCAAACGTGGCACAGGAGTTTCTGCCATCTGTGGGAGGTGGCATCTCCCCTTCTGACATCATTACGGGAAAGTAAGATTTTACGTTGCTCGGTACTTTTACGTTACTTTTATGTTGCTTGACTTTGAACCCCATATCTGCTCCTAAATGTGTAGGCCTACATGAAGTTCTTCTATAGAGGACGTAACAGGTATTTCTTTTGTGCTCTTTATTATACAAAGTAATGTCACATATTGTGTGAAATGAAAGCTCCTGTCCAGTGTGTCCAGATTTTTCTTCTGAAATAAGCAACCAGGTCGATAAAAAGCAAGCTCAAAACAAATGACCTCCAGCTATTTCCTTTTCTAATGTGATATATTACTATTTTAAGAGAAATCTACATAAAGTGTGTTTTAATTTTCGTCCTCATTACATTTCAATTTCACAGTGCCAAGTAACTATTCAAAAAAAGAACGCCACTTATAATAAGCAGACGTGGCAACTATGGCTCTGGTGCATGCGCCATGTGCGTGAGTGTGTTTGGGGGCGGGAGCGATGACCAGGAAACGAGGAGGTGGAAAGGACAATTACCTACTGCACTCGTGTTTTGCTTTATTGTGAGGAGCTGGGAGATAAATATACAGGGTGGATTCACACAGACAGAAGAGCCCCAAGAAACAACTGCACGTTAAGAAACAAGCCCAAAAATAACCTGAGACCGTGACTCACAAGATTTGCAAGCCACTTTAGAGAAAAACAGGCCCAAAGACACTTATAATGAGCGGACTTGGCTCGTGTCTAATGCTGGGAAGGCAGCATTGGTGTCAGATCTGTCCATGGAAAAGTAATATTGTGTCAAATTAAAAAGGAACTACGTTTGGTGACCACATTTTCAGTAGAAGTGCGTTACTTTACTCTACAAAGGTAGTTACGTTACTGTAATGCATTACAAAGTTACACACATCACTGATTACGGGAACATTTTCAATTAGTACGTTTGAGCACATATTTTCTGAAAAGCAATAATAATAACCTGAACAAAAAAAATGTTTTTCCTACTGCCATAACCACACTGAAGAGTTTAGAATAAACAAAAAAACTCTATGTCTGCCTGTCTGTCTGTCTGTCTAGGCCTATCTATCTATCTATCTATCTATCTATCTATCTATCTATCTATTTTGTAACTTAATTGTCATTTTTAAGAATTGATTCTTGAAAGGTTTTAAAATATTTTTTACTTTGTCCTCAGTAATCTGAATTTGTCTCCAGTATTTTGGAATTGGACTTTAATCTGAAATGAAAATAAGAAAAGGTCTCTTCCCTTTTCTTTTGTTTTGCTGAGCTTTACTTCTCCTCAGTGAACATGATTAGGCAGACACTAAACCCTGTGAGACTCCGTATTGCAGCACAGGAACAGATACAGCACTAAATAATGATCAGCTTTCTTCATATTTGCAGCATAAAATAAATCTATACGACGTTTGGGATGAAAAATGGTTCCTTTGAAAGTGTTTATGATCTGAGGTGAGGTGCTTCTGTGTGTGTGTGTGTCTGGATGTGGCTCATTGCCTCTCAGCTGAACTTCATTTTTTACCACAGTGATGAAGACAAATGATATTTATCGTTGTCTTTGTAAATGTTACCGCCACTGCTCAGAACTCCCTGCTGTTCTGGTGAAGTCACACTGTTTGTTTTTTATCATCTCTATAAAATATAATCAACATAAATGGAAGGAAAAGATGAACCTGTCTGCAGACAGCATCCCAATCACTCTGACACAAGTGATGATGAAGTCCACTGACATATTAGTCTCCCAATAGTAGGATGAGACGCACTGGAGACATTCACAGAGGATATTAGACTCAGTTATCATTCAGTGTCTCATCTGGACTCTAACAGAGACATGAATAACTGAGGACAAACATGTGTCCTCAGGCCTGATTCCCTTTTTCATTCATCTCTTTAATCAAGACAATAATAACAAATTCAAAGAGATAACACTTCAGACAGTCAGATATCAAAACCCTGAAGCTGCCTGTTACAAATGTTTAACATGGACAGAGAGCTTAGTCAGAGAACTGACTAACACAAACAACACAGCCCACACAAAGTGTTTGGGGAGGGCAGAATCTTTCAGAAGCACATTTTACAGGTGATTGGACAATCGTTCTGTCAGTTATAGGTAGGCTCTACTGCTGTGATGTAAAATAGGAAAACTAATATCATGGTTGTAGTTAGTTATGTGTTATTTAGTATGTTTTTCCTTGTGTTCCTTTTTTGCACCTTGTCTCCCATGTGTCTTGCCAGTCATTTGTGTAGACCTCTTGTTTCTTGTGTTTCCTGTTTTATTTTGAAGTCCCTCCGTTTCATATTGTGTTTCCTGCCCTTCCCTCTGTGTGGACCCTGATTGTGATTCCCTCCACCTGTGTGATTGTCTCACCTGTGTTCAATTATTCTCCAGTGGAATTAGGGTGAATCCCAATTGTACCACTTAGCCTTTTCCCTTCGTCTTAGCCCTTCATCTACCCCTTCCCCTTAGTCCTCTGTTTGAGGGCCAAGGGGAAGGCGTGAAAACACACTCCTAAGAAATGAGACGTCGCTCAATTCCCGCTACGTCATCACCCTCGCTCGCTGTGTCATAGGCAGATGCGACAATAGCTGTAGCTACAGCTGCGAAAGCTAGCTTGTTATAATGAGAATTTTTAAAATACGATCAACAATTTGAAACATGATCAATATTTACTTCATGATTTAATAATTACTTATAAGTATGCGCTTCTTTCGGTCTCTGCTCTGCCTTCTTGTCAGTAGCCCTTCGTCTTAGCCCTACGGAGGATTGGGACACCCTTTCACTAGACGTGACTGCACAAAACCAAGGGGTCAGGAGTAAGACAAGGGCTAAAGGGTACAATTGTGATGGACCCTAAGTCTCTGTTTTCCCCCTGGTCTTTGTCGGTTCATTCGTCTTCCAGGTCACATTCCCAAAGTCTCTGGTGTCCCCAGTGTTTTCAGTGTTTCCCCATGTTAGTATTTTGTTTTTTGTTGAATTTTGTAGTAACTTTGATTTGTACTATGAGTTTTCTTCTAGTGTGTTCTTTCTTTGTGGATAGCCTGTTTGATATGAAACTTTTTGTGGGAGATTTTGTTTTGCATTTTGATATTTTGAATTTATGTTTGTTTTTGAGCCTTTTAGTTTATATTAAAGCATCACTAAGTAAGAATCCGGCTTTTTAGCTCTCTAGGGGCCTCTATGGTTGTTGAGTGTAACTGTGTGGTCGTAAAACAGCGCACCTCACACCAACGTGCATTTGTTGAGGTACAGAGGGAGGAGAAGCGAGCCGACAGGACGTCCTGAGAGACAAATAAACCATGTGGACTTATAAGGTACAGTCTGATCATGTTTCTATTTGAATAAATCATCATGTACTTATAAGTCCAATAGTAGCAGTGCTAAATTTGCATCAGTTGGACATCCTGCCTCGTCTTACAGCTCACGCCAGCGAGTGAACGCCGGGCCAATGTTTATCCCTGTCTGGGCATTTAGCTTGTTAGTCTCCTGCTTTGTGTTGTTGTTTCTCTTCCTCTGGTTTTTCGCTGCTTCCGCCATGATAACAACACTACATGTAGCTTTCTTCTTCTTCTTCTTCTTGTTTAATGGTGGGTGGCATCCAAGATCAGAGGAGCATTACTGCCACCTTCTATGCAGGAGTGTGAGCCAGAGGTCCCTGTTTCCATTAGGAAAATAAGTGCATATTTACTTTAAACTAAATTCTGTTCATTAAATCTGTTTTAAAAATTCATGAACTGCTTTATATTCTCCTTTTCCCGACGTTTAGCTTTCACTTAGAGGGGGAAGTGACGTATGCTGTAAAGCAGTCAAACAGTAAAAATTTGTAGTTTTTTAGTGTGGAAGTGTTCCTACCATCCACATCGAAGTTACTCAGTGCCAGTGAAGGTGATACAGACCCCCTCAGACCATGACAGAGGTGTCATTCAACCTGTTGTAAGACGATGTACCATCACAATGATTCTAGAAATATTATATTAGGGTGGAAAAACTACATAGTGTTGGTTTAAAGGATTTTTGTTTATCCGCGATTGGGTCTGTCTTGTTTTTTCTCAGTTTAATTTTTAAACTAACCCTGACACTTAAAGCACTTTGTAGAACAAACTCTCACCTAAACATGTAACAGTGGATTGAAAATATCCTGTATCAGGAAGTGCTTTCAGTGTTATTATTTGTTTGCCATTTAATAAAGAAATGCGGAAAAGATCTGATAGAACTGCTGAATCTGTCAGCTTCTATGCTCATCCCTGTATGTGCAGTCACTTCCTGCTGTCATTTCTGCTCAAAAGGACACTGATTTGGTCGTGTCACTTTGGGCCACTCACAGTTGTTGTAGACTGGAGCTTGGCAAGATGGATCTGCCTGTTTGAAGACATTGGATCAGGAGGATCCAACTGCACTGCACAGTTACCACAGTTTCTTTAGTTAAGTTACCTGTTTTGTTTCTTGTTTCATGCTTTGTCTCATGCTTCCTGGTTTATTTGAAAATTCACCTGTCTCTCCTTGTCTTTGCGGGTTTTGCTTCCTGTCTGGCGCTGTAACACCTGATCCCTGATTGTTCTTTCCCAGCTGTGTCTAATCACCCCCAATCACCTCATGTATTTAAACCTCATGTCTTCCAGTCTTTTGACCTCGTTCCAGCGTTTGTTCAAGTCACAGTCAAGGTGTGTATGATCTTATGCCTTTTCTGACCTTGTCTTTTTGCTTAGCGTTTTGGACATCTTAGCCTTTTTGTTTGCCTTGCCGTGTACCAACCTCTGCCTGTTTAACCAATAAACCCTTATTGCCTTTTGATTCTCTGACTTTGAGTTGTGCATTTGAGTCCTATCTCTTCTTAGCCACGTTTCTTGACAGTAAAGTGTCTTGAGATAACACTTGTTATGAACTGGCGCCATACAAAGTAAGATTGGTTGAAAAATTATGTCCAAAGAGGAATCTTTGGGATGAAGTTATTAGCAATGAGGGTTTATACAAAAACGTACTCTTTTTACCATTCATTTAAAAAAATGCCCCTGCCCAATAAAATGTAATAAAAATGAAATATATATGTTTATTTTCCACTTTCAACACAAAATCTTTTCAACAGCTTCTGACCTCAACATAGATATAATATTTGAGATGAGGTTATTGCTGGCTTGACTTCATCATAATTAATAACAACATTGATCATGATGCATTTTTATTTTTGGAGAAGAGAGTTTGAGAGTTCATTTAGAAAAACTTTCTCCTTTTACCCTTCAGTCCCAAAATGGTCCCTCATAAAAATGCAATTAAAATGTGATATGTAAATATTTTTCACTTTCACCTCATCAAATCTTTTTAACAACCTCAGACCTAACCATAGATCTATTTTTTTTTATATACATTTTTATATTTATTTTTGTATGTTTTAATGCCCTTTTTGTCAAAAGAGCCCTGATCTCTCATGATCAAGAATAACTTAAACCTAAACATGAACATAAACGCGAACAAAACCCATTTGTCCTTCAATGATTTAAATTTCACACACAGACAAAATATAGTCCCAACAACTTTCACACCACTCCTTTATTAACATCCCAACACACCAAGATTATTTTCATGGTGTTCAGCTTTTTTATTGTCATACATTAGGGAAAGTACGAGACCCAGGCTTCCACTGAAACTTTGGAGGCTCTGCTGCTCTGGTGGTCTCGGGGGCGTCATCACACCTAAAATCTGTTTTTCCTTTATTTAGAAGGTGGAGGCTTTGCTTATCAGTGTTGTGTTACCTTGCATTACAATATGCCAGGTAACACAGCATATCAAAAAATATGTGGTTATAATGGCAGTCAATGGGGCCAAATCAGTCCAGAGGTTAAAGAGTGGAGGCATATATGCAAACCTCTTCTTCTGCAGCTTACAATAGAGGGAGTCATGGAATTTTCCATATGATTATAAAAACATATCCTGGCTTAGTTTCACACAGTTCGCCTTTAAACTGACAGAGTATTGAGAATAAAAAAATCAGAATAAGCAGAATGGGCACGTTTGGTCCTTTAAGGTGCATCAAGGGTTAATTTTAATTTGGTACATCATCAATTCACCCTTGAGTTGCATTAAAATTCTTTACACCCCCTATCCAAGGGTTAATTCTGTAAAATCAGAATAAGTGCATGTATTGCCAAGAGGCATTTTATGAGCAGTTATCATTGTGCACACCTGCTTTTAATTTATTTTGTGAACTAGAAAAGCACTCCGAGAGCGCAGACCTCCACCAAGTAGCTCAGTTACGGCAGTGACTTTTCCGCTCCGATTGGACGGCCAAGTCTCAGCTCATGTCTGTCCATGTGGAGAATTCCTCTGCTGGCATTGCAAGGGAAGCTGGGAAACATAGTGACATAGGCATTAAAAACGTTGATGTCAGTTTTTAAATAAACTACAGTTCCCACAATGACGTACAGAGGGCAAAACCCTCACAGCAGAAAGAAATGAATGGGATTTGCCATTTTAAACTTCAATGTTTTTTTATGATGTCAATCTGGATCGGATCCAGATGAAATTTACCTTGATGATAGAGACATATTATATATATTATCCTGTAAATTTTGAAGCAAATCCATTAAGTGATGTCAGAGATATGTTTTTTTTAAAATACAGCCCAATGTTAAGTTTTGGGATTTTTGGCAAATTTGGGAATTTTTGGCATCCAGACAAATATGCGGATCACCACCAAAATGTAATGGCTTCTTCCTTGAACCAAACCACACCTCTGGTAAAATTTTCATATAAATCCATCTGGTAGTTTTTGCGTTATCTTGCAAACAGACAAACAAACAAACAGACAGACCCTGGTGAAAATATAGCCCTCTTGGCGGAGGTAGTAAATGGATTGATTAATTGACTGATTGATTGATTTATGGGAATCAGGTGGTGCTGGGATGACATGTCTTGGCAGGGTCAACTTGCTCACTTCACTCAAAGGCTGTTTTTTAAATGTGTTTTCAGAAAATTGCTGATGGTAAGCTTTGCAGTGAACAAAAGTTCCTGAAACTTACATGTTCTTCTCTTTTTTTTAAGTTCAGGCAAACTTTGAACAAACCCTGCAGAGCCTGAGCGTGTGTTTGCAGGATTACAAATTTAAAAAGTCTGTGTAATCGTCTTCATGTCTACTGCATTATTAAGATCTGCTAACATTCCTTTGAGCAGCACCTCAATGCTTTAAAATCTGTTATGAATCTCCATGTGATGTGTCATTCAGCCGAGGAGGTCGCCTGGCAGCAGCAGCCGGCTCAGATGGATCTGCGTTACATTCGTGTGGACAGAGCGGCCAGCAGCAGCCGGTCTCCTGGGCCGCTGCTGTTTGCAGAGAGCGCACACAGACGGCTGCCGTGATTGGATTCAGATCAGGTGTCTCAGAAAGGCTGAGCTCCATGGCGATGAGGCTCCCAGAGAGACGGCGGCCGTGTGGATCCATCTCCTCCTGCAGCTGCCGAGTTTGCACAGCAGCAGGACAGACAGCGAGACGCGCCGCCGACCCCTGAGGTTTATTTCCTGCCATCAGACTCACCTCTTTGTTTAACGCTGACATTTTAAAGAGCTGCTCTGTGTTTTCTCAGCCTTGAGGAACAGTTACACACCGACTTTACCTAAAACAGAAGAAAAATACAGGTTTAATAACTCAAATTTGTACTGATCTGAAGCATTTTGAGGTTGCTTTTGTATTTCAACTCCACAGATCAAGAGAGTTTGGTCTCTGTTTGATCTCCAGTCGGCGAAGTTTGACTTCTTTCTATTTGTCACAAAGTCAAAGTGCATGTAATTTCAGGTCGTCCATCTATACCTGTGAACATGATATCAGAGCCAGCTGGCCCATTTGGCAATATAGGCAAATGCTAAGGGCGCCATGGCCTTCAGGAAGCACCACAAAATAGGAAAATATTCACCTTCAATATAATCTTATTAAAACTAGTTATAACTATTTATAACTAGTAAGGCGGTCTGAGTGCATTTAGCTAATGGCAGCTTAAATGCAATCAGCTGGCTGTCAGAAGTGGCGGGTTAGCTTTGGATTGGCTGTTAAGCAATGGGATACTGGCGTGTTGGTCATCTTGTCTCCATGTCCTGTCAGAACTGACACTCTGCTCCATTTATCACCCATACTGGTATATTGCAACAGCCCTACTCCATAAAAAAACAGGCCCCTTTGTGACCGGGGAGCCAAACCAGCAACCTTATTCTGTTAAGCTCTACCTGCTTCACCACCATCCAGCCCTGACTGTGTAAAAGTGCTCCCAGTACGAGTTAACCTTCTAATGTTCTGCAGAAAATCGTTTTCTCAGAGGCAGCAGCAGCAGTTAATCTTTTCAGAAACTTTTCACATTCATCACTTCTGGCAGTCTGACTTAAGTGGGCGACCTGTGACTGTTCCTTTTTGTGCATAAAAAATGATCAAAATGACGTGTCAAACAGCCTCTTTTTATGTGAACACACAGAGCCTGTTATATAACTTCATCAAAAAGAAAGAAGGCTTCAAACTGACTTCAGTATTCTCACAGTGTGAACGTTTTCTTTTATTCATGACTTCCACCTTATGCAAAACTTTTCAAAAATCCATGGACCTTTCACCAAAAGTGTCCCTGTCTTGTTCCTGTTTTAATTTAAGCACACAAACAGTGGACACAATGCTGGATCATTAAGAGTCTTGCTCTCCAATTACAAAGATCTGTAGCGGCTGAATCCATAGGTTTTCTCCTCAGCCCTTTAATTAATTTGCTGCTGTAGGCTCCAGTCAATGAGAATCTGCACTTCTATCACTACTATTGATTCTCATTTTCTAACAAAGCCATTCTTTTAGTCCCTTACATTTGCTCCCCCTTTCATAACTTTATTGCAAAAGACAGAAAAGGCACATAGAATCTGCTCAAGGGTGGATTCTGAGTTTCAGATATGAAACTTCCAGCTGTGAATCGCTCCATATTTCTCTGTGTTGGAGTTTGAGGATTTCGTGTCACAGTTTCAAGGAGGTTAAAAACACTGAAAGTCATGAAGAAGATTTTCTATTGGAACCATCCTGGAAGGAAAGACTGTGACTGTGAGAGGGCAGAAAGGGTGACTCAAGTAAGAGGCTCTGATTCAGGTCGCACTTCAATTGTATATATATTTGACTTGGGACTTGACTTGCCTTTAGAGACTTCAAATTTGACTCAGAGTAGCCCTCAGAAACTTGGGAATTGAGTTGGACTGTCCCTCGGAAACTTTGGGCTTGACTTGGACTAGCCCTCAGAGGGTCAGTCATGACAAATCCAGTGGTAACATTCTCCTTTATTGCACTTATTATATGTTTGCATTGTTGATAGAAATGGTTTCATAATAAGATGTTTATGTGCTTCAGAATTTATAATTAAGTTTACTTGTTGAAGTTAATAAGGAAGAAATGTAGAAAGTTCACGAATATCTTTTTTTAGATGGTTAGATTGCTCTGTGATCTGTTAGTTATGCATTAGGGATCCAGTAGAAGGAGTTTGCATTCTGTTCCTCACTCAATACAGACAAGTGAAGGCAGCAGTTTGATTCTTTCTCCTTCTGTCACGACTATTCTCCTCTTTTTAAGGTAAATATTAAATGTAGCATGTGTTGCATCATGACACATGCGGCACGCTCAATATCTTGACAGGTACGTACATTGGAATAATGCCAGTGGTCCAGTGCAGCGCTTTTTTACAAATATTAACCCTTCTACTACTATGAATATAAATGGCCGCCTGATCTTTTTTGGGGGGGATTTTTTTGTCAATAAATGTTTCAGAAAATGCCTTTTGAGTAAATTATTTTGCACCTTTTTCAGGCAAAAATTCTAGCAAGTTTTTGTCATTATTAAGTTGTAAATGCTTAAAACCTTGTGTAATTACAAGAAAAGATAAAAAGAGATTTGAATTTTCAACAGGTTCCTCTTTATTAACAATTCTAAATGAACATGTACAACACTTTTGAGAAAACAGAAACACAACCTATTTTATATTATTTATTAGTATTATTATTTATATTTTTATGTTATTTAGCTATTTATGAAATCCATTAAACACAAACTATGATGAAAAGACGATGACAAGAAAGATTAACACGGTGAAAATGCGGCAAAAGAACACCAAGAAAACAGTCCAGAATGATACTAATGCTATTTATTTATAGTATTTTTACATCATTTACACAGATAATACTAATAAATGACTCACATTTGTCTCTGAATCCTCTCTGTGCTCTCCAGCTCAGTCAGCTCACTTCCCATACCTCCCCCTCAGGCAATCCAGCCTGTACCGTAATGTACTGTATATCATAAAGCTCAACTTCACAGCTTTCAGAATCATGGAATTATTTGGATTCCAGTGTGGATAGCTTGGATACTTGAGGAGTTGCAGTAGTTTGAATCACGCATGTCTTTTTCTGTCGCCGGCGAAAGTTTCGTCTGTAGAACAAGCTGAGCAAAACCACTTTAAGGATTTTTTAAAATCCTCCCAGGCATAATTTTACGACCAAAAAGGAGGACATGTTCGGGCAAAAGAGGACGTATGGTCACCGTACTGTCCAGTTATTCCTATTTGAGTTGCGCAAAATATCTGTTAAAGTCCTGAAATCTTGTAGTACAGCTAGAAATGTGATTACACTGGAAAATGTGTATATGTTAATGAGTTAATTCAGTTTACTTCTTTCAGTCGAGTGAGGGCAGCAGACAGGTGTGGGATTCTTTCTCCTTCTCTCAGTACTAATCTCCCCTTTTTAAGGGTACAACGTATCAACAGAAGAAAGTTTATTCCCAGTTCTAAACATATTTAGGTTTTTTTTTTATACTCAGTGTTTGTCTCTCCTAAGCCTTCTGACTCTCTCCTACAGCCTCCATTACACTTATACTTGCACTAATGATTACAAAAATTAGATAATGATGCCTTTTAGCAACTTTGTGGACAGCCAATAGCTACTTTCCTTACTGAGGAGTTGGCAACACTTGCTGAATCATTTAGATAGTTACTGTACCATCCTTGACAAGATTCAGACGTTACATCTTTTCTTGACCCGTCATGTCTGATGTTATCCCCATATGTCTGTGTCTGCTTTGTCAAAAAGTTGACTACCTGCACTCTGCCTGATTGCCATCCCCGCTCTCACCCATCCTCAGCAAGTCATAATATTTAGACCCAAGTTAGAGAACTCATCAGCATGTTTCCGGAGAGAAGGGTGCTTGTTAGGATTTATGGGCCATTTCATGCTCCCATTTCCTTTAGTGGGTAATATGTGTCACTTTTATCACACAGTGAAGTTGAAGTGTTGGGGTGAAATGTTAAGTGATGTTTCAGCGATATGCAAAAGGAAGAGATTGGCTTAGCCTTAAGTGGATATTCCAGCACTCACACAGCCATCCAGGGATCACAGCCATTTTCTGACTGAGACATAACAAGGCCGAGAGGAGCCAACGCGTCCTTGACGAGCCCTCTTGGAGCTTTACAGCCGACTGGAGAAGGACATCTTACTTTACTGACACACACTCAAGGACCATGTGAGTAGTTAAGTCAACAAGTGACATCTCAGCACAACAATCGTGCTTTATTTGTCTGAGTTGTCATTAGTTTAGCTGCACTTTAACTTAATTTCCTTAATCTTCTACTTCATTCTTCTCAAACTGTTGCACAAATTGATAGAAAAATAGTTTTCTTCTGGACTGTGGACAACACCCATGCATATAATTGGATAGTTTTTAATATACCTTATGAGAATAAAGTCATAAAGTTACGAGAATAAAGTCAAAAAGTTACGAGAATAATCTCATAAAGTTACCACAATGAAGTCATAAATTTATTCAAATTACACTAGAAAACAAACTTTATTCTGAAAGGTTGTACCAGAAGAGCAGCCATCTGCCTACGCAAAGAGGATGAAATGAGAGCATCATCTTGATTAAGGTATGCTTATATTGATCTAAAGTTTTTGACTGTGGACAACACCCATGCATATAATTGGATAGTTTTTAATATACCTTATGAGAATAAAGTCATAAAGTTACGAGAATAAAGTCAAAAAGTTACGAGAATAATCTCATAAAGTTACCACAATGAAGTCATAAATTTATTCAAATTACACTAGAAAACAAACTTTATTCTGAAAGGTTGTACCAGAAGAGCAGCCATCTGCCTACGCAAAGAGGATGAAATGAGAGCATCATCTTGATTAAGGTATGCTTATATTGATCTAAAGTTTTTGACTGTGGACAACACCCATGCATATAATTGGATAGTTTTTAATATACCTTATGAGAATAAAGTCATAAAGTTACGAGAATAAAGTCAAAAAGTTACGAGAATAATCTCATAAAGTTACCACAATGAAGTCATAAATTTATTCAAATTACACTAGAAAACAAACTTTATTCTGAAAGGTTGTACCAGAAGAGCAGCCATCTGCCTACGCAAAGAGGATGAAATGAGAGCATCATCTTGATTAAGGTATGCTTATATTGATCTAAAGTTTTGACAAATAGTCTTCTTAATCTCTTTGCCAATACTTCTGACCTTTTTCTTGTAACTTTCACTTTATTCTCGTAACTTTATGCGATTATTCTCGTAATTTCATGACTTTATTCTTGTAACTTTATGACTTTATGCTTGTAGCTTTATCAGATTATTCTTGTAACTTTTCAACTTTATTCTTGTAACTTTTCGTCTGTATTCTCTTAACTTTTCTACTATATTCTCGTAACTTTACTTTTTTTTTAAACACACTTTTTTTATGTGGCCCTAATCCTCCATCGTACAAAAGGGACTGTATTTCTGTTAAAGTACAAAAAGATAATCTCCTCTACCATATTTCTGACTTGTAGCACAGACAATTGAGGCCATGTGGAAATGCAAAAAGCTGCAGTACCCCGAATGTCCACTTGAGGCTGGCTGCAGAAACCTGACACCTCGATGACTGTATGCAGGGAAAATACAGTTTTCACAGCTTGAGTACACATATTTACAGCTTGGTTAAAAAAAGCTTTCAGTCTAATTTTATAACACATCCATGAGCTGTCACTGTACTTAGATTTTTTTGAATCATGCCCATTTAAGGATTTTCAGTTTTGGAAACATGGATTCACGATTAGTCATAAGTCCCACCGAAGCTTGGTTGGGATGACGTGTGCAGTATGGCAGTATCCATTATAAGGCATTCAAAGATATTTCCAAAGGCTCCCATGGTAATCAAACAGTTGATCTCACATGGCTTTGTCCTATTATTTTACCGTCAATGGGATGGACCCCCTTTTGCCTTCAGAGCTGCTCTAATTCTTTGCAGCATTTATTCGGCTAGACAAATACCTCAGACATTTTGCTCCATATTGACATGGTCAAGTCATGGAGTTCCTGCAGATTTGTCAACCTCTCCTTCATATTGCAACACATCCCAAAGATGGTCTATTGGATTGAGATCTAGTGACTGTTGAGGCCACTGGAGCACAGTGAACTCAAGACACTAGTTTGAGATGATTTAAGCTTTGTGACATGACGTTATCTTTCTGGATAGAGGCTTATATATATCATCTTATTCAAGGCAGATGGGCTGAATAGGTTAATGATAAAAGAATAATTACTTGATAATATGATAACAAATGCAACAAACAAGCAGTGATTGGTAAGCAGTGTGGTAGCATCCCAACAACTTCTTATCCTAACAGAAAAGACATGGAGCAGTGCAGCAGCATCAGAGTGCTCTGTCACAGTCCAAAAAAACACTTTAGGGATGAGCGAAGGACGCCAGCGGACACACAGAGACAGTGACGTTATCAGACAGTGACTGTGTACGTATTCACAACGGTGATGCAGTCTGATTATTATAGCCTTCATCTGTGCTGCTGCCAATACTGATACTGAACATTCAGAAAGACATTTACTAAATAAAACAACTGACAATTTATTTTAAGTCAACCCCCCTGCAATTAGGTGCTCAATACAAGAGGAAACAATGGACAATTAAATATCAAAGTAGGGAAGACAGGGACAATGTAAGCTGCTGAGGTAAGCTTGTTAACCTCCTGTATGAAGTGACCTAGATTACATTTGTGTTTCTTTGTCATCAGCATAAGGACTGGTTGTTTTACTGTTTACTTACACAAAAAAGTTGAATGTCAAAGTAATATTTCAGGCTATAACAACTTTAATTATCACTTTTAATTTGATTATTATTATTATTATTATTATTATTATTATTATTAATATTATCATCATTTTTATTTATATTGTTGCTTAATAAATGAAAATAAATCACCTCTTTGCAGTGACAAACTGCAGAGAGGGACCAACATGTTTTTTTGAGTAGTTTTAACCCAGAGGTTTGCAACTTTGATAACCAAAAGGGCACATACAAATATGTTCAGTTGCTGAGGGCTGCTCTGTTACATACTGTTGGGCACTCTAAATGAGGGAAAAATATATAAATAAACAAAAAAAGTAGCAAATATAAAGCTTCAAAAAATCATTACGCCAACATCAATAAAATTTAACTCAAACACCATTAAATGACATACACTATGTTGCCAAAAGTATTCGCTCACCCATCCAAATAATCAGAATCAGGTGTTCCAATCACTTCCATGGCCACAGGTGTATAAAATCAAGCACCTAGGCATGCAGACTGCTTTTACAAACATTTGTGAAAGAATGGGTCGCTCTCGGGAGCTCAGTGAATTCCAGCGTTGAGCTGTGATAGGATGCCACCTGTGCAACAAATCCAGTCGTGAAATTTCCTAAATCTCCTAAATGTTCCGCAGTCAACTGTCAGCTGTATTATAAGAACGTGGAAGTGTTTGGGAACGACAGCAACTCAGCCACGAAGTGGTAGGCCACGTAAACTGATGGAGCGGGGTCAGCGGATGCTGAGGCGCATAGTGAGAAGAGGTTGCCAACTTTCTGCAGAGTCAATCGCTACAGACCTCCAAACTTCATGTGGCCTTCAGATTAGCTCAAGAACAGTGCGCAGAGGGCTTCATGGAATGGGTTTCCATGGCTGAGCAGCTGCATCCAAGACATACATCACCAAGTGCAATGCAAAGCGTCGGATGCAGTGGTGTAAAGCACGCCGCCACTGGACTCTAGAGCAGTGGAGACGCGTTCGCTAGAGTGTTGAATCGCACTTCTCCATCTGGCAATCTGATGGGTGAGTCTGGGTTTGGCGGTTGTCAGGAGAACGATACTTGTCGGACTGCATTGTGCCAAGTGTAAAGTTTGGTGGAGGGGGGGTTATGGTGTGGGGTTGTTTTTCATGAGCTGGGCTTGGCCGCTTAGTTCCAGTGAAAGGAACTCTGAATGCTTCAGCACACCAAGACATTTTGGACAATTCCATGCTCCCAACTTTGTGGGAACAGTTTGGAGCTGGCCCCTTCCTCTTCCAACATGACTGCGCACCAGTGCACAAAGCAAGGTCCATAAAGACATGGATGACAGAGTCTGGTGTGGAAGAACTTGACTGGCCTGCACAGAGTCCTGACCTCAACCTGATAGAAAACCTTTGGGATGAATTAGAGCGGAGACTGAGAGCCAGGCCTTCTCGTCCAACATCAGTGTGTGACCTCACAAATGCGCTTCTGGAAAAATGGTCAAAAATTCCCATAAACACACTCCTAAACCTTGAAGAGTTGAAGCTGTTATAGCTGCAAAGGGTGGACCGACGTCATATTGAACCCTATGGATTAGGAATGGGATGTCACTTAAGTTCATATGCAAGTCAAGGCAGGTGAACGAATACTTTTGGCAATATAGTGTAACTGAAGTCAATTTAAGCTTCTTTGTAATGCAATAAAAGAATAGTGTTTCCTAGTTTTTAAAGCCGAAATACATAACCTCTACCATTGTTTCCAAATACAGAATTACGTATACCAGCATTATATTTTAAACCATATTTAAAGATGCAATCATAACAAAGTAAGTTCTTTAATGAGCTGCAAAAAACAAAACATGCACTGACAATTTACACCAATCCTAATCTGTGCATTTTGTAGTACTGGTAACTCATGATGAATCATATTTGTTATTAATTTTTCTTCATATTTACACTTCTATTTTGCCTTTTTTTTTTTGGAAGGATTGAAGGGCCACATAGAGTGAGACTAAGGGCCGCATGTGGCCCCCAGGCTGCAAGTTGCCCGCCCCGTTTTGAACGAATAAGTGGGTTAATCACGAGACTTTCAGAGGCATCATGTATTTTTATTTCAAGTAGATTTAAAAGCAATCACCTCCGCTCTTCTCAGAAGTCTCATTTATAATCTTCTCTTTACTCTGTCGTTGCATTAGAGACTTTGCAGGTTGTCTTGACAGCAAAACAGCTGGATGAGCACAGCGTCCAGTGTAAATCCAACATCTTATTAATTCATGTTTGCATCCTGTAAATGCAAACAAGATTCATGTCTCCTCTAATGAAGCCCCTTCTTTAATCAAAGTTAAAGGTTTCTTCAGATGACAGCAGCTCAAACAGAGGCCACTTAGACCCAGATTATTCTCACACACGCCGTCTTTTCTGCTGTGTTTTTATTGGCTGTCACACGCTGTCATAAGCTGTTGTCTGAACTGACCTTTCAGCCCTATAAGCAATTAAATCTTGGCATATCTCTGTCTGTTCGCTAATTAACATGCAAATAAACTGATGAATTATGGAAACGGGCTAAGTGGACCAAACTTGAAGGAAGTGTCGGGCAGATGTGAGCAGCCATGACAGTATCTGTTCTGTTTATGTGAAACGGTGACTGCAGTTGTGATCGGTCTGTTAAGCTCTACAACCAGCTGCTACAAGGTTTTTTGTATTTATTTTAAAGTTTTGTTTGGTGACTATAACAGGTTTTTAAGCCTTTTCTCTGCAACTGATTGTCTAGAAGTGCAGATTATTCCATATCTTAATGAGCATTTGGACAAAGAAACAAAACAGTGTTAGATTTATATAAATATAAGTATCACTATCAGACAAGGATTTAGACTTTAAGTAGCCAACATCAATCAAGTATGAAATGACTCATTAATCCTCATTAATGTGCCTCAGAAACAACATATTTTACCTGCTTATCATTCTTCTGTGCTAATCTAAAGTGCTAATCTTAGTCTCTCTAAACTCCATTTAGAGTTGCTGAAGACTTTGTCTGATGACTGTAGGCAGAGGCAGGCTAACTCCACCCATTGACTCCCAGTGTTTGAGCTAAGCTAATTAGTGGTGGGCACGCTCTGTCCTAGCCTTGCAGAGCAGACGGACCGGCCTGATTCATTGTTTGAAATCCTGCATATCCGTCTTGCCAACCTCCATTGTCCAACGACTTCACTTGGCTAAATGTTTAATGGCCCAATCAGGGAAGAGAGGCAGGAGCTGCAGACGTGACGACAACAGGAAGTGACTGCATGTTTGAAAACAATTCTGAAGTTGTCTCAATATCTGCGTTTTTTTAATTAATTTATTATTTTTTTTATCAGAAATGGACTCAATTTGTTCTTTGAAAGAGGAGCAAAGAATGTTACTTGAAGCTTGTCCTACAAGAAATCATGTTTTTGCTCTTCTCCTGACCGGGAAACTGGGAGAGAATGCGAAAATCCTCCACGGACAAGTCTATGGTCGTCATGGTTACTAAGCGATACCTTGCGAAAAATGCTCTCCTCAGAAGTTTGCCATGAAAACTTGGTAGGGATTGTCTTTGACGAGGTTCATGTCACATATAAGTGTTAAATGAATAATCTGTGTTGTATAATTTAATGTAAGATGATAGTCTAAGGATAGTTTAAGCTAACGGCTAACAACAGCACAATCTGCTACGTCATACGCAGCAGCGTTGCTTGATATGGATTGGTCTGTGATGAGTGTGACGAGCCGAACGATCATCCAATCACAAGCTGCAGTTGTTGTTGAAGGTTCTGCCTCTGAAAACATTTCTGAACGGCTCTTTCCCAGATGGATTAGTGAAATACTTCCGCGGTGGATATATGGAACTGTCTAACGTGTCAGGTTAGCTCTGCCCGTCTCTTCCTTGTTACTGCACGCACAGTTGAAAGAATGGTGTCTATCTGCTTGTCATGGACTCAGGAGTGAGGCAAGACACGAAAACAAAAAAAGTGTTGGCGTAACCCTTTAGTCTGAAATGAAAACATCATGTTGGACAATTTCAACTTAATGGATTGAACTGTTTGCTTATTATGTTGGACTTGGGTTTTCTTTAAAAAATGCATATTCTCTGTTGAAATTGTTGCTTTTGGTCTGGATTATTTCGAAAACAGTGGAAGATGCACTACTTTAACTTTCTTCTGGGGCGTAGTTTTTATGTAGAATTAGGCCTAGAGATTTTTAAATGACACTCTTAGCTGCCTGACACCCAATTTTGATCTATTTTATGATTCTGGCCTTTGGTAATGTGGTGCTTCAGGACTGTCTAAACCCTTCACGGCATAGATTGAACAAGGTACTGGAAATGTCCCTCAGAGATTACAGTTGTGCCAGATTTGTTGACTGCACATCTGTGATGAAAATCTGCCATGCTACCACATCCCAAAGGTGCTCTATTGGATTGAGATCTGGTGACAGTGGAGGCCACTGGTGCAGTGAGCTCATTGCCTTGGGTAAGCTGAGGTGTTTCAACAATGTTTGAATGGCACTAAGGGGCCCAAAGTGCGCAAAGTATCAGTTGAACCTTTTCATCACTGCCATCAATCTGAACCTTTAACTGGTAATTATTTTTAATCACCATTACTTTTAAGGAAAATTCTCCTTTTTGAATCCTACCCATCACAATGTTCACTTTAACTCCATTTTTCACTCTTGACTTTGAACGGCATCCCCCGTGTAATGTTGTTGGCTTGTTAGCAAGTCTGTAACAAAATCAAGCCATGAAGTTGTAGCTTTGGTTGTCTTTCATAAATCAGGTTTATGCTTTTATCAGCTCAAATTTGTCCCCGTGTTGAGGTATGAATCACTAAGTTTTCACAGTCGAAGCAGAGTGATGGACCACACAAGGTTCCTGTTGTCATTTTTCACGAGATCATGATGCAGCTTACCCGGCAGCGGTGCTACTGTTTGGCATACAAGGCCACAGCAAAGGGAAAAGGATCCTGATTGTCACGCTCTGTGGCTCCTTCGACAATTTCCTGAGCCGCATTTCTCTCTAATACTGTTAGACAGCAGTAACTCTGAGAGGCAGCTGACAGGCTCTCCTGCTGTGATGGACCAAACATGACAGCGAGCAATACTGAAGCAACTCAAGCTTGTAATTAATTTCTATCCTTAATTCTCTTGTAGATAATTATCCAATGAATTACATACTCAACAGTGACCAGCAAACAAGATGGCTGCAAGAGTTTGACTGTTCCTATGCAAAGTGTGACCTTCACCCCACATTTGATGTGTTAAAGTTTCAAATTATCAAAAAACATGCAGACTCTAGTGTGCACTGTTTGTGCACTTTTAACCACTGTACAGACATTGAGACACCTCCTCATGAAGAAAAGCTTTTATTCCTATGTTAGGTAGGCATAAGGCCTTTACACAGCAAGGGGGTTGTGGATAATGACACAAAATTGTGAATATTTCAAAGGCGAATTTTCACTTGCTTTTCTATTCACATTGAAAGTAACATGTTTTTACTAGGGCTGTCACCGGGTTGCTGTGGATTAATTTCAATTATCATGAATAAATATAATTTATTTTTAATCTATATTAATCACATGACAGTGCTAGCAGAATTCCCGACTGATGCGTGCTTTGTGTTAATGTGGTACTTTAAGCTGGAAGTGCTTCGGTGAAAAGAAAACTCTCTGCAGAGTGTGCATATAATCGTATGTCGGTCCATTATTCCTTCCTGTGTTTTTTTGTATTGAAATTTCCCACCGAGAACCAGGGCCACTGCGCTGTTTAACGTCTTCCAATTTGAGTTGGTTGGGTCTGCCACATAAACTGCCCATTTGCACATGCTACAGTAAGTCTACTGGGACAAACTGCCCAAAACGTGTTGCCAGAGACATTTAAGGGATTTTGAGTGATTCTGTGCTGCAGATGGGTTAACTGCATTAAAATGTTTAAGCATATTTATCATTATGATGGATTAATCCGTGTTAAAGCTTTAATTTTGACAGACCTAGTTTTACATATGTGTTGTGTACATTCTGAAAAAGTTCATGGAGTTAATGGAGGTCAAAACAGACAACATAAGGTGATTAATACCTGGTGCTCATTTTAATTGAACAGGAACTAAAAAAAATCCATCTTGTGTAATACAGGAGTTGAAACTGCACCACAGCTGCTTCCAGCTGTTGCTTGCCGTGACATAAACTTACACTATCTTCCTCCATACATTATCTTTTAATTCAGTATCCTTGTCAGTTTTACATCTTTGGTCCAATAAACTAACTTTGCACAGCAGCTGTATCCACTTGTTTCAGTGTCTGTAATCAGGAAGATCCATTTTGCCAAGCTCCAATCTACAACGATTGTGAGCGGTCCAAAATGGACCGGCCCAATCAGAGTCCTTTAGAGCAGGAGCAGGAATGGGCTATGAGCAAAAAGAGCTTCCTTAGCAGTTTTATCAGGTTTGGACTGCATTTTATTATTGAATGAAAAAAAAAATATATCAACACTACACACTTTTCTAGACTAAGGATATTTTCGCTCCCCTTTGACATGTTTTGACGAGAGTTTTTCTACAAAGTGGCTCACTTTCTACAGCCCCTACCTACAACATTATCTGATTAGCCCGTAATAAATGTTGATTGGTGGAATGGTCGTCCAATGATTGTCTGAAAGGTTCTGCCCTCCCAAACATTTTCTCTGGGCTGTTTTCCAGATGGACTAGTGAAACATATTGAACAGTCCATTTGGTGCTTAGTCATGACCAGCCTATCAGACAGAACACAATGTCACGTTCAAAATCACCTTTTCTTCTGAGTTCTGATGCTCCATTTGAACTTCAGCAGCACGTCTTGACCATGTTTACATACATATATGCATCGATCAACTGCCATGTGCATGGCATGGTTACACCTTATAAAGCATCCAGTGAGTGTACCTGATTGGTCACATGGCCTCAGAGAGTGATGAAAGCACTACACTGAATTGGTGTTTGATTTTCATTTGACCCTGTTGTGTTTAATTAATACCTTTGACGAGTCTGTGTTGCAAATTGTGGCACAACAAGAACAAATGAAATGAGAGGTGTTGTAATTTTAATGCATCTGCTTCAAGTGTATGAGCTCTGACTCTACATACTTTGATCTTTACTGCGTAACACTTGAGCTCCACTGAGAAACCCTCCTCCATCCTCAGGCTCCATCAGGCTAATTGTCCATCATGCTTACACAACGCGGGGAGGATGAGCTCGCGTCAAGTCGGCCTATACTCCAAAGATGACTTGTGACTCGCGCTCCCACATCATTTGGCCCTTTGAACGCTGATCTGGAGTAATGAAATCAAATGAAACCTCATCAATCCAGGCGAATGGGTTTCAGCTCTATCAATCCATGTTATGACACCCTCGTCGAACACTTACACTGTCCAATATGCTGTTAAATGAACATGACAGATATGTTTCTTTTAATCCCGCTGATTTATTGAGGCCTTTTGTGACGTCCAGGGAAAAATGATATAAGTCAGCAAGTTTAAACGGCTCCCTGGTCCTTGGAGCTGCACTGTTTCCTCTGTGAGTGTGTTAGGGTTCAGGAGAGCTCTGCGGGGTTAGCGGTTCACCGTCCTGCCGTCAGACATCATGACCCTCTCAGCACTGTCCCTCTGCTCCTATTGGTCATTCTGAAGTTACCACATGTTGACAGTTAGTAGGGGAAAGGAGAGTCCATTTAATTAATTAGAAGTTTTATGGTTTAGATGTCTGCTCAGATATCTTCTCATATTATTAACTGGAGGTGACAGGATTCTATGGCTCAGAGTCCTGAATATTAATCACAAAATGTCTTTGTTCTGATCTCAGGCCCGAGGGACGTCGTCACTTTAAGATGTAGCATCTTGCTTTACAATTCCTTTTGCTTTCTCTGAGTCTATTTTAGTCTGAGTCTTGAATACATCCACCCTTTTCTTCTAATATGCACTAATTTGCTTCTTTGATTTTGTAAACACTAGGGATGCAAGAATTCTCAATAAAATACTGAAACCTTCAGTCCAATGTCAACTGTTCAATAATCAAATGTATTCCAAAGTTTTTGGTTTTGATTAGAAACAGCTATCGTTTATTTTCACCTTTTTTCTTCATTTGCCTAATCAAGTTTGTGCCTGTGAGTCAGAGCGCAGGGACGTACAAACTCCTGCTGTATGAAGCAATGTGCTACAGTTGGGCCAAGATGTTTTGTTACAGCCTTGAGAGAATGGGCAGCAATATGCACCAACTCTTGCAATTACAGATGATCCAAATTTTTAAATATGAGTACCTACTTATACGAAGTAATAAATGTGAACATTTACCTTGACCAAGGGTTCCCAAACTTTTTAGGCTAAGGACCCAAAAAATAAGTTTGCTGTCTGCATGAAACCTAAACTTATAAAGTATTTTATAATAAAAAATTAGATCATAGGGTGTAAATATAGAATAAAATATTCAACCAATTATTATCTTGAACAAAATATTCTGACTTTGATTCTGGGGTATATGATACATTATTTTAGCAGTATTTATTAGTATTACTTTATCTGAGGGGCCATCAACCAGAGATCGTGGTGAAACTCTCCATGTGCGGCTCTGAAAGATATTTTGGATCATCAAATGGATGTGCATCTTCTTCTGACTTTTTGGACATTTAGCTTCTCATTTTTGGGAACAGGAAGAGGACTGCAACTGTAGAAACACTCATCATGGCTGATCATAGAAACACGCATTGTGGCTAGGAGATAGGCTTGCCCCCTTCTCTCATGGCTTTCAGGTCTGAAGGGGGGAAATTTGTCTCAATAAATAGAGAAATTTAGTTGAATCAAGAGGTGATGCAACATTTTTGTGTTTGGTGTGCTTTTAGCAGCGTGTAAGGTGACAACCTAAGTCAACAAGGCATTTTTGCAAGACTACTGCCACACACTGGATGTTTTCTCACTTTTAGACCATTCTTTGTTAAACCCTCAAGATAGTTTTGCTTGAAAAACCCAGTAGATCAGCAGTTTCTTACATACTTAGATCAGCCCTTTTGGCACCAACTGCCATACAACATTTAAAGACACCAAAATTGCCTCTTTTACTTAGTCTGATGCTAAAATGCACCGAGTTGCTACTAGGGATGCAGATGTCATTGGTATGATATTGGTATTGGCAGGTAAATGCTTTAAAAGCTAAATATCCTATCAGCAGGTATGACAAGTTCTGCCGATATTTTAGCTTTATGTTTTTGAATTAAGGTTTTAGAGTTTTTTGCATATTAATTGTAAAATTGAGAGTGTAATCTCCCAAAATAGATAGGTTTTCTGTCAGCAAGTAAGTAAATTCGTGTTTTAGTATTAAAAGGGCTTGATTTTACTGTTACTGTCAAAGATACATTTTACATATGAGGTGTAGCCTAAAAATAACTACTTTCTGTCATTTCTGTATATCAGTATTGGAATCGTAACCTTGCCCAGCAGCAGGACCTGCCTAATGCAATGTCTGTACTCATGCAGATCCACCTTGACAAGCTCCAATCTACAACAATTATGCTCGGCCCAATTTCAGTCCTTTACAGCAGGAAGAGGTGAGACAGACACTATAAACTTCTCTATAGTAAGGATAATTTTGCTCTACTTCCAACATGTTTTGACCTGAATTTGTTTTACGAAGTGGCTCACGTTCTGTAACGCAGTAGTCTACTACATAATCTGATTGGCCCTTAAGGATGTTGATTGCCGTAACGATTGTCAAATCACCTATCAGATATGCCTCTGAAAGGTTCTGCCCTCCCCAAACACTTTCTTAGGGCTCTTTCCCAGATGGACAAGTAAAATGTATTAAACATCCATATGGTGTGTCAGGTTATCGGAATCAGTATCAACCAAAATAAGTTTTGAAATGAAAAAACAGCACATCGAATATCGCTAAAAATCCAATATTGTGAATCCGTAGTTGCTACCATGTGCCAATTAGCATGTTGTGTTTACAAGCAGTTAAAAAGGTGTCCCTAATAAAATGGCTGTTTGTCCTCTGCCCCTTCTGTTAAAATAGACTGTTTTGGCAGGGCCGTCTGCAGCACCAAAACCGAACGAAAATATCTTCACGTTCTGAGAGACTTTGCATTCTTATTTAAACATCTGTCTGTACAGATTAATGCCACACTGACACACACTCGTTTGTTGTTTGTGCTCTTTTGTTTGCAGCCTCATAACTTTTTTTTCTCTTGTTCTGCCTACAGCTCGCTTTCTTTCCACACAATAAATAACTCCTGTTTGAATTCACGCCGTAGTTTGAGGCCAAAAACAGCATCAAAACTCTCTAAGAAAAGCACAACAGCAGCAAACAACAAAGAAGACTTCAGAAAGCCAGAGACATCGCTCATGTGTTTTCTCGCTCTGCAGAAAGTAGCTCAGCTCACTGAGGAGTGATGAGTCTCAGAGGCTGCTGCAGTCTTCCATATGTAATCACAGCTTCAGTCGGACCCTGATGTCTGAGGTCCTGGGAGGAAGAGCCGCCATCGCTCTCTGTGTGAGCACAAACTTTCACAAGACCCCTCTGCAGCTCTGCCATCTCTCACTATTGATCCAGCAGACCAAGTGTTAGAGGAAAGCTCCCATCATACATCAGCACTCTGCCACAGAACAGCTGATGAAAAACTGTGGCGGAGCGGCTCATTCTTCCTCCTCATCCCTGAAGACGAGTCACCACAGCAGCCAAGGACATCAGCCCGTCCACCCCAGCGCTCATCCAGTCTCCATCTGCGTGAAGGATCGCACCAAGTGTCCCCAAAATCAGCCCACGCCGCTGATCATCCGTCTTCATTGGACTTGCAGTAGAGGTCCACAGCATGCCAAGATGAGACCAAAACCTAAACCATCCATCTTTATGTGTCAGCTGCTCTGACTTTGAGAGTCTGACTGTAACAGCTGGTGACCGAGGACGGAGCCTCCTCTGTGGCCTTCATGCTCCTCAGACCGAGTGTGAGGGATGAAGCCACCAGACCCAGAGCAATCTCTCAGATCAGCCTTGATGTCCGGTCTCTGGACTCTGAGTTAGACCGTGAGTGTCAGAAATCTTCATCTGTTTTCAACAGGTCAGCGGGTTTGATTTATCAGAAACTTAAAGGAAACTCGAAGGGAAAGAAAAAAGGTTTTATGAGGGCATGGTTGAATTGTTACAATACCAGCAGTTTGGACTTCAGATCTCCTCTGTTCTCTTTGTATTTTCTAAAGTGTTTTGGTCTAAGCAAGGAAATTTCTTTACTTAAAGGAGTCATCACCTGGAAAACACATTTTTGCTGGAGCTTACATGTATTTTGTAGTTGTACCTCTGTTGAAACTTGCCTGAAAATGTTAAAGTTAAAAGCGGCCCCATTTTTCTTTTTGACGTTTTTGCTTAAACCACTTGGTGGTTTGTTTCAATACACGAGATTTCATGCAGCCTTCTTAGCTGATGTAATCACAGGAGGCTCTTCGCATATGCTCGCCTGACAATAGGAGGCAGAACAAAAATCAAACTTGCTAGACTTACTGTTGTGGAGTTGCGAGGCATCTTAGACTGGTCTATTGTTGTCAGTCATTATGACACACAACACCAGATGGAGACAGATTTTCATAGCCGTCGGGTCCCGAAACCCTGCGACTGTCACGTACTCTGTCCTGTCAAAATGCTCCAGCTCAAAGAGAGTGGTTGACAGTGTTGCCAGATTTTTCTACCGAAATAAGCAACCTGGTTGATAAAAACAAGCCCAAAACAAGCAACCTTTAGCAGTTTTTTTCTGTCTGATGATCTATCCTTTTTTTTTCATCCTTGTTTTACACGAGCGAAGGAAGGATGGACCGGGAATCGACAGGCGGATCGTGCGGCGTCGGCATGATGCTGACAGACTTCTACACGGTCCGTCGTGATAAAAAGGGAACTGAGACCGCAAGGCAAAGCTCTCGATTTACCACTCGATCTTCCTCCTATCCTCACATATGGTCACGAGCTTTGGGTCAACCGAAAAAAACAGATCCCGAGTACAAGCGGCCGAAATGAGTTTCCTTCGATTGCAGGTGTCCGGACTCCCCTTAGAGACAGGGTCAAAGCTCGTCATCCGGGAGGGTGCTCGGAGTAGAGCCGCTGCTCTTAGAGGACCAGAGAAGTGGCTAGGCATTGGTTCACATGCCTCCTGGACGCCTCCCATGGTGAGGTGTTTCCGGGCACGTCCCACCGATAGGCGGCCCCGGGAAGACCCAGGACACCTGGAGGACTATGTCTTCTCAGCTGGCCTGGGAACGTTTTATTTTTTATTTTTTTAAAAGAGAAATCTACACGAAGCATGTTTTAATTATCATCTACATTACGTTTCAGTTTCATAGGGACATTCTCATTTGCCTTTTAATGTACTTTTACATTAACATCCTTTTCTTTACACAGAAGTGAAGGGAGGGGCTACTTTTTTTTTTAGAACTATTATCACCAATTTGCTACATTAAAAATAAATTTAATTCTGGCTTTAATTTTTTCTTTTTGGTGGAAACATTTGTTTTTGGAGTGGGACAAAATAGTATGCATAACTTCTGAATTGAGTTTATATTGGTAGTAGAATGTGCAGCAGATCTCTCCTGGGTTTGGGGGAGCAACTGCACCTTTGGAACAAGCCCAAAAAAATGCAACCCGCAACTGCCAATACTTACAAACAACTTTTTAAAAATGAAGCCCAAAGTATGCGTATAGTCTACCGAAACCAAAGAAGAGAAAAAAGCTGTGCGTCAGGATGAATGAGTCATGCGATGACCCAGGCCACCGTGCCACTAAATTTCTCAAAACCATGTTTGACGGACAAATAATTTCTACACTGATAGTATGCACATTTTTTTTGGTTCACATTGACAAATTCATTTTCACTGCAGACTGTCATTTGCACCCATTACATTTGGGAAACTGGACATTGCTGCAGAGCCTTTTAGTGTTGGCCTGTTCACCCACAGTGTATGAAACCCTGAAGTATCGACTGGTCATGTTTATAATGCCATCCAATGCGGCTGGCATTATTGTGCTGAGGGATGGCTGCGATATCTCAAACCTAAGGACAGACACTCTCTCCATCCTGATCCTACCATTTGTGTGATCTTCCAGCAGTGCCAGTGCATCCAAGGTGCAGCATTACGCACAAGTGTCACTGCACTATTTATATGCTTATTCAGCAATTAGGCTAATTGTTATGCATCTTTTCACAACTGATACTAATCAATCAGTGCTATCCACCGCTCTATATCATTTGAGGGTGAAAGTATGATGTATGAACATTGTATACAGTAAGTAGTTAGTCTGATGCCTCACTAAGGGAACACATCTATAACACTGCAGACTCGAGTGTTATGATTACGCGGGTCCATAAGTTTCACATATGATGACATTAAATGTATGAGATGAATCTGGCTTCAGTACACCACCTCACCAACTGTGTCTCCAGTGTGCACATTCTCCTGCCAAGTTTATTTTTATAAATCACAACCTTTACATGGGAAGTGGCGTACGCCACTTTCAAGTCCCGTTTTGTACGTAAGCAACAATATAAATGAGGCCCCAGGACATGGAAGCCTCTATGGGACTTAACCGTTCTATGTAAATACAGATAAGAAATTCTTCGCTCAGGAGGACAAGTCAGATTGCTGGCAGAGGCAATTTGACACAAATGAGGACATATTTATGAATGCAGACATTGTTTTTAGCTCATAACTTACTTAAAACAGTAGACATTGTCTCTTTAAGGTCACTTATCAGGCTTTCAGCAATATGAAATACAATGCCATAATGGTATTATTAAAGGACAGAAATAATCAACCGAAATAACATGCTCAAACTTTTTTTGAGGAGCAAATTTTTTTTGTTTAAATTATGAGTTTTGCTCAGGGCTTTTAAGATGAAAATATGTATAAGGTTGTTGAGCCCAGTTATCATGGCACTTTACTGACTATATATATATAGTATATGCAAAAACTGATATAGGACTTGCTAAACAGGGATTTCTCAGCTCTCATGCACACAAAAGGGGTCGTAGCGTGATTGGCAATTGAAAAACAAACACATTTCAGCAGCAGCCTGTGTGTCTGTGGTGACCCTGTGCTTTGGATTAACCAGATTTAGAACAATTCATTGAAAAACACATTTGTCATTGCTATGAACACATCAGATATTGCTAACTCACACTGCTCACTCTCCTTGAACATGACAACTGGTATCTGCTCAACTCTTCTCAACCCCTTTATCGTTTTGGTACTAGCCCTTTTGTTTCCCATCACAGTGTAGACTTTGTCAGTACTTTTTCAGGAAATCGTCACAGCGTACTTGTGTCAAGCTACCATGGCATCCAAACAACAACAAAGGAGGAAAAAGAGGCAGTAGAGCACCTGGACTGTATTTAGCTTTTTGCCACAGTGAGAAGATGAATTTTGGTCCAAGGACAGCTGCGAGCAGCCTAACAACAGAATCTAAATCCGGTAAAAGTTTGGGAAGTCATACAACCTCCCAGGGTTGACAACGGCTGGTGTTTTATTCCCACGTCAGCTATCCCTGATTTGTGGCAATACTCTGACCATTCAGAGGTCAGCAGTGTCTCCGTGTCACGTGTAGTCTGCTCTCTTTGAACTCGAGGTGATGTGAAAACTGTGCCAGGCACTAGGCCCAATCCTTGATGAAAAATTAAAAATACCAAGTTAAGTCAAGTTGAGTGGGGCTGGTACCATGCACGAAAATCAAATAATTTCTCATTTCTGGATCATTGTCTGTAACCCTGAGGGATAGTTATGTGTGTCTACATGCCTAAGGGTCCTATTTTGATGGAATAAAGTGAGTTGTCTACAGGGCGTGATGCATGGCGGTTTGGGGCATGTCTGTCTATGTTTCGCTGTTTCAAGGATGCATGTTCTCAGCGCAAAGTCAAATGTAGGGCGCAAAGAGGATGGATTAAGTGCCTTGATAATACATGGGTGTGTTTTGAGCATAACATAGGTTCAAACTAATCAGGGTGTCTTCTATCATTCCCTTTAAATCTGTGTGCGCCAGACAGCTTGTGTTTAACTTCTTCCACAGCGGGGTCTAGTTGTTTGGTCAGAATTTTAGATGGAATATTGAAGTCCTCTTCTTTTATTGTACCACTTTATTCAGAGAGAACACACAGAGCACTGTATGATAAGGTTTAATGCCCAGATTTAAGTGCTTTATTCATTTTAGTGTCCAGAGTAGAAGAAATGATCCAAAAGACAAGTCAGAATGTCCACATATAAAAACATCATTAAATACTAAAATCTCCAGTTAAAACCAACAGGATCGGACTTCTTGATTTTTATGACAGGCAAGTTTACTGTACACCAAATAACTGTGGGCTTCAAGCAATTTATTTCACTTTTTTCTGCAGGTATCCTCAGTTCTTCACTTTTGTGTGAGCTGGCATGCATGCTGAGAGCATTGTCCTCTCAGCTCTCCGTCCTGTTATGAACTTTAAACTGAATTTTCTAACAAATGCTCCTTTATTTACTGGTAGATGCGGTTGCTGTGCATCCTGTGTGAGTGAAACAATATCAGTAAAGTGTGTTTTCTTTTTGTGGATGTGTGCCAATCTATAATGCCTCCTAAAATAGCAGAAACACTCTGAACAGACTGTAGACTGTAGACCAGGTTTGAGGAGGTTTAAAGAGCAGTCCCTTTTTGGCATCCTAAAGTTAGAAACACACCAGATTCACGCCTGACCAGGACTCATTTTCACACAAACACACCCCTGGGCGCAAACATGAGCACATGTTGATTTGATATTTAAGCAGCGTGGGCGCACAGTATTTAAACCAAAACATTTTGTACTGGACATTAAAAAAGTGTATTAAGTTGCTGCCACATTATTGGTTGATTTTACTTGGCACACCAGATGGTTGGTTCAATTTAGTTCACTAGTCCATCTGGGAAAGAGCCCAAGGAAAATGTCTGAGGAGGGCAGAACCTCTCAGAAGCATATCCTGCAGGTAACTGAACGATCATTGTGTAAATCACATTCATGACGGGTCAATCAGATGATGTAGTTGGCGAGCACTACTGCACTACAGACCATAAGCCACTTCGTAAAACCAAACTTATCAGCACATGTCAGAAGTAGAGCAACAATACCCTACCTGTAGAGAGGTTTGCTTTTTATTTAATAAAGACATGCAAAGAAAAGCTGTTAGCATCTATGCTAATCTCCGGACGAGCAGTGACTTCCTGCTAAGGGATGGTGATTGGGCCGTACTGCTTTGGGATGCTCATTATCGTTGTAGATTGGAACTTGACAAGATGGATCTGACTAGGGTGATCATATTCTGAAAAACCCCAAAAGAGGACCCTCAGCAGCATGTGTTGCATCATGACACATGTGGCATGCACGCTCAGTATCTTGACAGGAAGGTACATTGGAATAATGCCAGTGGTCCAGTGCAGCACTTTATTATAAATATTAACCCTTTTGCTACCATGAATATAAATGACCACCTGGTCTTTTTTGACTTTTTTGGTAATAAATGTAAATGCCCTTTGAGTAAATTATTTCATACATTTTTTCAGGTAAGAATAAAACAGCAAGTATGAAGCAAGTAGCAACTATTTATCATTATTAAGTTGTAAATGCTTAAAAAAAGTGTGTAATTACAATAAAAGATTTTAATTTTCAACAGGTTCCTCTTTATGAACAATTCTAAATGAGCTTGTACAACACTTTAGAGAAGACAAAACTGAAACTTAACCCTTTTTTATATATTTATTATTATTATTATTTGTATTATTATATTATTTATTTGTATATTACATTATTATATAAATATTATTAATTGTATTATTTAACTATTTGTGAAATCCATAAAACGCGAACCATGATGAAAAAGACAACAAACAAATGAAGTAGGCAAAAATACAGCTAAAGAATGGCAAGAAGTAGTTATTATTACGTTGTAAATGCTTAAAACAGTGTGCAATTACAAAAAAGAAGAAAAGATTTTAATTTTCAACATGATCCTCTTTATAAACGATTCTAAATGAACATGTACAACACTTCTGAGAAGACAAAACAGAAACTCAAACTATTTTATATGTATTATTATTATTATTATTATTATTATTATTATTATTTTTATTCATTCATTCATTCAGTTTCTATACCGACTATCCCTTACGGGGTTGCGGGGGGCTGGAGCCTATCCCAGCTGTCTCTGGGAGAGAGGCAGGGTACACCCTGAGCCAGTCGCCAGTCGATTGCAGGGCAACATATAGAGACAGACAACCATTCACGCTCACACACATACCTAAGGGCAATTTAGAGTGACCAATTAACCTAATGAGCATGTTTTTGGTCTGTGTGAGGAAGCCGGAGTGCCCTGAGAGAACCCACGCATGCACGGGAAGAACATGCAAACTTCACACAGAAAGGCCCCCGCCCGACCCGGGAGTCAAACCAGCGACCTTCTTGCTGTGAGGCACGTGCACTACCTGCTTCGCCACCGTGCCGCCCTATTATTTTCATTATATTATTATTATTATTGTTATAAATAAAAATATTTATAACATTATATTATTAAACTATTTATGAAATCCATGAAACACG